>MNCI01038082.1:587690-765592 GCA_015680685.1 Gnetum montanum | reverse complement strand
TACACATTGGACTACCACTGGGATTACCAAGCGTAGAATCCTGGAATACGCTACTGGGATACCAAGCAACCAATGCTCGTAATCAAGTCGTACTCATGCGTTGCGACAAGCAGCCGATTCCTTGACTAGCCGTACACGTCCGTAGACGCTCGTAATCAAGTCGTACTTGAACGCACTAGGAAAGCAGTAAATGAAAGCAATAAATGAAACCATGTGCTGCAAGGTTTATCCAATCAAGTTCGTCTTTATTGCCATACACAACTTGGGTTCAGGTTACAAGCTGCTCGAATAAAGAGCCGTTCACTCTAGGACTCCTACTGCGGGCACATGGGAAAAATTCTAACTCTGGAGTGATCAATTTGCCAGAGCTTCGCTACTTCTAGCTAGGATTGGGAAATGAAGGGAGTGCCGCCTCTTATTTATAGATATGACGGCGGGACGCGATATCGCGTACGCAATATCACATGGGATGCGATATCGCGGCCTAGTGCATGTCGCGTCTCATCAATTACGAAATAAAAGTGCAAGAGTTCGGCTACTCTATTGACTAATATGACTCTCAAATCATGTGCCAAAGTTTTATATTTATAGGATAGCACACATCCCCCAATATTGGATATTCGATAACATAGCATGTGATCCGATATCGAATAAGTGATATCACGTATTTGATGTCGAAGCTAAGATATCAGAGCTCCAATATCTTGGTTGACCAAAAATTGACTTTTTTTCAAACAGATGCGATATAGAATCAACAATATCGTAGATGTGAGGTAAATTTTCCTTAATAATTAATGATATAGCATCAAGGATATATCATTAGTTTTGGTAAATTTTCCTTAATAATTAACCCTTTTCGGATCCCTTAGTTTGCTTTTAAGTACAAGGTGATGACAGCATACTATGCCCAAGACTATGAGGTAACTAAAATCATTAATTTGTTCACTTTTTTTTGATTAATTACTAGTAGTTACCATGATGTTTGAAAATAAGATGTTAGAAAAAATTCAAAGCAAACATCCCTAGCCCCCATGACTAATAAGCATAACTCTAGAAGCACACAAGTTTCTGAACAATTGAAACCAAAGGTCTAATTTAGAAGATGTCCAAGAAATATTAATGGATATGGAAATAGAAAAGTAGAAAAAATTAATGAAATGGATGAGAAGTAGTTCAAAAATTATGCATAAATTCAGAGAAACCATCACTAATGTTCTAGAAGATGTGAAGGTTAGTTCAAAGCCATGATCAACAAAAGTTATGTAAGTGGGTCCTCCACAAAGTAGGCTCCTGCGATAATGCCCTTGCATAACCACTTTTATAGATGTTTGTGGACACTTGAAACGTTAAATGTAGACCATGCCTTTGTTTTAAACAACACACAACTACCATGGTTAGGATGTTGCACTATACTATGCAAAACCAAAAGGCTCATAATCGCATGCAGCAGTAAGGTGAATAAGATGAGAAGGAATGGTAGAGATCGGGATGTAAGGTACTTGACCTTGTCCACAATATATTCTTGTGAAAAATGTGATTAAAATGATTAGCATACCTATCCGTCCAAGTTTAGACTAAGTCCATACCATGAATAGTGACTTCACATTGATGTGTTCCTTCTTGCTGACCACCATGAGTTCACAAACATCACAAAGAATAATCATCACTCTAAAAAGAGAAGAAAAGAGAAGAAGGAAGGAATGACTTTAGTTAGAGGGGAGCTTTCATGCATGGGTAACATGTCTTTCTAGCCTAATAACCAGTGCTTGTAGCCCATTATTGTGTCTAAGGTATGTGCTTTGAATCCTCATTATTATTATTATTCTCTTTCTTTTTTTATGTTTTATTTTGTTTTATTATGGGAACCACATCATGTAATGAATTTTAGCTTCCGTTATTGGTCAACAGAGAAGTGATGATACATTCCAAGAGGAGTCATAAACCACATGAAGGAAGTCAAGAAGAGAACCCAACAAATCCCCTTGAGGTCACACCCTTACCATTCCCACTTGGTTGTTCCCTCTTTCTTCAAGGTACAATGATCATTAATTAATTTTAGTTTCATGAAAAATGAACCAAATTGTTTCCATGAAAAGAATTTTTATTTAGAGAACTAGAGGGATGGATGAGGTGGTCTCACTGCTTTACATAATTACTTACCTAATTATCTTGATAGCATAGCAAAAAAAACCCAACACATAGCATTGACTTTTGCATCATGACTTAGCAATATTATTAACAAAAACATGAAATACATTCATAAAACATAAAGAGGATGACTCAAGAAAAGAGAAAAATATAAAGAAAAAAATATTAAGAAATTGAAAACATATGAAGAATTAGAAAATTTTGGAAGAATTAGGAAAATGATGAAAAATTGTAAAACAAAAAAGGTGAAAAATACTTATTAGTCCTTGAACCAGGATGAAGCACCTCCCCCACAACTAATCTTATGGCCACACATTCGAGAGATGGACCACCCAATCCCTTGGTTATACACCACTGGTTTCCCATCTATCATCGTTATTGATTTAATTAATCATGTGCTAGCACATCTAACATTGGTGATAGTCTCGTTTGGATCATTTGGAGACGTATCTTCATCTGGACTTGAAGGTATTTCCAATTTGGAGGGTCCAAATGTGTTTACCTTTGCTTCTTAATTTTCTATTTTAATTCCCAAGTCTTCATGTTTAATATCCTTTTCTTGTGTATAATTAGAATGTAAGATATATGTGTCTAAATCCTCTATTTGGTCCATTTTCTTAAGTCTAGAACTAATAAGCAGATCAGTTGCTTCCATGCATCTTTGAGACAGTTTTACATTCTCATTTTCAAGCCACTAGGCATCTTTTGGTTTAGAGGCTACTACATAGATTGGTTTTTGCTCATACACTTATTCCTTAGCTTTGTTATGGGTTGTGTTAATATTTTAATTTTTGGTTCACAATTTTCCTATCTCTCCACAATGATAAGTTCATCGTTTATGTCTTGTGTTGGAGTGGTGATGGTTGTTGGCTTTTGCGTATGATTAGGAGACATTGTTCTAGCAAGGAAGGTTGTTGTACCAAATTGGCCTTATGCTAGTAGGTCTATGTGTGTTTTTTTTATGTGTGGGAATTGTCCTAAATAAAGGGCATTTTTGAGATTGTGGTGGAGATCTATTGGTATTATCATTTTTTTGTATGTTTGTAGCACAAGTGGCATTCTTTTGTTGATGTTGTGGTGCTGAACCTTCTTGTGTTATTGACGATGACATATGGTGGAAGGAAGTATGAGAATATTGAGGATGTAATGGAGGATGAGAGGTAAGAGGTGGTGATCCTTTAGAAGATGTTGCGGGTTGATGATATTTGGGAGAGTGGTAGTAGTAATTTGAGGTAGAGGAAGTGGAACTAGTCAAGGAAACATCATGTTGAACATAATATCCATATGGATTTGGCTAATAATAAGGATGGTGCTAGTTTGATGATGACCTCCCCCATGATTGTGGGTTTTGCCACTATAGTTTATGATAGTGTTGAGGTTGGTAAGAAGTCCCACTAGGATAGTACAGTTGGCTGTAGGACTATCTATAATTACCTTGTGAGAAAGGTAATTTCCTAGGCATTTTCTTTTTATGAACTTGGGATTCAATGCAAAAGCCCAATACTCATGTAGATGCAACATGATTATGTAATAATCCTTTGGATGGTCATATAGGTAGAAGTCACATCTATCATCCTCTTCTATGGTTGAGTCTATAGCCTCTTCTTCTATAGCTATTTTTCCTTTTTTTTATATGAGTTCCTAGTTGTTTCTTGGTTCTTTTTCCTCCTTTTATTATGATCACTTTATTTGTTGTGCATTACTCTCTCCTCTACAATTTGTACACAAGTTGTAACTTTCTCATTTATCCATTTTGACATCTTATCTAGCTTTGGTTCAAGCTCATTGATAGACTTTTGTATTAGCAAGGTTTGTTGTAAAATTACCTCATCGAGAGCTACCTCTTTTTCCTTATCATAGATATGTATCCTTTTCGTTTGAAGAGTTGGGTCCTAGTTATTTTCCTCTACATTCTCTCGTTTACATAGCTCTCCTTCTTCTTTTGCCACCAGCTTGATTAGCCTTTGTATTTGATGGGCTTTTAGTTCATATAATCAACCTTGAGCATACATCCCAAGGGTCTCTCTCATTTGACTACGAAGCCCATCTATGATGTGGAAAAGTCTCTCTTTTTGAGAGAAGTCATGGCCTGGACATCTGTGTAGTAGAGAATAGTATCTATCCAAGGCTACATCCAAGGATTCATGATTTTATTGCTTCCACCCTTGGATTTTTTTTCTCAGGTTGGACACTCTTACATAGGTTTGGTATTTTTCGTTGAAGAGTTCTAGTATCATGGATCACCGGTGGATTGAATTTGATTCCAATGATCTATACCAACTTTCAGCTTCTTTTATGAGTGTCATTGGGAAGAGCTTAAGCTTCTGCCACTTATTTTTGATATTTTGCAAGGCACAAGCATCATGGAAGGCTTGTAAGTGATGTTGTGGATCAGAAGTATAGCCTCCCCTAAATTTAGAAATGTTATTTATGTCAAGACATTTGATTTAGTTTTTCCTTTGATGCCTTTGGGGTATTTGAATTTCCTTCTTAATCTATGTTATAGGCCCCTAGTAGCCAACAAGGGTTCATCCATACTAGACATGCCATGGTGACAATCTATATTTCTATTCATTTGATTGTGATGATTTTATCTATGCTCATTTTGATATCTCTGATTTTGCCTTTGGGTTCGATTTCTATCTTCATCTTGACCCCACACTAGTGCTCTATCTCTATACCTACATTCATCTTCATCAGAACTAGACGTTGAAGAGGAAGAGGAAGATGAGGAATTGGGAGAATCGCCATGGCTTCTATAGTTCTCCCCATGGTCCCTTGATTTATCTTTTCTAGGTTTTGAGGAGGTCTTAGGCCTTGAGGACCTCCTTGTTCTATGACTTTTTCCATCCCCTCTAGGATTGTCTGCCTTAGGTGAATGTAGTCCTTTCATGTAGTATGGGTAAAAATGAGCATACGAAACCCCTACTTGAGGTTATTCACTTCAATTCTCTTCAGTATAGAACCTACCATATTTCCTATGAGGGTTTTCATCATATGTTTCCTTATTAGTCCTATGTGAAGAAGACATGGTTTTACTTGATAATGTGTGTGACTTAAAATATTAGTATTTTCTAAAAGATATATTGTTAATACGTTTATAGTGATCATGTATGAAACACCACTAATTTCAGCCTAACACTTTGAAATGACTCAAGCCCTTTTGAGTGTTTGGGAGACAAAATTTGACTAAGACATGGAACTCATGCCCAACTTGCTCAAGCTAGCTTGCCCTCAGCGTGAGCAACTCCAACAGCTTCAAGATCAAGTCAAAAATGGTCCAAATCTGAAGGTGCAAGCTATCCTCCAGAGCCACTAATGTCCACTCCAAGTTTCAGCATTCTAGAGTTCAAATTTCAGGTCAAATGGTGTAGATTTTCACACTCATGCTGAGGTCACATTGGTAGCATGAGTACAGCGTGAGCAACATTCAGATCCTCAAAACTAAGTCAAAATGACTTGATTTCAAGGGTGGAAGTCATCCTCAGGGTTCACTATTGACAACTAGCAGCGTGAGTCTAGCCTGAGCTACCAAAAGTGGCTTAAGAAAGGGCACATTCAGGCTCAAATGTTGACTTGAAGGTCACTCTCAAGGTCAAACACAGTCAGGCAATTGATGTATTCAAGAAATAGGCTTCAAAAATCAAAATTTGGTGTGAAATATGTCATTTTTGGCTCACTCACGTTGAGGTCATGTTGAGGTCACACCAAGAAAAAGTCAACTCACGCTGGAAGACCTGGTCAAGCAAAGGCACCTCAAACAGCACTTAGATCGACATCCTATAGTAGTCAATCCAGAGATCGAGAAGATTCAAGTGAGCCAGATTCAAATTCTCTCATTGTACATTATCTTTTTCATTGTAAATGTTCATTATTTGTGGTCCTACCAAGCTCTTACGCTTTAAATTGTATGTGCTTCCATAAGCGTAAGCTAGCTCGAGCAAGCCAACAAATCCTGTAAGATACAATGTACCTGGTCAAAAACGTAGCTTGCCTACACATGTCGAACTCACACACAGCTATCAATCCGACATATGTCACACGATCCGTTTTCCTCTCATCTCTCAGTCGTTGATTCCATCCATGAATTCCATGCCCGAACCTGGCCAAACCCTATAAATACCCTGTGAATTCACATAAATAGGGTTGGCAATTTTGAAGGTTGATGGCTTAAAAAACACATACCAGCAATCCTTGGAGGCTCAGACGCACTTGACTCCTAGCATCCATGCATTTCTGAAATACATCACCTTGGAGCTTGGCATGTGACCTACCATCTACACGTGCAGCTACGCTTTGACCAGTGCACACCCTTTCTAAGCAATACAATACAATTCATTTTTCAGGCCATTATATTGTTTGCACTTATCTAAATTTAGTTCACGTTTTGTTTACAGTACCAGTTCTGTATACGTTTCTGTTTGCATTTCATGCGTACTGTTTACATTTTACATCTCAAGTGTATTGATCACATTTCAAACATTAGTTATGATAACCCCAGCGCAAGCCATAGTTTAAGCTCAGGGAAGTCCTTGGTTGATTTTCATGCAAACCATCCAAGGCACTCTGCCTTCATTTCCTTTTTCAGCTTGCCCTCAAGCGAAGGCAGGGTCAGCTATGTCTGCCCGACGATATTTTGGTGTTTGTTTTTTCCCTTCTAGCCTTACATCGACGATTTAGGTCAGTATAGTAAATTGGCGCTAGAAGGAGGGACTGACTTGTTTACTATGCATCAAAATGTTGATCACGCGTCCTATCCAAGCGCTGCACAGATGAAGTGCTGAGACTAAAGCCCAGCTTGTCGAACTAGCTTACATACGCTAGCTTGACTTACCCATCCTGTCCCCAGATATCTCATGCTGCAGCTACTCACACTGTAGATAGTCACGCTGTAGCTAGTCATGCTATAGGTAGTCACGCTGCAGCTACTCACGCTTTAGGTAGTCACGCTGCAGGTAGTCACATTGTAGTTACTCATGCTGCAGCTACTCATGCTATAGGTAGTCACACTGCAGGTAGGTCACATTGCCAGTTGCTCATGCTCAACTCGTCCAGCCCAGTTTACTTACACTCACTATGGAATCCTCCCAGATTAACCCAGTGACACTACTGATCTTTGACTTTGGGGCTGAAACCTTGAACCCTGTGACTGCTATGGAACCCATAACTATTATCGAATAGATAAACCCCCAAGGCCCTACATGCTAGTCACTCAGGCTATAGGGCAAAGACCCTACTTATGCAACTCTTACACCCGAATAGTATAACTTCATCTGTGTCAAGATCCAAGCCAACTTGCCTATCGATCGTGTAGAGAGGGAAGCAAAGCGAGAATATGAACTTATTTATAAAGGATATCATGAGTTTATCCCCTCATAATTTGATATAATCCCTCTTTTTGAACACCATCATCGGTTTATATCTTAGCTCCTCATGGAGAGAAGCCAAGCCTTACAGCCACCTTCAATAGAGCCTCAGGGTGGAGATGAGGAAGAAGAATTTGCAGCCCAATCTGAGCATGGAGATTCATATCATACTGTTAGTCCCCATGTCCATACAAACTCATTATTCCAACCTTTCCTGGAAGAAACCATACTTCCACCTTTATCCGCGAACGCTCAACCACCGGCCTCCCTACAAGAAGTACCCACTTCCATCCCCATCTTCTCTAGGCTCAGCGTTCAATCTGACACATCCACTTCCATCATACCTCTGCAAGTACAATCTCAACAACCCCCTACTCAAGCTAATGTAGGTTTAATTGTCCAACCTTAGGTAATTAGGATTCCATCCATCATGCTAGCATCTACAACCATCCATTACATACCGCAAGTGCAAATCCAAAAAGCACCATTGATAACTTCTGCCCAACACATTCAAGGTGTCACCTCACAACCTGTGGTTGGGTAGTGGGTTCAACTAGCTACTCAGTAGCACCAGTTCACTCACCACAATGTACCACACCCTGCAGTCCCATCTTTGAATATTACTCCACCACAACAATCGACAATCCAACAGTCTCTCTTTCCGCAAACAATACAACAATTGAATTATCATTAGTCACAACCCACTCAACCCACTAGTTTGCCTACCACCCAAGAGTGGGCGGACACAAAGAAAATGATACATTTGCTAACAGAGGAGATAAGGTGCCTTAAAACTATGAACACTGAGGAAATTAAGGTACTGGATTTCTATCAAGATGATCCAATCAGTCCCTCGGTTCCACCACTAACCTTGCCAAAGGGAGTCTCATTACTCCAACTAACCAAGTACAACAGAGAGGGAGATCCAAACGCCCACTTAGTAACATTTCGAATGGAATGTCTATTTCTTCAGGCATGGCTCCATGTAATTCTATGTGTGTTTGCTATGTCCTTAATAGGAAAAGCATTAGCCTGGTATCGAGCTTTACCCCAGAGTTCCATATCTTCTCTAGAAGATTTGTTGCACCAGTTTGTCACCCGTTTTAAATATAATTTAAAGCCTGAAGCTATGTTGGATAGCTTGATTCAGATTAAACAAGCGCCATTAGAACCAGTGTAAAAATTTATCCAAAGGTGGAGTGCAGCTCTCAACGAACTTCACGAGCCTATCCCTGAAACATATATGCTTACCATCCTTAAAGTGGTGGTGAATGACTTTATCAAATTGAAGCTTTATTATTTAAATGCCCGTACTTTGAGCCAAGCATTTGTGCAAATTAAGAACATAGAAGAGGTGACACAAACAAGTAACTACCTAGCTTATTTGACCTTTAGGAACCAACATATGTGAAAGAAAAAGATAAATCCAAAACGACAGTAGCGGCGGTGGCAAAAACAACCTGATTTAATTATCTAGGACAAAAAGGAAAACAACCTGCTGCTCCAACTAGTTATGAAAGAAACACACCAGCGCCCACACTTGAATCCTCATCAAATAGAGACACCAACACGGGTCACGCTCGTACATTCGAACAAAAAGACCCTACCCAATATACACCCTTGCCTATGAAGCAATCACAATTGCTTGAGCAACTTCTAAAGGCTGGATTAATCAAACAAAAAAAATGTCTCCGGCGGTGTCTCAAAAACATGATCGATTTTGTGTGTTGGCCAAGAGCCCAGCTTTAGTGACAGCTAATGAACCCCCCATTCCAAGAGGCTTTAGGTTGGATAGGTTTTGTGAATATCACCAATGGTGTGGTCATGGAACTGATTACTATTTCACCTTGAAACAGGTGATACAATGCATGATTGACAGGGGGAAATCATATTTGATGAGGCAAATCCATTAAGACCCCAAAACCATCCCATGGGGGTCTACAAGGATCTTCTCAATACCAATGATGCACCATATGTGATTAATACTATTCATGTGGAGAATGGAAAAGACGTCCCGCGAAAACCTTTTGTGATTCGCAGGCCCTATGAAAAGACACCTACCTCAACCTCTCTTCAAACTTCTTTCGTCACACACACGTTCCCCACGCCACAAAAACCATTTGTCATCTGTGTACCTCCTTCTGCTGCAACAACAACCAAACTATCTGAAAATTGACCCACTCCCTTTGTGATCCAGGTGCCAAAACACCCTGACACGCAATCCACTACCATTCCCTCGTGACCCCTGCGAGAATGTCTTGCCGATAGGCTAACAAGAGAGCACCTGGAAAGAGAACATCATGAGCACAAATTAGGACCATCAAAGCCTATATCACTAAACACTATTTCCATGGTTCCATCCATTAATGACCCTAACACAAGTCATCAAAACAAAGATAATGTCATGGGTCGTGTCTTGAACCTAGCATCCTCAGTTACCAACACAAAAATTCCTCCACAAGAAATATGAATGTTGGGTCAAATGGACCAAGTCTCCATAGATAAGGATGTTCCAAATGGTAAAGATCTAACGAGTGCATTGACCCAAGTCACGTAAGCTTTGAAACAAAAGAATACTTCTTTAAGCCTATATGATCTAGTAATGACTTCAACTGTACATTGGGAAGCACTCATGCGTATGTTGACTTCGATCCCCGTTAGTGAGGACCTTCACACAGATGAGCCATCCATTTATGCGGTACTATCCCTGCAACCGTAGGAGTCAAAGACAACATCCCTAGAGTTTCGTACTAATAACATTAAACAAGATGAGAAGACGGGAGAAGTTACTACAACCCCTATGTTCATAATGATACAAGTTAATCATTTCAAGATACATAGGATGCATGTCGATGACGGTGCGACGACAAACGTAATACCTTTTCCCATCTTTGAAAAATTGGGACTTACTGAACAAATACAGCCCACTACAACTTCTTTCTTAAAATCCTTCAATGCTTCCCGTGTTGTGGTGAAAGGTATGGTTACCTTATATTTCATAGTAGGGGACCAATTCCCCACATCAGTTGAATTCATAGTAGTTGATGAAATGCTAGGGTTTAATTTGATTCTAGGACATGCTTGGCTAGCTTCACTAGGAGCTGTATCCTCACCAATCCATCAAGAGATCCACCTACCTTATGAGGGCGGTGAAATCATCATACATGGGGATAAGACAACATCACTTACTTCCTCACACTTAGGAACGGATCAAGGGTCAAAAATTAAGTTTTTTGAGCCTAATTAAGGAACCATGAGCATACTTCAAGACACGAACCCAATGCTAACTCATGATCCTACTAAAACTGAGGAAGCACCAGACAACACAAACATGGGAGCCATTCCCACTGATGTCTCTTGGTCGGAATTATCTTTCGATATCTCCAATGAAGGGGAAGGTGAATATAGGATCATACCTACGTGCCCAACCCCTCACATCAAATTATGAAGGATTAGAAGGCAACTCAATAATCAAGGTGAATTACCACCCATTCGAAATGATGTTAAACTACCAACTGTCTAGTATGACGTTTAACTGCCAGCGAACATCCACAATGATGTTAAACTAGCCACGATCAGAAATGGCCAGTTCATTTTAAAGCTCCCTAAAACTGTTATTGCTTTCGGCCCACTATGGCCTAAAACTAGTAAACCCTCTTCCTTTAACATGAATGTGATAGTCCACCATGACTTTAAATTGATGTGCACAGCTCGAAATGGATTTAAACTAGAGCTCAGCATGTACAAATCCACAAACTCTTGTTACGCTATGTTAAATGTTCATTTACAAGTTACAAGTTACAATTTCAATTTATGCCTTCTCGTTACTTTCCTCTTTTACAAATATTGTATTTACATTTTATTCCCTCATTTTTACATTTAGTTACACGCATATGTTCACGATAATACTTGAGAAAATAACTAAAAAAGAGAAAACATATAAAATAAAAAAAATGATGATACGTCAATATGGTAATAAAATTTCAACACATTATGCCATGATTAAATCCATATTATTACATTTTCTCCATCATACATTTCCATTAAACATTCAAAATTCCAAAACATTTAATAGCTAAAGCCCAATTAACAGTGAGCTCATGAAGGGGGTTGGTCCCAAAGATCCTCTTCATCATCCACTCTCGCTCCATTGGGGCCAGCTCCATCATCAACATGTCCCTATAACAGAGCCACAAAAAAAAAACAAAATATATAGGTAAGAACAAATAAAGCAACTCATGAATGCAAAACCAAGAAAAACAGTAACACTAACAATGTAAAGTAATAAAACGATACAAAAATAAGTGAGGATAGCCTTAAGCTAACGTCCAAACTCCGTAGAATCTCCTCCTCGGGCACATTTGCCCAATCCTCCTCCAGGCCAAGATCAATACCAGCCAAGGTTTTGCCTTTGTCCATTGAGGTCTAGGTAGGTCACTCAAGAGAGAACATGCCTGTCGAAGCCTCCCTAGAAGTGGTAGTAATGGTTCTCTCAGGAGATCCCTCCACGTCGATGCACTTGACGAACCTATCGTAAGTAGGATGCAAGCCTAGCCCATCAATGAACATTTCCATTCAACGATGTTCAACTAACTCCTTCTTTAACCATTTCTTGTACTGATGCTTGTGGTCCTTTTGGTCTTGGCCCCATTTCTGTACTTTAGTAGCAAAGAATTTCCAATCGTGACATTTCCTATTTAACAAATCCATCTGTGCCCTTTGCTCAGCCAAATCCCGTGTAGCCTGCACTTTGCTGTTCACAATTATCCAGTAACACACATAGGTGATTTCAGATGTGCGCCAGGTGCTATCACCAGACAGCCTAGCAGCAGCAAAATCGTAACAAGATTGGAGATCCCTTTTCTCCTCTCTCTCGTTTGCTAGTGCTTCCTTCAATGAATGCACCTCGTCCCATAGATACTCAACTGAACACCTACAAGTATAAAGCGACTTAGTGTTCTGTACGACACAACCAGAAACTACATCATACACATTTCTAGGGACTTGCTCAATATCCCTTGGTAATTTGGGGAGGGCATCAATATGGGTAGCTTCAGAAGGATCCCACTAGAGCTTGGCGCCTGCAGGTGTAAGTACCGCAAACATGAATCAACTATAATCAACAATGAACGCAAAGAAACAGAAATAATACCAGACACTTAGCATAACATGTAACGTACACATACCTAGTTCTGGATGAGCTTCTTGTAGGCGAGCGACCACATCATTAACGATGCCCGTAACAAAGTCCATTTTTCTAGGCATCTCAGGCCATGGCCTTAGTTGGTCATTTGATGTGGGACAAGCAGGGGAGGTCACCTCAATCGGAACTTATGATCCTGACACCTCTGCCTGGGATGTATGTGCCTCAGAAATCTCAGCATCTACCTCTGATGCTGAGGAGAAGAAAGATAATCAAAAAATAACTCATAAAAGTTAAAAGGTACAAATACATGGATTGGGTTAAAAGGAACATACCAAAAATCCCTTTTCTTTTTAGCTTGGGCAAATCACCAAGCTGTAAAGATCCATCAAAGAAGCCATCAAAGACACCTCTTTCATCACTTGAATGCCTAAGTGCATCCAAGGCCTCCACAAGCTTTGTCCCCGCGACGCTTATCACATCTTCCTCTTGCGGGGCAGGAATTTCCTCGATTTCTTCTTGCCCTTCTTTTCCTTCTTCCTCTGGCCCTATGATGACCGCTTCTAGTTCAACCATCGGGGCCAAGGCTTCTCTCTCCCTCTCAGGACTTTCCTCTGAATAACACCAAAATCCTAGAGTTAGTATGATATAGCATATATGTACGTTCAATAACATATAAACCAAAACAACAAACAGAAAGTAAATATATAACAAAAAAATAAAATACTTACCCTCCACTAGCAGTACAAAGTGGATCTTCTTTACTCTTGGTGGTCTCACATCTGGAGCAGGCTCCCTTGGGCATTCATTCCTCTTCACCTTCGCCTTAGACTTCCCAATGGTCTCACAAATTAATCGTTCAGCCCCTTTAACAGACATGCACAGTAAAGGCAGTTCCAATCCCAAGCTATCATGAGATTGATGGTAATGGCTAGCCACACCTCCACTAGTAATTGATACTGATTCTTTGATGCCTTTGGGTGGGTCCTGAGATCTAGTGGTGCTAAACAAATGGCAAATCCACGGGCGAGACAGTTGTGAATGATCCCTCAAAATATAACTGCTATCATCATAAACTACTAGGAACTCAGAAAACCTATGTAGGTACCCTACAAAGAAAGCAAATGTGAAGTGGGATTTAGCGTGGATGTTTGAATGTAACCTAATTATCTCTTCATGAAAACCAAATCCAAGAAACTTTGCCCAGTTATAGCGCATGCCTATCTCTAAAACTACATGTATGACACGCGCAGACTCAATCCCAAGGTTTCTTCCTTGAGAAAGAGATTTGGGGAATGCCCATGCCCAGAAGAGAGGATATAGGAAATTCATCTCCATTGATCAGGTATCATCTTGCATAGCAAAACCTTTAGGACCTTGTGACATGCCTAACCAATCCTCAAGATCTCTTATGACTTGGCCTTCTTTAGTTGCTTTATCTATGGTCACCCTAGCACCATCCATGGGCATGCCAAAAAGCTTCGAAATGAACTCAGTGGTTAGGTGGAAAGATATCTTGACTCCTCGAACTCGCGTGGTAAAATGGGAAGCATCATCATTGAAAGACTCAACAATGGTGATCATCTCAGTAGCTAGAATACTAGGAGTCAAAGCTGTGAACAAGTCCATCAGACCTGCCCGGGTAAGCTGACTGATGATCAAATCAGAAGCTTTCTTCTGCAACCATTGTTGTGACTACTCTACCTCCACATATTTCATAAAAAGGGTGGCCTCAGTACACCCTGTTATAATAGTAATTTCTTCGAAGGGGATGGCTGCTGTAAAAAGAAAACATAGAACGAAGAGTAAAAAAAAAAACATAGTACACGAGTATGCAACAAAAAAGAAAATGGAGTCTAGAGTGTGGTCATTTACCATCTATAAATGGTGTAGGCGGGGTAGGTGCAGGATCAATTCTTTGAGGGAAAATTGGCCCATTAGAAGATCAATCCTCGTGTAACCAACCATGAACTTGGCAGTGCTCAAAGGCTACTGAAAACTGCCTATGGTAGTCAACAATACCCACTTTTGTCTGGTCCAACACCGCGGCATGAAGAATGGGACCCTCCATGAATGTCTTTAATGTTGTGCATGCTAAGGCAAGCCCACCATCATCATCACGCATCCCATTCTCATCAAAATGAGGCCTACGTAGAAAAAGAATACTAATGTATAAACAATGATATAAAATTTTAAAAATAAAAATTTAATCAAGGCACAAGAGAGCATACCTGTCCACTCTATATACTACCCTAGGTGGGTTTTGGAATAGAGTGTGCACACAGAAGGCTAAGAAAAGTGTGTTGTTGCTGTTGTAATGAGCACAAGTAGGCAGCTCCCACACATGAGTCAAGGGATGAGTAGATCTAGGACCCTCAGCAAGGCCTCCCTTAACCTTAAAAAGTCCCTCATCTATGTCGGTAACGAAGGCAAGCATACCTTGTGTAGACCCAGGCAACATTGTCTCAATAATATCACGAGCCAACTGTTCACCTAGGTGAGACCATATAACCACGTTGAAATTTTGCAAGATAAATGGAAAAAAGGAACCAATACCAGGATGAAACCATATCACATGGGGCCCGATGCACATGTCATAGGGAGGTATGTTCGGTCCAAAGGGGCCAAACCAAGCAAGTACGCCAACAAGCTCAACCATGAGAAGAGAAGGTTTAGGTCCCCTGCATACAGCCAAAACATTAGGTAAGTGAAGAATCTAAGTGCTAACAATGGGGAAAAATCACATAAACCAAAAACACACATAAAAAAAATACATAGCTCCACCCCATGAGACAAGGGCACCAATATTTATTTAGTCTACTTAATGCTAGTTGGGGTACATTGAAATCTAGTTTATTACATTTTAAATCCATTGCACAGTAAATCCACACACAAGTACAGAACATAAACACTCACCGAAATAAGGTTAAATCATAAGCCTTCGGAAAACAATAAATGGTATAAACATAAAACCAAAAAATAATAAATCTCTTAGCAAATAGTTTACGTTTTCATGTCTTAATAAAGGGGGCACCTGGACATTCACGTTGAGGCTAACCCCTACCACATGCCCTGCTCTAACCCACTCACGCTGGGGCCTGTTCAGCTAGGGCTACTAGACACTCACGTTGGGGCCAGTTCCAGCAACTCACGTTGCAGCTTCCCAAGTGACTCATGCTGGGAGGACTTACGCTGGAGCCTATTCCAGCAAAATCACATTGCCTATCTCCCTAGCACTCATGCTGGGTTTCCTACATTCCAGCTCACGCTAGAACTTGCAACTCACGCTGCCTAGGAACCTAGCAGTCACGCTGTGCACAAGGAAAAATTGACACGGCCTAGGAACCTGGTAGTCATGCAGTCACACTGGAGATTAACCTTGAGTTAGAAATAGTTATTTATACAATGCTAGTGGCAAGCCCTACCGATTATTTTCCTAATGTCTAGGCAATATTCTAACCTAACGTAGGAGATCCGTCATGAATCTTCACATTGAGGCATGCGTCCACCTCCTAAAAATGTTGCAATAATCCACTTACAAATGGGGTAAGGTGAATGCTAGCATAGGGGGATAGAATCATTTGTCCAGTCAGATTGTCCACCAAATAAATCCCATGGAAACTAACCCTGCAATGCAACTCACGCTGCTTGAAAAGAAACAAATACACCTTCCCTGCCTTGTACTCATGCTTACCTTCCCCTAGCAGTCACGCTGCCTGAAAAACCATGTAGCCCAAGAAGCTGAAGAAGCCTGAAAAACCCTGTGGCCCCAGAAGCCTCGGAAGCCTGACAACCCAACTCATGTTGCCAAAAAGAAAAGATAGATTTCCCTTGCAACGCAAAACACACTGCCTAGGAAAAGGCTCATGCTGTCCAAATTATTCCTAGCACTCATGATGTGCTCACCCCAAAATGAAAAATGCAGAAAAAAATTTTAACTCGCACTCACGTCCCACATTTCCCTGGGCACTCATGCCCTACACACACACCCTAGATTACGCTGACGTTGGTGCCATGAAATTAAGAATGGCAGGTCATAACACCCAAAAACAAACCCTGGATCCCAAAATAACCCAAAATCAGGGCCATAGAAATTCTACCCTAGGTAACGCTGTCTACAAATGTCGGAGAAAAACAAGAGGAAGCAAATCTACCTACACAGAGCTCCATCCCATGCTGGAATCCTGGCTTGGAGAAGACACTTGAGTAGCTCTTCACTCTCCTCCATAAATGCCATATTTGCTTGCCTCTTCCCTTTGCCTTAGCTTGATTTCCCTTTACCCTCCATCACTGACCCTATAGTTTACGTTGTAACTCACGCTAACGCTGACCTTGTAGCTCACGTTGTAACTCACGCTGCACTCTTTACCTCACACTGCAATCCCAAGCCAAGAACTCACACTAGCACAAAACCCCCTTCCTTCACTTCAAAATTCCCTTTTAAACCCCAAATATTCATTCCCAATTTAATTTGGTCTATTTCATTTTCTCTTATTTTATTTATTTAAATTTACCATGTTTAAATTTTGTTTTCATTTATACCATTTATTTTATGTTGGCCTAGTATTCCTCATTATTCCAACCTTTGGAGATGAGGCCAAAAAAATTATTATTATGCAAAGGAAGGGATGAAAAGTTGAAATCAACACAAAAAATAAATAAATATACACATATATATAAACATTTAAAAATCCATAAAATTTTAAATCCTCATAAACTAATTGTTCACATAAAATTTAAAAATCAAAAAATGCTACATACACTCATTCAAAATGACAAGTTAACATGAATATTATTGGCCTGGTATGGCCTAAAACTACCATAACTACTGCTGCGTCCCCCAATTTTGTCAGTACATAGTTTGATTACCCTATGTTCGTTTACATTTAGTAAATCTTTCTTCAAGGGGATGTCTCTTACTTCACTCCTAGTTTAAATTGGCAGGAGCAAACACATGGCCGCCAAGAATATCCTTTCAACATTGTCTCTCAGTGGACCATACAGGGAGTTAAAAAGAGTAATCAATCCAGAATCCTTGGATCTAGATCCATTCGCTTATACTAATTTAATAGCTTCCACTCAGGAAACATCAGACGAGCCTAAAAATGTGACTAAGACGTTAGATCTAGAGGCTGATAATATCACTGAAGATCCCCTTGTTGAAGTCCCCATTACCACATCTAATGGTGAAGCCAAAACATTGAAATTAAGCACCCTACTGGACTCAGAACTTGTCAACAACATCACTCAAGTACTGAAAGACAACATAAAAACATTTGCATGGTCATATACCAACATGCTAGGATTAGAACCCCGAATCGTCCAACACAACATCATCCTTGATG
This sequence comes from Gnetum montanum, assembly GCA_015680685.1. Taxonomy (NCBI): domain Eukaryota; kingdom Viridiplantae; phylum Streptophyta; class Gnetopsida; order Gnetales; family Gnetaceae; genus Gnetum; species Gnetum montanum. The sequence goes on along the minus strand of MNCI01038082.1, from coordinate 747,590 downwards.
AAAAAGTGAAACCGGTGAAGCAAAAGGCACGAAAGGATAGACCTGAGGTGGCTTTGGCAGTCCATGCTAAAATCACAAAGCTCTACCAAGCAGGTTTCATTCGGGTCATTGACTATTCTGACTGGGTATCAAACATTGTAGTAGTCCCTAAGAAGAATGGTAGTATACGCATATGCATTGACTTCTGTGATCTCAACACAATCACTATAAAGGATGACTTCCCACTATGTAGTATCGATCAACTTATTGACACAACTGCTGGACATGCACTATTATCCTTTATGGATAGATTTTTAGGATATAACCAAATAAGAATCAATCCAGAACATCAACTTAGAATAACTTTTATGATGCCTTGGGGCACATTCTGCTATACAATGATGCCATTTGGCCTTAAAAATGCAGGGGCTACATATCAACGAGCAATGACATACATATTTAGTGATTACATGCTCAATTTTCTGAATGATTACGTTGACGACATCATGGTTAAGGGGGAAACAACCGAACAACATGCAAAAGATCTAGACCTAGTGCTTAAACATTGTCTCAAATATGACCTTAGACTCAATCCAAAGAAATGTGTTTTTGACGTCAAAATGGGTAAAATGCTTGGTTTCGAAGTCTCTGAAATAGGGATATGAGTAGACCTTGATAAGGTTAAAGTAATAACCAATATGCAACCACCAAAAAACCTTACTAAACTACGTGGTCTTCAAGGTAGACTACAGTTCATAAGATGCTTTATTGAGAGGCTAATAGATAAGTTGAGACCTATGCAGCACCTATTATGAAAAAATGTACATTTCCAATGGACCCAACAATGTCAAAAAGCGTTCAAGAACATAAAATAAGAGTTAGATCAACTACCGACTGTTCATCCCCCACAAGGCAATAAACCCTTATACATCTACCTTGGAACTTCCAATTCCTCCATTGCGTCGATGCTTTGTCAAAAATGTAAAGATGGAGTTGAGATTCCTGTATATTACCTAAGCCATGCTTTAATTGCCTATGAACAATGATACAATGACGTAGAGAAATCATGCCTTGCCCTCGTCTTCTCCTTGAAGAAATGGCAACATTATCTCTTCCGTAATCAATTCTACATCATTTGCAAGAATAATGTGCTCCACGCCATCACTAACAACATCTATGAGTCGAGTAGGATAGCTTGGTTGAAAGCAATGATTGCAGAGTTTGACTTACACTATGTTGCTCAATCTTCCACAAAAGGTCAAGCAATAGTCACATAATTAACCATCTCGCCAACACATGATCAAGCAACGATAAACCCTGAATTCCCAGATGATAATGTTAACAGTATAGACACTGTACCTGACAACTACGAGGAAATCCTCTATTTCGATGGAGCTTCAACTTCCCGAGGAGGAAGTGCTATGGCCATTTTAACATACCCCTCTGGAGAAATCCAGCCATTCGCCTACCGATTAACCTTTCCCTATACCAACAATGTGGCAAAATATGAAGGTCTTCTTAGAGGTCTTCAAGCAGCATTAACTTCAAGAATCACATGTCTTGTAGTTCGCGATGATTCACAGTTAGTCATTAATCAAGTCACAGAATTTTATGCATGTAAGGCTCTCCATTTACAACCGTATTGTGATTTGACCAAACATTTGCTGAGGCAACTAGTAGAAGTGGATATACAACATTTCCCTAGAAGCGAAAACACCATTGCCGATGCACTTACTACACTAGCCTTAAACATGACACCCAAAATGTTCCATGCATTGCCTAGCTCTATAAAAAATTGTGCCAAACCTATAACTGACGCTCTCAATGAAATTCCTATAGCCTCCATTAGCACAGCACATGCAATAGAATGGTACGGCGACATAAAAGCATACCTTCTAAGAGGCGAACCTTCACAACACTTGACAAATTCTCAAAAGGATGCCGTGCAAAAACACTCTTGGCAATATGCGTTAATAGGAGACACATTGTGTCACAAATCCTATGAAGGTATTCTGCTGATGTGCGTTAGCAGCATCGATGGTCAAACAATTGTAGAACAAGTCCACAAAGGACTTTGTGGAGGGCACATAGCACCTAAAGCAATGGCAACAAAGAGCAGACACTTGGGCTACTACTGGCCACACATGGAGTACGATTACTTCTCCAAGGTTAGAACATGTGACATTTGCCAAAGGCATGGTAACCTAATACATGTGCCACCTAACGAATTTCACACAACAAAAATCACATGGCCATTCCAAAAATGGGGATTAGACTTAATTGGACCAATAACGCCATCATCCTCCATAGGACATAGCTTCATTATCATTGCAACTTAGTACTTCAAAAAATGGGTAGAAGCTATTTCCCTTAGGAATACCACTTCTAAGCACGTTTGCAACTTCATAATAGAAAACATCATGATTCGTTTTGGTATTCCAATGACCATCGTTACTGACAATGGGCCACAGTCCAGTAGTGTAGATACTAAAAGCTTCTATGAACACTTGGGTATTAAACATGCATTCTTGTCACCTTACTACTCACAGAGCAATGGTCAAGCAGAGGCTACAAACAAAACTATCATCATGGTGCTCAAAAAGATGTTAAATCAAAGGAAGAAATGATGGCATGAACAATTACTCTACGCATTATGGGCATACAGAACAACACATCGAACATTTACAGGTAAGACTCCATATAGTCTTGTATACAGATCTGAAGCTGTTTTACCTTTGGAGTTACAGGTTCCCTCATTGCGGATTGCTCTCTCAAGCCTCCTCGATGAAAGCCAAAGTAATGAACTACGCATTGTTGAACTTGACTCAGTGGAGGAGGAACGTGTGCAAACACTTGATCAAATCGAGTGGTACCAGAAAAAATAGTGGCAATGACACAAACACGATCTGCACAAGTGCCTGATCAAGGAAGGAGACTTAGTCCTTAAAGCCATCCGTGAACACCCAGATAAATTCTTAGCCAACTAGGAAGGGCCTTACTTGGTCACCAAGGCGTACAATAACAGAGCATTCAAACTTGCTGACATGGATGGGAATGAGTTTGCTAATCCCACAAATAACTTGTACCTAAAACAGTACTATGTCTGATGAACTTGAGGTATAGAATGGTCTTGGCATCACAACTTAAAACTAATACCATAGAACGGTCCTGGGGCTATGACTTCAAACTAGCACCATAGAGTGTCCTAGAGTCATGACATTAAACTGACACCACAGAGCTCCATCCGGTATGATACTAAAATGCCATATTTGTCCACCATGACATAAAACTAGCACCTAGAGTCCTCTAAGACTATAAACTAGTTTGCCTCTTCATAGTCCGCTAGGACTATAAACTAGCAATGCACCATCTGCTACGATGCTAAACTGGCACTATTGAAAGAGTTATGACGTGAAACTAACTCACAAAAGTCCACTAAGACTATAAACTAGCAACATCATCGATGACCAGGAAATACTTGAAAAGACATGTTGCTGCAATTGGCTACACCCGTTCCATAAAGACTTGCTGCCCAATTTTTCCATGAACCCTAATGAGGCTGATGCTGTTCATGATTCTGTTTGCTTTGAAATTGCATGCAGTGGCTCCATCTCCTTGTTTGTTTTCAAGTTTCAAGTGCTTAGCTAACCATTTCCTTTGTGCTTTTCTTATCTTCTTGGAGTTGTGTTTGCAGGATGACATGCTTGAGGCATTCGTGCATAGATGCACTTCATCATGACAACAAGGTATCACATTTTCCTTACGCCCACAACTAGGTTAATCAATCCATTCATAAGTACATATCCAACTCCTAATACATTCCCTATTTTCCATCATGTTCCCCTTATCCTATTCAATCACAGCCCCTTGATACATCCTACTCATCCCAAAGCTCTTGATACATTGTTGCACACTGCGATTCTCTAAGCAGTTGCAATGCAAAACACAGTACATGGTACATGATACAAAATGCAAGTGCATGAGCATGAGAACAGCACTAAAAGCAAGCTCTTTCAAAAACAAAAAGAAAAGAAAAAAAAAGAAAAAAAGAACAAAAAAATCAAAGAGCAAAATGCACCGAAAAGGTCTTCATGACCCCGTTGACATCATAGACCAAAGACCATTGGCTCTTCCCATCCAAGCCCCAGGTGGGAAGGCAATTGTGTTGGAAAAATAGTTACCCTCGTGTCTCAAACGATCATGTTGCGCATCATTGCGTGGCTTTGGCTGTTTACAACGGGATCCCGTAAACACTCTACAAGAGTCCCATTTCTCCAAAGAACGCACTTCCTATGTCTTGGTTCCGAGTCTACTGAAAATCAGCTACTGACAAGAACTAAAGATATGTCTTGTTCATGTGAGAGCATTCCTCACCCATAATTCTAGTAGTAATTATAACCCTTGATCAACTCTTGACCTTCCCAATTACAACCAATCCCCTTGGATTTTGAATTGCATTTCCCTAATCCCATGTACTTTTGAACACGGTGCAATCACGTCTAGTCACGGGCTGATGGATAATGCTAAGTACTTGGTTGTTCATGGTGTTTTGCACTTCTTTGTCGATGCCTCTCGGGTGGATTCCTCCAGACGTCAACAAAGAGGGGCCAATGAGACACCACTAATTTCAGCCTAACACTTTGACATGACTCAAGCCCTTTCGAGCATTTGGAAGATAAAATTTGACTAAGACATGGAACTCATGCCTAGCTTGCTCAAGCTAGCTTACTCACACTATTAAGCTAGCTTGCCCTCAGCGTGAGCAACTCCAACAGCTTCAAGATCAAGTAAAAATGGTCCAAATCTGAAGGTGCAAGCTATCCTTAAGAGCCACTAATGTCCACTCTAAGTTTCAGCATTTAGGAGTTCAAATTAAAGGTCAAATGGCACAGATTTTCACACTCATGCTGTCACTCACGTTGAGGTCACACTGGTAGCGTGAGTACAGTGTAAGAAACTTTCAGGGCCTCAAAATCGAGTCAAAATGACTTGATTTCAAGGGTTCAAGTCATCCTCAGGGTTCACTATTGACAACTATGGGTCCTAGCCTCTAGAATTCCAAATTTTGCGCCCAAAATTACAAGTTTTTGCAGCTCACGATGTGGTCATGCTGCACTCACGCTGGCAGCGTGAGTCCAGCATGAGCTGTCAAAAGTGGCTTGAAACAGGACACATTCAGGCTCAAATTTCGACTTGCAGGTCACTCTTAAGGTCAACCATAGTTAGGCAATTGATGTATTCAAGAAACAAGCTTCAAAAATCAAACTTTGGTGTGAAATATGTCATTTTTGGCTCACTCACACTGAGGTCACACTGGCAGTGTGAGTACTGATCACACTCAGTCAAAAGCACACCAAACTCACACTAAGGACACGCCAAGAAAAAGTCAACTCATGCTAGAAGAACTGGTCAAGCAAAGGCACCTCAAACAGCCACAAAGCCACTCAGATCGACATCTTGTAGCAGTCAATATAGAGGTCAAGAAGATTCAAGCGAGCCAGAGTCAAATTATCTCATTGTACATTATCTTTTTCATTTTAAATGTTCATCATTTGTGACCTTACCAAGCTCTTACACTCTAAATTGTATGTGCTTCCATGAGCGTAAGCTAGCTCGGGCAAGCCAACACATGCTATAAGATACAATGTACCTGGTCAAAAATGTAGCTTGCCTACACATGTCCAACTCACACACAGCTATCAATCTGACACGTGTCACATGATCCATTTTCCTCTCATCTCTCAACCATTGATTCCATCCATGAATTCCATGTTTGAACCTGGCCAAACCCTATAAATACCCTGTGAATTCACATAAATAGGGTTGGCAATTTTGAAGGTTGATGGCTTAGAAAACATAGACCAGCAATCCTTCGAGGCTCGGATGCACTTGACTCCTAGCATCCATGCATTTCTGAAATACATCAGCCCAGGGCTTAGCGCTTGACCTGCCATCTACACATGCAGCTATGCTTTGACCAATGCACATCCTTTCTAAGCAATACAATACAGTTCATTTTGTTGGCCATTATATTGTTTGCATTGATCTAAATTTAGTTCATGTTTTGTTTATAGTACTAGTTCTATATACGTTTCTATTTGCATTTCGTGTGTACTATTTACATTTTTCTCGAGTGTACTGTTCACATTTCAAACATTAGTTACAATAACCCTAGCGTAAGCCATAGTTTACGCTCGGGGAAGTCCTTGGTTGATTTGCGTGTAGACCATCTAAGGCACTCTACCTTCGTTTCCTTTTCCAGCTTGCCCTCAAGTAAAGGCAAGGTCAGCTATGTCTACCCAACGATCTTTCCATGTTTTTTTTCCCTTCCAACCTTACATCGACGATTTAGGTTAGTATAATGTACAATATAACTAATCTAGATAACTAGCACCATCCTTTGTAATGACACCAATGATGAGCAGCGAGGTACCCCCTACGCCTAACCATACGAATCACAAGTGTTCATGCATGATCCAATCGAATTTCGTGATGGGACCAATAGTGGCATCTAGATTGTTATATCTTGATTGTAGTTCACTATCTTCCCACTTGGACTAGTGATAGCTTTATCATGTATGATTTAGTCCAAAGTGAGGCATATGATAATTGATGTTGTTTTGGCCTTATTCTACTCCTAATGGTAATAAAGAAACCAATTAATTAAGCAAATTAATAATGGAAAGTAAATTCTAGACTAGCCTACGAGTGATGAGTATCTATCCTTAGCTTGCCGTACATGTCTTGAACCCACGTATCCACTACTAGGATTACCAAGCACTATGTTACTGAGTGAACCAAGTAATAATGTTGTTGGGGTTACCAAGAGAATACGTGTTTATGCTCAAAATTGGTCGTGCTCATTTTGCCAATTCATTAACGTGCATGTAAACATAAATATTAACTAAGTACATGAAAAGTAAATTGCATGGAAAGTAAATCTATTCTAAGTCAAAGTGCTACAATGAATAAGAATCAATCCCAATCTTATTACCTATGTCCAAGTACATTGCCACTTAAATAAGACGTCGCACAATTGACTTAGATCCACACTGCGGGCACTCACTAACTATTTTCTAAGACTACAAAATAAAATTACAAGAGTTCAGCTACTCTATTAACTAATATGACTTTCAAATCGTGCATATAAGTGTTATATTTATAGGTCGGCACACATCCCCCAATATTGAATATATGATAATGTAGCATGTGATCCGATATTAGATACGTGATATCACATATTTGATATTGGAGCTTCGATATCTTAGCTGACTGAAAATTGACTTTTTTTGAAATAGATGTGATATAGCATCAACAATACTACAGATGTGAGGTAGCATCAATAATATCCTAGCCAACTAATGATTCATCAACCACCTATTGGAGAAACCACATTAGAAGCATGTGCAGTTGTAGAAAGACTCTAGAAACTCTATGCATTGAAGTTGCAACAACAACAAGGTTTAGCAAGTGGTGGAAAGCCATCAGTTTACCATCTAGCATTAAGCTATCTCAATAAGGATACTAGGACCATCAGCTGGCTAGAGGAAATTGCCCTACTATTCTCAACATAGTGAATGTAGGCACTCAAAAGAAGGAATCCTAACACTAGGAAAGTTATGGTGTCCATCCATGGACAAGAATTTCATGAATTTCTAGGAATATTACAACTTTCTTGGAGCACTTGGAGGAAGGTGAGGGATGACTGTCTTGGTGATGTAGCATCGAGGATAAGAGACAATAATAGAAGTAGTGGTCAATAGGGTGGAAAAATCCCTTAACGCTCTTATAGTATCTATTCTAGATATTTCCATAATGGTAGATGTTCATATGTCTACAAAAGTGGGAAGTAATCAGTTGAGTGCAACCCAACACAAAGAAGTGCTGAAAAGATTGGTGGGAATTGAGCAACTGCTTCTTCAGATTTTTGGTTTCCTGGATGAAATCATAGCAACCTAGTCTAAGTTACTAGAGATAAAAGGAAAAATCATCGTTGCCAATGCCCAACTACAACAAACATCACTAAAAATCAACGGTTGCTTGTTCAAGTTGTAGAGTTGTGAGCCTGTCTCTTTGACCTTGCCATTCTCAACCTAGACCTCACACAAGATGAAGCTTTCCAATAGCTTTAACAGAGAATTAAAGAGGTTGAGAATGGAAAGGAGGCTTCAGTCTTTAATGCATTTTTGTTGGAAGCCTTGACATTAAACACTGACAAGGATCTGGCATGTCCACCATGAGAACTTGGTCCTTACCAAGAATATCCATAGTTTGTGCAATGCTAAATAGCAAAAGGACCATATGGTGGAATGTTTTCAATAATAGAAGGAGCACCTAGCCAAAGTGAACCTTTATTTAAGAAGGTTCATATCTTAAAATAGAAGTCTCTCAATGGAGGAAGTCCAAGCGCTTTACCAAAAAATAACCATTGAGGTAGCCACATGGAAAAACGAGGCCCCTAAAATTTAAATGGGTTAAGAACCATTATATGGATCAAGATTTGTTCCTTAAGGAAGTGAATGAAAAAGAGATATAATTAGCAAAGGCAAAGATTAATGAGGTCCTCTAGAAACTCATGCAAAGAGGTGATGTGTGATAGCTAATCTTTAATGGCTTGAACACATACAACAAAGTGAAAATCTAATTGAAGGAGTTGCAAATCAAAGAGATGATGGAGTATATGGAGCTTACCAACCTCTGTTATACAAACTTGGCTATGCTAACCATAGAGAGGCCAAGGACTGAGTTGGAGAAGTAGGTGACTAGTTCCTACCTCTTGTACAAGGTAGAATTCAAGCATCACAAGTACCCCAGACAACAATTAGAGATAGCCAACGTAGAGCTTGAAGTTCTCAAAAGTAGATTCACTAACTAGAAATCTATCGCTGAGAACTTGGCCAGAAGAATGAATGACTATCATGAGCTACAAAATCTATTCAAGATGTTCAATATTGAACATAAATAATTCATAGCATGGTTTGTCAATGCCAAGGAGATATTCCCTACAATGTGATGGTTGTGGGATATTCCCATGCTAGCCCACATTGGCAAAGCTCCGTGGACTACGTATGATCCATGTGGAAAAGAAGAGAAGATAAAAGCATCATTGGATGTTTTTAGGCTTTCACCAATAGCAGCAAGATAGCCTCAACCACCTTCAATGCCACAAGCACTAGAACCTAGCAAAGGAACTTTAGTGCCAGAGGAGCCTTTACCTCTAGGTAAGGTTTGAAAATTCACCTTATCTTTGATGACTTAAGGGAGCCTACTAAAATTTTTCTTAGAGTGTTCAATTTTATTTCCATGGACATCAATTTTGTAATTTTGTATAAGTCTCACACTCAGAGTTGTTTAATCTGTGAGTTATTCTAGTTAATAAATTTCACACTTCCTCAAATTTTGTAAGAAGCTTGATCCTACTTTTGTTAACTGGAGGATGAGTTTTCAGTTAGTTGTGGGTGTATGATGAAGTATCATTCGATTGGTTGTGTCAATGGGCATGTGTTGATGTAACCCTATCAATGTATCCTAGTCAACACATGGCCACATGCATCAATGCTGATGTAGTCAAGTCTATATAAATGCACACACCAATTACATTTATGATATGTTGAGTTCATAGTGTAGCAAAGCCATTGTAGTTTGTTGTTTCTAGAGTTAGAATATTTTCCTTATGAGTGCCCATAGTTTGAATGAAAGAGATTGTATGAAACTCTATTCGAGCACCATGTACCTAAATGCATTAGTGTGAACAACAATAAAGTTGAAATTTTTGGCATTCATTATAACACTTGGATTAGATTAATCTTTCTTAACCAACACTTTAATTTAAATGCATTGTACATTCCATGTCATAATAATTAAAATAATTAATCATGAACACATAAGTATGACTGCTTCAAACATAATGTATGATGCTTGGTAATCCCAGCAGTGATCATTTGGTACACTTGGTAATTGTTAATTGGTAACCTAGTAGTGTTAATACATGTTTGGGATGTGTATGGTGAGTGGGTAAGGATACTTATGTTAGGATAGTTAGCCTTTAGAATATTTAGGTATTTAAAATAGTTAATCATCAATTATTCATCTTTTCACATAGGACTTAAGATAAAAATATATAAAAACATGAATAAAAAACTATCATATGCCTTAACTCATACTTAATCATATGTAAAGCACACATAAGTGTGAGTTAAGAAGAAAACAATCATATGATCCTTTGGTTTATAGTATTTAACCATAGGAAAACTTAGGAACTAAGTTCATGGAATTCAACTAGATTGCTAGTGCACACTTGTGATTCATATGGTTGGGCATAGGGTATAGTTGCTGCCCATCACTAACATAAGCTAATAAACTTAATGTTTTCTTCCAAATTGTCATTCTTTAATAATAAATCAAAGACTATGATATATAACTCAAGATAAAATTGTTTCTAATTGTCAAAAAAAGAATTCAATAATGGGTTTCATTTAAAAAGGATTTTGTCTAAATAACAAAATTTTCTAGTTCTGCAATTCGAATTAAAAGTAAAATTGATAATAAAGAAATATTTTGATCAAAATAAAAAATTTGAGGAAGCGTTATGAATCATTAGAAATTTTTTTGAATGATTCAGTAATCTTAAATATTCTTTTATGATTGTAGATGCCATTTGATGAGCCAACCAATGTTTGGTGCTAAGTTACCTTCATTATAAAGATGTCACCTTGTCTATGACTAACCCATGAGTTGTATCCATAGCTAAATGGTTCATAGTTAAAGAGATCTTCAAGATAATAAATTTTTAGATTCAAGTTCAATTGAAATCCCACACTTATGACTCACTCACAAGTAAAATCAAAGATTTCACACTAACTTGTAATCTCAAATTCAAGGATAGAAATTGAATGATTTAAGCAAATTGAAGTTATATAACATTATCATAAATAACATAAAATTACAAGGAATTCATCACCTAAATTGTGACCCTACCCTGCTATCTCTAAAATATAGTAACTTCTTAGCATCTTAAGAAATTCCAATGGTTGATGATTTCCCCAAGGTTTCAACAATATTCCCTCACCATTATAATGGAAAGTTCAGAAGATGAATTCAATTTTATGTGGGTTTCCGTCAGATTCTCCTCTTCCTTACTTGGGCATCAAACTTCTCCATTATACTAGAAGAGGTTTGATAATAATTGGGAAAATGTTATTATTAGGGGATATTGATCTTTATCGAGCATGTCGATTGAGATCGATTACATGATATCGAATTGTATCGAGGTAGCTATATTCTTTGATGACCGATTTGTATCATGCTAGTCGTGCAAATAAATATATTCATCACATAGCCAAAGTAATCAGCTAGTAAAAATAGTTAAACTAGATTCAAGAGATTGCATTGATATATAATACTGAGTATTCCATCACATTCACATTTTTATCAATTTTCCAATTCGTAAAAAAAGAAACAAAAATATATCATCCTACAATTTATTGATATATATATATGTTCATATCAAAATTAAACAAGCATTAAACAATTAAACCATCCATTATAATTCTAGTTTTTCAAAAGTAAATAACAAAAACTCAATTGTCCATGTATCTCAAAATGGCTCAATGGCCATAATAACACAAAAAATGAATTTTAAGGCAAGGATCAAGCCTCTGATCCTCCCTCCATCTCCATGTATTCTTTAGAGTGTATAGGCATCGCCCCTTCATCATCATCCTTGATTTGAATATGGACATTCTTTTCAATGTCTACCATCCTCTTATCCATGGTGATGAGGGTTGAGCTAACCCTCTCTAGCATAGACATGATCTTCCTCTAAGTAAATCTTACCTCCTCAATATAACTCAGACCTCCTCTATGAACTCATAAACTTCACTAGCCTCAAGTGCCAATGATGATCCTAGCTCTTTTGACTCTTCAATAAATGGACCAAATTTGGTATAAATCTTGAGAGAAGGAGTAAAGGTAAAGGTGTCCTTTTGAGGATGTAGAGATGAATCTTTGTACCCATTTGAGGCTTTGACCCCTGGAATTTTAGGATATGGCTAAAATGAGGAAGGGAAAGAAAAGCTTAAGAAAATCATCATTATAATGATAAACCATATATTTAATTGGAAGGTAGGTGAGGTTTTCTTCCTCTCTAAACTTCAAAGCCTTCATTACCCAAAGGTAGGTGTAGGTAATGATACATTGTATGTGTAGATGATAGGATGTTTGTGACAATCACCCTTGCCATCACACAGTGCTCCGGTTAAAGGTTTACAAAATGTAAACCCTAAGCTTGCAATCTCTTGAAGTCAAATTCATCAATAAACTAACGAAAAAGATCATATTTTTCTTGTGTGCTAACCTTGGGCCTAAATATGTTGTCACCTTTGGCCAGTAGCCTAAACCATTCCTGGAGCTTGGCTGCAACCACCTCCATCCTCATTTTCCTTAGAGGAAACCAAATAGTGCTCAAGAGGATCCACCATCATTAGATGTGACTTGAGATTCTAGTAGAACTCTAGGACCTCTTCCTAGTAAAACCAATCAATGGAGGATTAGATGAAAGCCCTACATCCCATTTTTTTCAGTTGTTTCTACATTGCTACATCCATGTGGTTAAACCACCTAGAATAGTCTACCTCATGATGCCAAGGAGTGATTCTTATTTATTCACCCTTGGGGCTTGTAATATGATAAGAAAATTAAGCATTTAGAAGTTATCTAAAATTTCTTCAATAATCCCCATACTTACCTTAGCATATTGTTCTATGGTTGAAGACTCGGCCATTTACACTAATGCATGGAGGCTGTATAGAGAAAAAAAATATCAATTCTAATCTAACCCTCAAAATCATTTTTTGATGGGATGTTATACTTACCATTGGTGAAAGAATTAGTGAGGGGTTGCACATGGATATCCCACTCATGTTCGTGGTTCCTAGTTCTAGAGAAGCACTACTAGAATGGGAGGTGAAGTGTGAAAGAAAACAATTGGAGGCCCTAATTTAGCTGTGGGGATTTTGAGCTAATAGTTATCCCTAGTGACGTGGTGGCTTTTATAATGGGCTACTGCCTTACTATTGTGTTTATTTTTTTTCATATTTTTAACCTATTGATTTTTATCACTACATTGATATGGATCAACAAAGTTTGGGTTGAACTTTATCACTTAGTCAACATCAATCAATAGCCAAGTGCACAAGCTTCTCAGATATCGAACCTTATTGAGATTTCATTAAAAAAATGTGAAAATTTTGGGAAATTTCTAATCTTATCAATTTCCATTGTTTTGCTTAATATAAATTGATATGACTGAGGTAACATATCGAAGCTCATCATGGCCATGCTATTTAGACATGAGTTATTTGAGAAAATATTTACTTCATTGATCCATGTTGATTCAGTCAATATGAATTGATATCTATGCATCATAAACTATCAATTTGGATAGAGGAAATCAATAATCATAGTGATAACTTGGATTGTTCTTCCTTATTGATTTTCATCGTGCAAATCAATATACAACAATTCTGTGTATACTGGACATCAACTTTGTAATTTTACTCGATATCATTGGTTTTCAAAAAGTTTGATTCTTACCAATGATATCTATGGACATCAATTTTATGATGTCCTATGTTAAAATAATTTATAATAATTTCCCTTCATCATGTGCTGCAATATGAATCGATAGTAGAATAATAAATGTATTACTTAAAAAAATTGTATTTCTTTTTCATTGCTTGTAATTAATTATTATTATTGGGATAGGAATCCATATATAACTTGGTTAGAAAGACCCTTCCTAGGATTAATTGGGGTAAAAATCACCTCATAAGGTTTACTTCATTTCTTGCAAGAATGCCTTACAATCTTAAGATCTTTACCTTTTCTAAGTTTTAAGGATTCGAGATGCATTTCTTGCAGCAAACTGATTCCCTAGCTTTCTCTTGGATCAGATTCCATGTTAGTTATACCCTATTATCCTATCCATAGAAGTTGGTTATCCTCTTCCCCTAATTAATCTAGGGTAGATCCCATGTCTAGATTAATTAGTGAAATAATTATGAATGGGATGTAGGCTTGGCCTACTTGGAGATTATACCAAAAGAAAGAGTGCCATGGGTCTTATATAGTCTCCTCAATGTATGGAATACTAGTAAAATTTGAGTGTCCAATTGTTAGGATCCATAATGCATGACCATAGTAGGGATCTTGACCATTAACATCGATGGATGGCAAAATGGGAAATAACTAGCGAACCCTAGATTTTGAAGTATAAGTAAACATAATAGATGATTTCCAAATGGAGAATGGGAGGGATATAATCAAAAATATAGAAGAAAAATAAAGAATAATAAGGATATAGAAAAATTTAACAAAAAATAATCTTAAAGAGAGAAAGTCACATTAGCCAAGAAACTAAATAAACAAAGTAAGGTAATTGATAAAAAATTAAGGTAGATATTAAAATACATACTCGGATAAATCAATTTGCCTTATGTAGTGTCATATCCTACTCCACCCATATGAGGAAGCACCACTTCACCCATATACACTTAGCTTATAGAAGGAGGTTCTTGATGGATTCTTTAATTTGTGAGCTTGTAGCATTACTTCAATCATAAGGTTCTTGTGGGACTATGGCCTTGCTCCTAATTGAAGGTTCTTGTGGGGCTAGCTTCGTATATAGACAATAGCTCTTTTTTGTAACCAAATTGAAAGCATATAACAAGTCCTTCTTCAATCATGACATTCTTGTGAGAGAGAAAATTATTTGTGGATTTGATTAATTGGTTGCTCACTTGGCACTGATTGGGTTTCACATGCTTAGAACATCTTTATTTCTAGTTCCAATATGACACACCCTTTCCACCTTATTGACTTATCCAAGTAAGTGATTAATAAAACCATCCATTAATAATAATGAATTGAACTTAGTTATTTCTTCTATGACTTATGAAACTTTTAGTACTTAAAGAAAATTGTGGGAAAGGAAAAAAAAAGAATTATTTTACACAATTAAGTTATTTATAAATCTAAGGCTCACCCTTAGTTGGATTTTGGGTTTAAATCGACCTATCTCAAGGTAAGGGGAGTTGTCCTATTCCCTTGCATTCTAGACATGATGCGAATGAATTCTTTAGAGTCCCAACTAATAATAGAGATTCCTATTTTTTTCTACATTTTTAAAAGTAAAAGTTGTGGACTAGTATGTGTAGATTATTACAATATGAAATAAGGTGTTTGCTTAAGGCTACTTCCCATAGCCTAAATATCAAATTGAGGCATTTCATTTCCTAGGTTCATAGGGTAAGTTGGATTAGTTAACTCTACTAATTCATCCTTTCTTGGTTCCTATATTTGGCTTTGATCATATTACTAAGTCTTTGGAAATTTACTAAAAATGGATTAGATAAGTCTTTGATAGGTGCAATTAGGACATTGCTATTATCATGGTGTTGTAATACTAGGTAGGGGCCACAGAGTTATTAGCTTTCTTGAAAATTTATGTAATCTCATATTGTATAATAGGACTTTATCACCTATTGAGAAAGATTTCTTAAAAATATTTTTATCATGCATATTCTTCATTTGTTTTTTAATTATTCTTTGCTTATCAAGGGCATGCAAACGTATTTCATCAAGTTCATGTATTTGAATCATTCTAAAGTTTTGGTTTGTTTCCCCATCAAAATTAATTGTTGTGCTAATCATAAAGATTGATATTTGATTGCTACAAGAAAAAAAAATTATTTTCCATAAAATAATTGATAAGGTTAATACCTTAAAATTGGTTTATATGTAATCCTATAAGCCCAAAGTGCATCTTGTAATGTTTTGGACTAATCTTTCTTCTAAGCACATATGGTTTTTGTTAGAATCTTTAGAATAATTCTATTTTCATTTTTCACTTAACCATATGTTATAGAATGATAAGTAGTAGCTATCTTATGTTGGATTCCATAAGACTTAAGGAATTTCTCCATTATTCTATTTACAAAGTGAGTTTCTTGATCACTAATGATCACTCATGGGATTTCAAATCATGTCAGAATATGTTCCCATAGAAAAGCTACAACTACTTTAACATCATTTGTTGGGGAAGCTTTAGCTTCTACCCACTTAGTTACATAGTCTATATAGACCAAAATATATCGACATCTGTTAAATGCTAGAAATGGTCCTAAGAAGTCTATACTCCACACATCAAAAGGATTCGTTATTAGGATTGGATTCAGTAGCATCTCTTGATTTTTGTTATTACCCCAATTCTTTAACATTTATCACATT
The DNA here is from genome assembly GCA_015680685.1 of Gnetum montanum. Classification (NCBI taxonomy): domain Eukaryota; kingdom Viridiplantae; phylum Streptophyta; class Gnetopsida; order Gnetales; family Gnetaceae; genus Gnetum; species Gnetum montanum. The sequence goes on along the minus strand of MNCI01038082.1, from coordinate 731,324 downwards.
CCACTTTGCAAGATTATCATAATGGTTCTTTGACTATCAAAGTGTTCACCTCCCAAATCATCATGATGTGTGTAAGATGTCTTGTTGCTCATCTTCAACAAGACATCTTCTTGCTACATTATCTTTACAATTTCTATAGAGGTATGGTTTATTCCAAATATATTTGAAGATGTTTCTTAGAAAATATTTTCTTTTCTCTTTACTCCATTGAGTTGGTATTTTCATAGTGGTAAGATAATGTACTGGATTAGCAAACCAAGGGTTTTCTTCATTGAAAAATGTTGTTCATTAGGAAATTTATCATTAAATACTCCTTTTGTACTATTTTCCTTCATGGTTTCTAGTTTAGAAAGATTTTTTGCCACAATATTTTCCTACCCCTTTTGTCTAAAATATCTAGATCAAATTCTTGGAGTAATAGGCTTAATCTCATTATTCTAGCATTTTATATTTTTTTTGTTTGCTAGAAATTTAATGGCAAAATTATTAGTGTGAACTCTAGTTTTATATCCTATCTAATAATTCCTAAACTTATCCAAAGCATATACAATGGCCAAGAGTTCTTTTTTTGTAGTTGTATAGTTTACTTAGGCTTTATCTAAACTTTTAAAGACATAGTAAATTACTCTTAGTTTATTATTTATGTATTATCCCAAGACTGCTCCCATAGTTGTATCACTAGCATCATACATTATATCAAATGGAAAATCCCAATTAGGGACATTAACTATAGGGTTGGTAGTTACTCTTTTCTTTAGTTCAGAGAATGCTTCTTGGTAGTCATTAGTCCATGTAAAAGGAACATCTTTTCGAAGAGCATGTAAAGTGGCTTGGCTATTTTTGAGAAGTTCTTAACAAATCATCTATAGTATCCTACATGTCCTGAAAAGGATCAAAGAGTCTTTAATTTTGTTGGAGTTGGAGGTGTGGAAATTAATTTTATTTTTCTTTATCCATTCTTATTCCTTCCTTAGAGATAACATGTTCTAGAACTACACTGCTTGTGACCAATGAATGACTCTTTTCCCAACTAAATTTTAAATATTTATCAATGCATCTATCTAAGATACATTCCAAATGTTTTAATGTTTTTTCATAGGTATTCCCATATGTCATGTCTCCATTCCCAAATGATGTTGTTGCATAACAAAGATGGTGCCTTTTCAGAACAAGTGTTATTTTTATTGTAATAAGACCTAAAAGGGTAGTTGTAATTAAGACTTGAAAGGGCATGTTTTAATAATGGACATGTCTCTTGAGGTAACCTATGGAGTTTTGACCTAAGGCATTTATGCCAGGGCTTAGAGGTCATGCCAACATGGAGTGGCGAAGCTGGTACATGCAAGTCATGCTAAGCTAGGTGAATGAGGATGGAAAGTGGACTGGCCATCCTTTCTAGTCAAGTTCTAGGCCTAACAATGATGGCAATGCTGGATTTCCTCTAAAAGATAGATGCCAAAGGAGGAAAACCCCAAGAAACACTCTTAGAGCACGATCCGAATATACTATTCCATATCAATAAATCATTCTTTTCTTTCTCTTTCTACATTTTCTCTATTATTTCCTTTACACATAATGTCGAATGTTACATATATTTCACATTTGGTATATTGTCTTTGTATGCATAATGTCTAATGTATTGTATATTTGATGTATGCCATGACATTTGAGGATGAGATTTCACAATTGGTATTAAAGAAAACCATGACCCAAGGGTCATTCACAATCATGGGCTAATTACAACATGAATCTAATGATGAACCATGAAGCCACAACATAAGAAAAATCATTGATCATCATTGGATGTATCATATGTCCAAGATGTAAGCCAGAAGATACTGTTTCATTAATTTAATGGATAATGGATCATGCATCTACAAAATACATAGATCTTGCCAACCAACCAAATTCTTTCATAGATATCATTGACTAACGAAGGTTTGATTACATCTCCTCAAGATTCATTAATGGCAAGATATGTTGGTAAGAAAAGGATACATCGGTCTAGATAAGTCTTACACATCTTAATACTATAAATATTAATTAATTAAGGTCATTGTTAACTTTCTTTCAAAAATTTAGTAACCATGACCTAAATTTATTTTGTTTATTAAAACTCACTATCCTAAGCAACTTAAAAATCATTTATAAGTCATCATGTCTTCCATATGTCAACCTTGTAATGTTGTTTTAGTATAATAAGCTAGTGGACCATTTAAAATCTTAAAATTCAACTCCATTTTGAACCCTAAGATTATCATTAGGGTACTTGCTAATTCATTGATATCATAAATTGTGCCTAATGAATTTCACATTTTAGACCTTAAAGATTCAGTGCTTAACCTTTGTAGATAGTCTTAAGATCTCTGTGGCATGGCATTAGTTCCATTGTCGAAGTTAGTGTTCTTAAGGGAGGTAGAAAGGTCGCTAAGAATTAGATAATGTAGTAAATCAGTTAATCAGTTGATGTATTAGTGTAGTTGATATATTAGTTAGAGAATCAGTTAATGGAACCAAATGGTCTTCAACGATCAAGAAAGATGTATATCAATTCATCTTGTAATCATGTGGCAAAACAACATGGAGATTCAAAATATTGTTTCAATAAGATATTCTTTTGAGGCATATAGATTAGCTTATTACAGAAATCACAACATGGATGGTTGTGTGATCTTTTATAAAGAAGCCAAGTTTGAATTAGTACAAAGATTTGAATGGAGTTTAGAAATTATGATTTTTGAAATTCTAGAACTTCAAGTGATGGGGAAGAAAGAACAGTCAAGATTTTTAAAAAATCACATAGCCTTGGAAGTTATTCTAAAAATCCATATGATGAGTAGCAGGTACCCCCTACGTCCAACCATACAAATCATGAATGTTCATTTGCAATTTGGTTCAAATCCATGGATGAGACTAGTTGTGGCATTTATATTGTTAAGCATTGAACATAGGCCGCTATCTTTCCACTTGGACTAGTGGTAGCTTTGTCATGTATCATTTATGTGGATCTTTTAGTGTGCTTAAAACATTAAGTAAAATGGAGATAAAAGTTAATTGTATGGTTGTATGGTTATTGTGTTTGTAGGACTACATACACGAGAAACCAAGATGAGCTAAAGAAGACAAGGAATGAACTATCCAAGAGCTCAAAGGAGGAGGTCACCCACATGTCTTCAAATGAACATCAAAAGAACGTGGACAAGAACCTGCTATTGAACAAGCAAAGTTATCATCATCTAAGCATACGAACTATTAAGGTTGCAAACAAGGAACGATGCATTCATCATGCAAGAGAAAGTGAAGAAAGGCGTCACTAGGAAGTAGCATATGTCTTAGCAAAATTTGGATGAACTCAGAGAAAATTTAGAAAGAAGTATTTAGAAACAAGAAGACATCTTTCCTAGCCAAAGATGTCTTTCATGACATAAAGACATCTTTACAGAATGCAAATCAAATACATAAAGACATCTTCCATTGAGAAAAGATGTCTTCTAGGCTGGAGACTTCAGAAAGATGTCTTTCAAGAAACAAAGACGTCTTTCAAGATTTGAAGCCAAATTTAGAGAGACATCTCAGGCATGAGAAAGATGTCTCCTATGATTGTTAGTGATTTTTAGCTAGTTTTTGTGTAAGTTTTGAGAAGGATTTAACAACACGATAACTATTACTTCATGTGCTTTGGAAAATGTGCAAGCATTTTTATATTCATTGTACAATCATTTGTAATCATTGAATTTTCTATTGCTCCTCATTATTTAATCATTTTGGCTTTATAAAGTGTGTTGTACCTAACTATACAATGATCAGCAAATTGAGTTTCAATCATTCCTTGTATTTCTTATTCTTGTTGCCCTAAGGGGTTGAGTTCCTCAAGCTTGTCAAGAGCTTGTCGGATTGAGTTGTTGGTGCTGTGGTACAATACTTTGATGTGGAGCTTAAGATTGTAAAGGTTGTGGAAGCCTTAATACCACATTTCCAAGCTTGAAAAGACCTTACAGGATTGAGTGAATTGTGTTGTGGTATAACACTTCGAAGAAGGGCTTGATGACTATATAGGATGAGGACCCTTCAACCACATTTTGAGACCAACAAAGTCTAGAGGTGTGCTTGCAATCTACCCTCCTGGTGTGGTGTACCCAAGTTGGGGAACCACATAAATTTGTGTGTGTGCTTTGTTTGTTTAAGTTTTTATTTGAGGAACTTATTCATCCTTGTCCCTTCTAAGTTCAATGATCCATAAGTGGTATTGGAGCCTGGTACTTTTTTTTTCATAATCAAATTCAAAGAGTGAATAATGGAGGGGACTTCATACACAAATCCACCCATGTTCGATCGATTCAACTTTACTATTGAAAAAGCCAAAATGCAAGGGTTCTTCGAATCCATGGAGTTTGAAGTCTAGGAGTCAATCTTGAAAGGCTACACTCCACCCATTGACAACACCACTAAGATCATCAAGCCTTGCAAAAAAAGGTCCCAAGAGGAAAAGGATAAGTTCATGTTTGACTAAAAAGCAAAAAATTGTTTATATTGTGCATTGAATAAATCTGAATACAATAGGATAGCAAGATGTAAAATGGACAAAGAAATTTGGCAAACTTTAGAAGCTACTTATGAAGGAACTTGTATTGTTAAGAAATCAAAATTGTTATTTCTAAAAAGTGAATATGATAAACTCAAAATGTGAGAAGGTGAGAAAATCAAGGATTATTTTTTAGAGCTAATTATCTTGTTGTAGCCATTAGAGGAACAGGGAAAGACTTGCCTGAAAGTGACGTCATCATCAAAATGATTAGAACTCTATAGCCAGAGTTTAGGCCTAAGGTCATAGCCATGGAGGAAATAAGAGATTTCTCAACTCTAAGATTTGAAGAACTTCAAAGTGCTCTCATCGCCTATGAAATGAATCTCATAAGCGAATGTGTGATTCAAGAAAAACCTATTACTCTAAAGACTACCTCCAAGGAAAAGGAGGCCAATGAGCATGATGAGGGCAATGAAGATGAGATTTCTCTTCTCTTAAGGAGACTACAATGATTTCTTACAAAGGGACATCTGAACAACAACAAAGACCAAATTTCTTGAAAGATAGAGAAAGAGGTAGAAATTTTTAAAATTCTTATAATCTAAATTTTTCTTCCATAGACTATTGGATTTGTGGAGGAAGAGGCCATATGACCTTTGAATGTCCTAGTAATCCAAATGATAGCAAAGTTCAACCAAAGAATAGATTCAATGATGAGGAATCGAAAAAGAAAAACTTTTATACAAGATGGAATGATGGTGAGAAAAGTGAAGAAGAAGTGTGAAATTCTCCTAAAGATTGTCATCTCATCTGCAAGGTGCTTACTGATGAATCTTCCTCACATATGGTTGAACAACATGGTAAGTGTGACGAAAGGTATAGTGAATTCAAAGAAGAAATTTTTCTCTTACATCATTTGATTAGGAAGGCAAAGAAACTAGTGGTTTCTAAGTTAAATGCTATTCATGCTAAAATTAAAGAAGTGATCTTAGACATAAAAGATAAGATTCAACCACTAACCTCTTGTAACAAGTATTGTAGCAAGATTCAAGATGAGGAGATTCTCGAAAATTAGCCAAAAAATTTAGAGGAAGCAAAACTTGATGTTTCAAGCTCAAAGTCAAGCATAGTAAGGTTTGATAATTATGATCATAAGGATGAAACTACTTTTATGTGTAAAAATTGTGGTTTTATGCAAACTTTTGATTATGATGATCAAAATAAGATTAATGCTTGGTCCTCTCAAAATGGGTTTGGTAAGGAAATTGTGCAAGTACCAATAAATGAGAATGAAGAGAAGTGGAGCATTAAAAATAATGCAAAAATTGATTCAAAGTTTTATCACAAGGAAAATGAACAAATAGAGACATCACATACATGATCAAATGAAAGAGAACCTAAGAACAAGGAGGTACTTGATGATAGGGGACCTCATCTCAAACTCCATTAATCTTCTTGATTTATCAGCAAGCAAGGTAAGTCAAGGTAAGTCTCTATCTTGTTGCTTGCTAGTTAATAGGATATTGTCCAAAATGATCTATGTCCAAATCATATATGGTGGAATAAGTGTCTAGATCATTTTTTATATTGATTAATTAGTTTTATGAAGACTTATAATAGTGCTTATAATATTTCATGTGGTTTGAGTTCTTATCTTAAGCTGAAATTCTTGTGATGATTTGTCTCTATGCTCATAGTATTTGGAATGATTTTTTCCATTTATAAGATGAGATAGACCTCTATCAATATTGCTGGTTGAAGATCTAGATCTCCACAAATTAAGATTAATGTTGATCTATAGTTATATTGTGTTTTTGATTCTTGCACATTGATCTTAAAAGCCCAAGATAAGTAGCACACATATAGGGGGAGCCTACATCTCAATCATTTTGGGGGTCATCAATGTATGGGGAGTCCATGGAGACCTTAGCCAAAATGCACAATGAGCAAGAAATGAACTTTAAGAGGTATTCATTAGGATGGAAAAGTCTTGAATGGTTGTGTATTAGGACTTTAAAAGATACTTAACAATATATAAATACTTAGTTCCTTATCAACATCTATTGTTTGTAAATGATTGTGGTTGTTGTATTGACTTGTACTAAAATCAAAACATGCATGACTTCCATATTCTTTTCATAAATTATTTTTGTTGAATCAAGAATTACATGATGCTATCTATTAGATCAGTTTTCTTTTATCTTTAGTCTTTAGCATCAATCTCTATTGATCCTCATCGATTTTGAACTAACAACCCACCTATGCAATGTTCAATCATAAGCTTAAGAATGAAGTATCTATATTTATACAGCAAGTAGTTGATATTCTGAGCAAGGCCATGATCATTTTTGGGTATATGTGATTTTGATTGAGTTATCCATTGAATAATTTGCTTTGAGATGTAGATTTTGGGAATTTGGTATGGCTGGTTTCAAGTTCTAGATTGTTATATGCTCATTTACCAAGATGAAAGATCCATGCTAATTTATTTTGAAAATAGATTACTTGCTCCTCAATGTTCACATTACACTTCAAGCTTAAATATTGGTTGAAAAACTTGGATTAGTTCTTGATATATTTGTGGCAACACTTGTAATATTCTTGCTTTCCTATTTGTGTGATACTTGATAAAACACCTATCTCTACATGCTCTATCTTTAACTATTTTTACATGATCATCTTTACATTAGTAGAAAATTTAAGGAACTATATGAATGTATATTTATCAATGATTTTGGATGTTGCATTACCTTGAACAAACAACGGAATATGCATATCCCACTCATAACTTTGATCTTTAAAATTGATTGTTGATGGTTCTTATTGAATTAATTGTAGCTCCTTTTTTTGTCCTCAAAAGAGCAATTCTCAATTTTCACAATCATACCTTAAGTGAAGGATGTAATACATTAGCTACTATGTTGTGAGAAATAACATGATTATTCTATGGGAATCCATTGTGAATTTGTATGGCTATTTTTACCTCACCAAAAAGATATGCCCAATTGCTAATGTTGTATAAAAATGAAGATTATTTGAATTCCAGGCACCCTGCACTACTAATGACTTATTGTTTTAGAGATAGGTTGCTTAAGACTTCGCTTCACTTCAAGGTTTCATTTTACTTGGAAGTTTAGTTATACTCTTACAACATTTGGGGCACCTATTCATGAACCTGATAAATACATATTACCTATATCTTTCTTAGATTATGAGTGATATTTGACTCTCCATATTATATTTCTCTTTTCTATCCAAGTTTGTGCACCTTATCCTTTTTATTGTTGTTCAAAAAGGAGGAGAGGAGTATGGTTATATTTGTATGATCACTAATCCATTTTCGTAAGTTTTGAACATCACCAAAGAGGGGGAGATTGTGAACCTTTCAGTGTGTTTTGGTGTGCTCAAAACATTAAGTAAAATGGAGACAAAATTTGTTTGTATGGTTGTATGGTTATTATGTTTGTAGGACAATGTATAGGGAAACTAAGATGAGCTAAAGAGGATAAGGAATGAACTATCCTAGAGCTCAAAGAATGAGGTCATCCACAAGTCTACAGACGAACATCCAAAGAATGTGGATAAGGACCTACTATTGAAGAAGCAAAGTTATCATCATCTAAGCATATGGAAGATCAAGGTTGTGAACAAAGAGTGATGAATTCATCATGCAAGAGAAAGTGAAGAAAGACATCTCTGGGAAGCAACAGATGTCTTTCTACCCTTCAACCACACTTTGAGAGCAACAAAGTCAAGAGGTGTGTTTATGATCTATCCTCTGAGTGTGGAGTACCCAAGTTGGGAAACCATGTAAATTTGTATTTGTGCTTTGTTTATTTAAGTTTTTATTTGGGGAACTTATTCATCCATGTTCCTTCTAAGCTCAATGATTCATAGTTTAGTCCAAAGTGAGGCATATGATAATTGATGTTGTTAGGCCCTAATTACTCCTAGAAATGAGCATAATTAGGAATGAAATTTAGTCCTAAGTCTAAGTAATGATAGTAATGTACATCTACTATAACCTAGAGCGATGAGCATATAGTCCTAGCTTAGTGTACATGTCTAGGGCTCATGTAACCATTACTAGGTTACTAGGCATTATGGTACTAGACGAACCAAGCTATAACACTACTAGAATTACCAAATGATTACACTTAAATGCTTGAAATGAGTTGTACTAATGAACAAGAAAGTAAAGTACTTGGAAATGTAAATGATTAAACTAGGAAATAGTGAAAACTATGCTAAGTAAAATAGTAAAACTAAGTGGATGCTACAATGATAAAAACTAATTTCAATCTTTATTTCCAAACATGAATTGTGTCCAAGTACACTTCACTCAATTAAATATTCTGGACAACTACTCTACACCACACAACAGGCATTCACTCTATTGCTAAAACTACAAAAACAAACTACAAGAGTCTACCTAAGGATGAAATGGAAGTTATTCAGAATGTGCACCCAAGTGCTATATTTGTAGGTAGGCATGCATCCCACAATATCAAATATTTGATAATGTGACATGTGTATGCATGGTCAACACACATTTAGTTGCTAAACCAACATATTCAGATGTTAGACTGTGTTAAGGAGCATACTTGATTAACCAAATAGAAGAAATTTTGAAGAATATATTATTTCTAACCTACACCGATCCAGTTCCATTTATTCTTTGTGGAGACTTCAATGAAAAAGATGAAAGTGGTGTCTATCAATTCTTAAAATATGGATGTGTAAAAGAATCCTAGGAAAATGAACTTGATTTGAAGAGGATGTTTTCATCAATTCAACATATAATTCTGTTGACTAATGCATATTTTGATTACTTCAAATCTTTAGTAGATAAATCAAATTCTAGAATTCAGGAATAGATGATGTTGATCGATAGTGCTTATCAAGAACCACAATTTACCAATTACTCTACTATGATTAATAAGGATGGATCAAAAACATTCTTGCTCCTAGATTATATTTGGTACAATGTTTGATTCTTCCAAGTTACCAAATTACTAGAGTTAATTTTTAAAGAAGAAATGAAGAAGAATCAAGATTAAACCTTGCCATCATAAACAAGACCATTCGATCATATATCGCTTATGGCCGAATTATAATTACTTCCATCAAATCATAAGGTTGATCAAGATTAGGAAGTATCTCTCTTAGTTTTATTTATAATCTTATTATTTTCATCATTTTTTAATTTATATTTTAATTAGATATTTAAAATACCTAAGGTAATAAAAATTGGGAATAAAGAATTTGCCCTGCATTCACTTGGATAACCAAATACAAGTTGCACTTTGTGTGATCCTAGTTAGGACTAATGATTGGTGGTTGCTAGACCTTTAATTCACCTCTTGTCATTATCTTTAAAGAATGAGGTATATATTAAGAAAGTAATATTTAATTTTCCATATATTTTCTCACATATATCTTGTTTGCAAAATAAGCAAGAAACAATTTCAAATTCAAAGGAGAAATCAAATTATTGAAGCACTAGATCATGAAAAGTACTAGAGTTGGAAAAATATAGTAAACGTGGACTTTTTCAAGGATGAATAAAACCTAAGGGGGGCAGGCTATCATGTCCCCATTGCCAAATGATGCTACTACATAACAAAGATGATGCCTCTTCATAACCAATATTATTTGTATTATAACAAGACCTGAAAGGGTAGTTGTAATTAAGACTTGAAAGGGCATGTTGTAATAACAAACATGTCTCTTGAGGTAACCTTTGGAGGTTTGACCTAAGGCATTTATACCGAGGCTTATAGGTCATGTCAATATGGAGTGGTGAAGCTAGTATAGGCACATCAAGTGAAACCAGGTAAATTGAGACAGGAAGTGGACTGGCCATCCCTTCTGGCTAGGTTGTAGGCCTAATTGTGGTGGCAGTGTTGGATTGCCTCTAAGGGATAGATGCCAAATGAAGAAAACCCCAAGGAACACTCTCAAAGCATTATCCAAATACACTTTTCCATATCAATAAAGCATTCTTTTCTTTCTCTTTCTACACTTTCTCTATTATTTCCTTTACGCATAAGGTTGAATATTACATATATTTTGCATTTGGTATATTGTCTTCGTATGCATAATGTCTAATATGCTGTATATTTGATGTTTTCCATGACATTTAGAAATGGGATGTTACACCATATACTGAAAAATCATCCATAAACACTTCTACATATTCCTCTTAAATATAAGAATACACTAATATCATAGACCTCTAAAAGGTACTGGGTGCATTACAAAGACCAAAAGGCATTCGATAGTAAGCAACAGTTTCATATAGACATGTGAAGGTTGTTTTATGTTCATCTTTCAGTGCAATGGCTACTTTATTGTAACCACTAAACCCATCCCAAAGGAAATAGTGCTCATGCCCTATCAATCACTCCAAGATTTGGTCTATGTAAGGTTTGGGGAAATGATCTTTTTGTGTGTTTTGATTAAGTTTTTGATAGTCTACACAAACTCATCATTTTTGTCTCTTTTTAGGTACTATAGTAATAAGGCTTACCCATTCACTATCAGTTATTGCCTAAATAATCCCTTCCTTCTAAAGCTTAAAATTTTCATCTTTAACAATTTTCTTTAAAGTTGGAATGATTCTTCTAGGGGAATTCAAACTAATTTAATGTTGTCTTCAAGATAGATGTGATGCTGGCATATGTTGGATGAAATTCCTTGATGGAGATTCTTATAACTACATAAAAATGCCTTAGACTTTCTTTTTAAAACTTCTACTAATTTTATTTCTTGATCATTACAAAGTTGGAAATTTATTATTAAAGGTTTATTTTCATCAAGAAAAATGAATTTATGATTACTAGGTAATTCTCAAATTTCTAAGGAGTTATTATTTGCTGGTTGAATTGTTTCTCCTATACTCCCTGATCCCAAATTCAAAATCTTATCAACAAGATCTTATTGTTTCTTTATGGAGGGGTCTAGGGATCCTTCCTAAAAAAATTTTAATACTAATGTCTTCCTATCTTGGGCCATTGTTGATGTGGATATTATATAGAGCATCCTCGCTTCTTTAACATCGTGGTTCAATTGATCCTATTTGGCCTTGTCATATATATTAAGCATAAAAGTAAGATTGGGAAAATATAATTAGAGTTAACCTAATCTATAATTAATCATAGCATCAACTATTGCTAACCAATGTCTTCCTAATATAATGGGGAAACAATCTAGATCTTTTACTTCCAGCACAAAAAATTCAACCAGGTATTTTCCTTTTTCAACCTCTACTAATAAATCTTCTACCAATCCTATGGATTTTACAATTGAGCCATCAATTAAAGATATTGTCATATTCACTTTCTTGATGTTCTCTAAATCAAGTGACCTAGCCATTTCAAGTGGCATAATGTTAATGCTAGCTCCTAAATCCAAGAGGGCATTTTCAATGTTCTTTCCATTTATCTTTATTAGTATTGTCCCTAAATCATAGTATTTAGGAACTTCTTGGCTCTTTATAAGTTGAGCTAAATTATGAACCAGATAAACTTGTTTGGGAATTTTTTTCTTTTCTCTCTTTTATACATAATTTCCTTAAGTATTTAGCATAAAGAGGTAAGTCTCTAACAACTTCTTCTAATGGGATGTGTAAATATAATTCATTAAAAAAATTTTATATATGTACTTTAGTTGTAAATTCCTCTTGTAATCATTTAGGAAATGAAGGAAAGACTATTTTCCTAGGCAAAGGAGAAGAGGTTAATGGTTGTTCTCCTTCTTCAATTGGTTTGTTAATTTCCTTCTCATTTATGATGTGTGGTTGATTCTTTTCTTGTGTCTCACTTTCTTGAAAACCAACCTTCTTCATAGGCATAGGCTCAATAACTTTTCCACTCCTAGTGATAATGGAATGTAATTATTCCTTTTCCTTTCTTTGTGATGTGGGATTTGACTTTGGTTGGGAGGGTAAGTCATTCTTTTTAAGGTCTTGGAATCATCTTCTTTTCTCATTCATAAATTTCCTGATTTCTTCAATGAAGGAAGTAAGCCTTTGAGTTAGTCTATCCAAGTGTTCACTAGTTTAGCTCTTAAAAGGTCTATAATTATTTTGTGAATACTATTTTTGGAAAGGTGGTCTTTGTTGGAATGTAGCCATTGGCTGGGTTCTATATTGTTGAAAAGCCTTTACAAATTCTTGTACTTCCTCATGGCAATAGGCTAAGGCTAGACAAGTGTTGCAATCATGTTATTGGATACCATAAAGGTTACATGCTTCACTTTGTACCATATGGGCCTATTTCTTTATTAAATAAATTAACTGATCAACTTTTTTTATTTAGTTGTTCAGTTTGTTGGATCATGATTTACATGATGTTAGGTTTTGACCATCTCTTAACTTTGATCAACCAACTAATCTATTATTCTCCAACCAACCTCCAAGGTTACATTCAATATATTTCCACCATATGTAAAGTCAAAATTTTGCCTACAATATGGTAATAAGCCTTCTACAAAGATTTGGATAAGTTGATGGGTTGGAAATACATGGTTAGGGATTTTTCAAACTGTTGGCACATTTGGCCATTTCATGGAGTAGGTTGGCAGGATTAAATTGGTTAAGATTTTTTGGAGAAGTAGTAAAAATTCCAGTTTGAGAGAAAAAGAATAAGTTAATAACAACATTCTTTTAATTTAAGGAAAAAATATATAGGAGCACCATTCCTATAGTAAGCATATATCACCAAATGGGGAACTTTCGCTTACCAAAGAATGCCATTTGGATTGTCAAATGCTAGAGCTACTTTCCAAAGAGCAATGGATTTAGCATTTAAGGGTTTATTAGGAAAATTCATGGTGGTTTATTTGGATGATATCACAATATTCTCAAAGAAAAAAGAAGATCATATTAATCATCTCCAGCAAGTTTTTGACAGATGTCGTGAGTTTGGTATTTCATTAAATCCTAAGAAGTGTATCTTCGAGGTTAAATCTAGAAGCTTATTAGGCCATGTGATATGTCAAGAAGGAATTTCCATAGAAAATTCCCAAATCCAAGTAGTACAAAATATTAAACATCCCACAAGTAAGAAATCTCTTAGATCTTTCTTTGGGAAGATAAACTTTGTGAAAAAGTTCATCCCTGAGTTTACTGAAATCACCAAACCTTTGATGCATATGCTAAAAAGGATGTCCAACTAGAGAAAACACCAGAATAAGAGAGAGCTTTATCAGAAATTAAAAATGCTATACAAGAGGCTCCGTATTTGGTGAAGCCTAGGCTTAAAGAAGATTTTTGGTTATACTCTTTTGCTTCAAATGATTCTATCGCTGTTGTTCTAACACAAAAAGATAATGAAGGTCAAGATGAACCAATTGGATTTTTTGGGTATCAGTTGAAAGGTTTAGAATTAAATTATTCAAACTTAGAAAAACAAGCTTTTCCAGTCATCAAAGCACTTCAACATTTTAAATATTATTTGAAAAGTTCATTAGTCCACATTATGCTAATTGAACCTATAGTCAAGTGATTCCTAACCCAAAATGAGATTGGATTAAAAAAAGGAAAATGGTTTATAAAGTTGCAAAGTTTCATATTTTCATTGGAAATATGCAAAACAATTAAGGGAATGAGATTAGCCAAGTTAATGACTAGAGAAAGTGAAGTATGTACACTCGACACCCATGAAGAGAATTAGTATGATGAAATTCTGAAGTTTCTTAATACAAGAAAAATTCCAAATAATTTAACCACAAGTCAAAAGAGAGTTTTCTTCAAAAGAGCACGAAGATTCGTTGTTAAAGAAGGTATATTATACAGAAAGGATTTTCGAGGGGTTTTATTGGAATGTGTTCATAATGATCAAATTAGTTTCATTTTGGAACAATTTCATGATCATTTGAATTTATTTTATGAATCTCCTAAATCAACTATGCAACATATACTTCGATATGGATATTACTGGCCTTCCATGTATCAAGACATTAGTTCAAAGATTCAAAAATGCTATAAATGTCAAATTCATGGGCCCAAGATTAAAAGGGCTAGAGCCCCTTTAAAGCCAGTAGTTGCAGATAGACCATTTCAGCAATGGGGTTTGGATTTTATTGGTACAATTACTCCTTCAAGAGCTGGACACAAGTTTATTCTCACAGCTACTGATTATTTCACTAAATGGTCTGAAGCAAAGGCTCTAAGAGGAAGTTCAGCATCAGATGTGATTAAGTTTCTAGAAGACCACATTCTAAGTAGATTTGGTTTACCCGAAGTGTTAGTGTCAGACAATGGACCCGCCTTCAAATCTGAAGAGTTTATCAAATGGGCATCAGAAAAATCTATTTTCTTATTTTCGTCATCAAACTATTATCCCCATGGAAATGGCCTAGTAGAATCCACTAATAAAAAGCTTATCTCTTATATCAAGAAATCAATGGATGGGAATCCAGGAAATTGGATTAATTATCTACAATCCACATTATGGTCAAATCGAATTAGATTCAAGAGAGCTATTGGGACATCACTGTATAACTTAGTTTATGGTTTGCTAGCTAGAATTACAAATAAGATTGTAAGCTCAGCTTCCGAATTTGTACAAAGATATAGTGAAAAGACTGATAAAGATAGAAGTTTCATGACTTTGCTTATTAAAAGAGAAGCTGAAGTAGATAAAGCAAGGGATAATTTGTTACAGAATACCTCTCAAGATAAAATATGGTTTAATAGGAAAGCTTTGAAAAGAACTTTCAAGATAGGGAATCTTGTCCTATCATGGAATATGAAGAAACCTAACAAGTTTACCCTGACATGGATTGGTCTTTTTCAAATTACAAAGTAATTATCAGAGGATACTTACAAATTATCAACTTTGGATGACATGGAATTGCAATTTCCATATAATGCTTTTCATATAAAACATTATTTTGGATAATTGCATACAGCTTGAAAATGTCCTTACACAAAATAATATATGTATATACTATTAGGTATAATATTACTAGGAATATAGTATTAATTATCATTTTTAATTATGCTATTGGTATATAATTAGATAAGTAGATAGTATATTATAATAATTATATTTAGAATAAATTTATTTAAATTAGAAAATAGTTTTCCTTCAAATGAGGTAAGTGGAAGCCTTCAAGTGAAACAAGTGGAATTCTACAAGTGTGACAAGTGGAGAAGGTGACTCATCCACCACTTAGTGAGGATTGTGACAAATGGTTAGAATGCCTAAAAAGAAGGAAACTTGGTTGAAGACTCTTGGGGGGGATTTCAAATTTCTAGCACCTATAAAAAGAGGATTGGGTTGCTTAGGATTTCTTCATCTTTCAATTCAGGTTGAGTATAGAAAGTAAGAGAGAGCTAATTTGGAAAGAGGAAATGGAGTTTGGGAGAGCAATAAGAAAGCCTTTTATTCCATATGTGATGGGATGTTACCCTGAACATGTGTTGAAGGCTTACCTAAAAGCTAGATCATGTGGAGCTCCGAAAGAGTGTCCTTTCATGGCTTGGTTGTACAATGAATTCTCTTTTCTCATGAGAGGTTTGGAGATAGAGTCCAATGTTTGGGGGCAATATCAAGATTGCACCAAAGAAGAGGAGAGGGGAGAAGAGCAATCAATGAATGAGGAGTCATGGAAAGAGACCTTTGTCTCCCAAGAGGAACATGAAGGACCCAATGGAGAAGAACAGAAGAGCTCATCTAAAAAAGAAAATGAAAGGAGCGCTGAAGAAAAAGTTCCAGTAGATCAAGTTGAGAGCTCCGCCAAGCCAGAAAACAACAGAATAGCCTTAATCACATCTGAAACTTTCTATGAAATAGTTAGAGAGATGAGGATTCCTACAGGGCAACCCTCACAATTCAGTTTCCATCCCAAGAATAGTCCATGAAGGACTTGATAATGTACAGTTTGTTATTTTTCTTAGGAATGAGGTTTTTATACCATCAAACCGAATGTTTGATGGAAATTTTCCTTCAAAAAGATTTCTATTTAGCTGTAAAAATTCAATGAAAGTTTCAATATGTTTCAGTTTTGAAATGAGGCTAAGTTTCCTTAAGCTTTTAAGGGGGCAAAAATGTTGGCACATTTGGCCATTTCATGGAGCAGGTTGGCAGGATTAAATTGGTTAAGAGTTTTTGGAGAAGTAGCAAAAATTCCAGTTTGAGAGAAAAAGAATAAGTTAACAACAAAATTCTTTTAATTTAAGGAAAAAATATATAGGAGCACCATTCCTATAGTAAGCTTATGAATCTTTGAGCATTACATTTTCCAAGGCAGCAATATAGATATATAAATATATTATGATACACTGAGGCTTTACGGAACCAAAGTCTAGCAGGATTATGGAAGAAGTCCAATTTTTATATGTATCATTTATATGATATGAATATGAAGCAAATCCAAGAGCATCTCGATTAAAATTGGTTTTGTATCCATTTTATTTTGGGAAAGCATATCTCTGCAGCAAGACAAATTCAGTAGTCCAGTGGTGTAGGGTAAAATTATTTCTCCTGTGAATCGTCTCAAATTTGTGGCTGAAATAGAATTCCAGGGGAAAGACTGCCATACGACCATCAAGTGTATATTGCTTAAACAGGAAATTAATGTAAAAACGCAAAGGTAAAAACTGGAACAACAATCGTAACTAACGACCCTATCATCCTTGTCGTCCACGTCTTCATCTCACATGGTCGTGCCAGGGAATCTGCACATATTGTTCACATCAAAATATTGGATGCTTCAGGGTTTCAATAACTGCAACCTGCTCACCGAAAAATTTTTGTCGTGCCCTCAGAAACCCTAAGCAATGGAGGCAGTGAAGGCATTGGCGTTTGGAAATGGTTTCCCAACATCCTGGAACTCATCAGCGGAGGTTTAAATCTACAGTATCCACAGCAGCAGGCCACAGGCAGCGATGACCACCACTATTGTTGCATTAGCAATCCCTCGTTCTGCGTGGAGGTTCAGCCTGTACAATTGAAGCGTGGTCGCATGAAATAGGGTCATAAGGGCCTCTGCGCTGCCTCGCATGCCACCAAACCCTACTTGTTTCTGCGCTATTCCATGCCCCACCAAACCCTATTCCTCTACATTGATTCAGTGTAACTCAGCAAATTTTGTGCTCATGTGCCCAAAGCTCCACCACGGCCAGGAGCGCCTTGAGAAATACAGGCAAAAACAGATGAAGTTCATTGCCCCAACAATGACAAAAATAGAAACAGCATCGCGACTGGGAACTCATTTCAAAAATTATAGGCGGTTAAAAACGTAAATCACAAATGTCATTCACTTCTGGAACCTGTAATCCAAAATTACCAAAAATAGCAACAGTGCCCGACGTTGACGCATTCGTCTCCACCATTGCCAATCCACCAAGTGCGGCAACCAAGACATATGCACAACTGAATCAGCGAACTAGGAGATGTTTTAGCCGATGCCGATAAATCAGAGTTGCAGTTTATTGAGAAGAAACTGTCATTGCTGAAGACAAATATAACCCGAATGCACAGAATTGAAGTCACAAAAAATAAAATTCCAATTTCACATAGTTTGGTGGTAGAAAGATAATTTCAACAATTTCTCACATATGGAACCCTTGTTAAAGACTCGACATTAATTTAATTATCCCAAGTGAATTACTAAGGTTTTATACACAATGGGTTATTCAAAAATCCTAAAATAACAATTGTATGAAGCTCTTATAATATTGAGATCTTAGATTTATTTTTCAAAATTATTATATAGGTTGTTGCTTATAAATATGCATGTTAGCATGATTTTCTCCTAACTTCACAACTTTCTAACTTGTTGAGCAAGTAATATTTCCTAACTTGCTGGGCAAGTTATAACTTCCTTACTTGGGAGAGAAGTTAGCTAAGATATTTTAGAATTTAACTATCTTTTGAAACCTATAAAAAAGGCTTCAAGGGTTAGTAGAAAAAACACTTTGGAAGACTACTAGCTCTTACTTTGGGTCACACTTTTGGACTCTTGGAAGAGCATTTGTAAGAAGACATTGTGAAAGATTGCTTGTAAGATGACTTACTAAAGAAAAGATTTCAGCCTCTTTGTCATAGTCCTGAGTTATGCTTATTGTTTTTTATTTTGTTTAAATGGTTTAGCTAGTGGTTTAGATAGTATCATTCTTGGCAAGTAATTTTGGGATTTTTAGATTTCTCTTATTTTTCTTGTTGCACGATAGAAATTTCTATTAAAATTTTGCCATTGAAGCGCTTGTGTTTGAAAGCCTTAAGAGCATTTTAGTAGCGAATTTGATTATTGTGCAACGTATAAGACCCGCTATTGAGATTTTTGTAAGAGAGCCTCTGCTTGTAGTCAAGCCATTGAACGATTCAATAGTCAAGAGGGTTCAGAAAATATTTGGTATTTTTATGGGACCAAAATAGCTTCTTTTATCTTTAAAGTGATTCTCCATATTATTTCAATCAGAAATTGTCAAGTCTTTTGAAGGTTCTGTTGAATGCAATTGTTGACATCCATTATCTAGCCAAAATGAAGTCTTGTACGTGATAGTTTACACAGCAATTTCTTGGTAGCATAGTAGGATTGTCTTGAAAAAATTGCTTATTTGAGCCTTGGAAGTTTGAATAATTCGTAGTTATTGAATTTGGGATAGCTTTATTGCGAATTGTTTACTCGTATCATTTTACCTTGTTTAAACATTTTAGGTCTTAACACAAATCTACTTTCTTTTCTATCTATTTCCATTGAATCTTGCTCTATTTCTAGTTTTCTTGTGGAACTATCTCTTTCTCTGGGGAAAATTAGAAGTAGATTCGCGGAGTTGTGCTCAAATGTTTTTGCAAAATTTTATTTGTTACAAGTAGGTATTATAAGGACCGCGTAGACTAGGCAATTAAAAAAAATAGGAACTCTCAACAACTCACAGTACTTGGCAAAGTTGGCTAAATCTCTTATTGATAAGTCATTTGTAGTTTACACACAACGCAATCATTTCATTTTTCACAACCGCACACCGCAACAGCACACACACATACTCACATTAACTACTGAGTGTATTTGGAGGTATCTAGGCCTTGGTGTTGCCAGAGACCAGCAAGCACCTAAATCCTGTTTGAGGACACTCATTGGTAGTCACGTCCCAAATGATCGCCAACACAAACATAGCTCCTCGAACCTATCAAAAGTACACTCATAGTCCTCATCCTCTTATTGCATGACACTCATTGATTTCTTTCATAATGAGTACAATTTTTCATTGGAGAAAAGCCTTTAGAGAAAGGCAGCCTTAAATTCATTCCATGAACTAATTTTTGTTCTAAGGATTGGTAGCCAAAAATCAACTTTGTCTTTTAACATTTATTTAAAGGTAATCATTTTAGTTCTATCACCACATTGAGGTGCTAACATTGCAAGTATGGTTTCATATTCTGTTATATGAGTGATTGGATCCTCATCATTGGTGCCCCAAAAAATAGGTAGTAAATGAATATTTTTTACTTTAACATCCCTACCTTGAGCAAAAGCAAATGGTCCTTGAGGTATTACTAGTATTCTTTGGTTTAATAAGTCCCCAAGAGTTTATCCTGAAATATTTATGTTGGATTTTTCTCTTTATTATTATTTTTTTCAAGAGAGGTTAAGGGAATAGAGCTAGGCTTTCCTTATTCCTCTTGAGTTTGTTTCAAATTGATTCTAGTGCATTTATAATAGCTAGTGATATTCCTAGGAGGTTGGATTGATGTTGGATTTTTGTGTTGCTTGGTTGATTTCATTTAACAAACACACTTCTCTTTAGCACATTCATGGGAAACTAATCCCAAAATTTTGCAAATTGATTTAATTGCCACTGTAATTACTACCTTAATTTCTAATTTTTTGTAACTTTATATAGTTTGGAAAATTACGGGAAATGATTCTTGTGATTCTTACAAGAAAAAAAATTGAAAGAAACCATATCTAAAAATATTAACAAAAGAAATGAAAATAAAAGTAGTGTGTACTTTTTTAGAAGGTTTAAATCTCTAAAAGACATCTAAAAAAATACTGAACCCTTGATGATGATTGACTTTAGTAGCCTCCCAGGCAACGATGTCACATTAATGTACCAACCAACGTGTGTTGCTGAGTTACCTTCATTGTAAAGATGTGACATTGTCTGTGACTAACCTGTGAGTTGTATCATCAAGACAATAAGTGGTTAGATTCAAATCCAATTGAGATCCCACACTTATGACTATCACTCATAAGTAAAATCAAAGATTTCACCTTAACTTCTAATCTCAAGGGTAGAAATTGATTGATTTAACCAAATTGAAATTATATAATATTATCATAAATAATAGAAGATTATAAGGGAGTCATCACCTAAACTGTGATCCTAACCTATTGTCTCTACAATATAGTAACTTCTCAGCCTCTTAAGAAATTTTAATGGTTGATGATTTCCCCAAGGTTTCAACAATCTTCCCTCATCATTATAATGGAAAGTTTAGAAGATGAATTCAATTTGATGTGGGTTTCTGTCAGATTCTCCTCTTCCTTGCTTAGGTATAAATCTCCTCCATTTATATTGAAAGCGGTTTGATTGTAATTGGGAAAATGTTATTATTAGGGGATATTGATCTTTATCAAGCACGTCAATTTAGATTGATTACATGATATCAAACTGTATCAGGGTAGCTATATTCTTTGATGGCTGATCTGTATCACACCAGTAGTGCATTTCAATATCTTCATTCTTTGGCAAGGCACATGCTCCATTAATCAGATGATATCAATCCTTATCGTGATAGTTACACAAATTAACATAAATTGGGTCAAACTAGATTTATTTGGTGATGAAGATTGATGCCATATTTTTGTAGCATATGTGGAAGTTCTCAATCCCAATTGATATCCTTATTGATTTAGATAGATCTAATGATAACCTGCAATATAGAGAATTATTAAAGAAATTAGCTCATATCAATAGGCATTGAAGAAATTGATGAACTTTGATATAGTAAGATAACAAAAAAAATTAAAAAGATAGGCATTTAAATAACAAAGACTAGAACAACTAGGAGTTTCACACTACCAAAGATAATTGAAGCTAAATGACCATCACAACTAAGGAAGAAAAGATCCAAAGGAAGAGGCAAAGGTTAAGCTGTAAAAGAAACTCCTCTTGAGGAGCGATAGGCACACTCATATAGCATCCATTAGCCTAAACCTATGATAGGACAATCTACATAGGAACAAGTTGATGTACTGCCAGCTTCAGAATAAGGACAATATCTTACACTCTGCAATAAGTGTTGAAAGGTAATTTTGGATAAGGTGATCATGTTCACTATCATAGTGAATTAAATTTTAGACCCTTCATGAAGTTTGAACTTGTGGAGGTCTCTGAGTAACTTCAAGTATCTCCCTTATGATCCATTATCTCATGCAATGATAAATGGTACTTGAAAGAAGTTTATCAATTTTGTAAAAACAAACAAGATGATGCCATTATGAATGTTGAGGGAGTCACAGTGCCATAATTTGTAGAAGTAATTATAAAGGTACTTAATATACTAAATGTCATGGCTAACATAGCTCAGATATCAATAAGGTTTGACACATATGCAAGGAATCTGTAGCTGTAGAGGTCTTATGGGATCACTGAGAAGGAGTATAGTGGTCTACTACTAAGAAGATTTATTTTAAGATTGGAACATACCACATATTCCAAATGAAAAGGCTTAATTGGATTTCCACCTATGCTGCTAGCAGAAGTGCTATTCTGATGGGAAAATTCCAAGCCAACATCATTCATCTATTGTCCCTAAAAATATAAAGAAGGTTCAAGTAGAACAAGATTAGGAAACCTACTCTACCATTTCCTTGTCTTATCAGAAAATTATGCCAATAAGTCAAAATTTCTAGCTACACTAATGATGTCCTTCACAAGGCCCAAAATGCATCATATGGTGAAATCTCTAAGTTGGTGCCATCTAAGAAAGATTAAGTTAAAAAACTAGTAGGCACTAAGGCTACAATAGGATTTACACTAGCAGAAAACATTCTAGTTACAAGAATAGAACAAGTAGAACCTAGTGGGTTAACTTCAACCATAGAATGACTAGGAGAAAGTGCTCCACCAATGCAATAAAAACACAAACCCTTAATGAGCCAAGGAGGTCTCAAGCATGTACAAAATTAGGCATAATCCAAGTAGACTTGTCATATCCACAAGCCCTGCAAGTGGTCAAGTGTCTTGGTAGGTATGAGAGGACAGTGATTAAGGACATTCGATCTCAAAAAACATGGCATCATTTTAAGTAATGTTAGAAATAGAAGAAGAAGCCATAGTTATGGTAATGAAACATCAAGATGTAGTAGAAGCCATAGAAGTTATAACAAATCACATCAAGGAATCCTTTAATATTCCCATTGTGTCACTTATTGATATTATTAGAATCAAACATGTGGAAACCTTAGCCAAGATATTAATGACCCTTACAGAGCATTGAGATATATTAGATAGACTACTATAGATAGGACAAGTTATGCAAAATATTTTTAATATCTCTAGTAATATCGTTGAAGTCTAGTCTAACATGATCTTAATAAAAGGAAAATTGATCATGGTAGATACCATACTGCAACATGTAGATAGTGAATTGTAGAGGTTACAAGAAAAATTAGCTACATTGAGAGTTGAAAGACAAGACCTTACACAACACATTGCACCTAACTAGCTTGCATAACTCAGAGATGAGCAAATTGACCAACTAATGGTTAAAAAAGTGAATGAAGATAGAAAAAAAGAAGGTAGTGTGGAATGCTTTAGTACTAGATGCCTAGATGTATGCACATGCTAAGGTCATTACTACATTAGAAGAAGAGAATAAAAATATTGTTGCAAAAAGTATGAGTTTGATGGACATTCAAAAGCAAAAAAATGTATTACAAGAAAGCATCCATCAATTAAGAGACAAATTCACTAGAGTCAACCTTGACATAATACAATTGTTGTAAGAGAATATGATATTATCAATGGAAGAAGTACCTGATAGAAATCAACACATGGAAAAATGAGGCTAAGAAGCATGAAAGGCTAAAAAGGCACTTTAGGGATCAAGTGGGCATGTACAAGAGAACCAATGAGAAGGAAATCTAGATGATAAAAGCTATAAATAGCTCCATCATAGAACAAACACTTGATTGGCAACCCATCTTGGACAGCCTTATGCACATTCATTAAGTTGAGAAAAAGAATAAAGACATACAGATTGAAGACTTAACAAAATACATGGGATTAGTAAATCTTAGATATGCTAGCTTGGCTATGTTGATAGCAGCTAGACTAAGAACAAAACTAGAGCAGAAAGTGGCTACAATATACTCAATGTATGAAAATAAATTTGTAGATAAGAAAGATGCACAACAAAAGATTCACATAGCAAACTCTGAACTAGAAGGAGTTAAAGCTAACTACTAGGATCAAAAGGATGTAGTAGAAAACTTAGCTAGAAGAATGAAAAATTATCAGACGTTGAAGAAAGTGGCTAAATATTTTGAGGAAAAAAGAACATAGTTTGTAACATGATACATTGATGTGAATAAAATGTTTTCACAACTGCCATGTTCTTGAGAAGTAGTGACTCTAGCTAACATTGCTAAATTCACATGGATGGTACATGACTCCGGATCAGAGGAAGAGAAGCTTAGAGCACTACTGAACAAATACCAACTTTAGAAGCTAGATGAAAAAGAAAAGAAGTCGATGGAAGAGCCATCACCTCCTGGAACTTAAAGACAACTACATTGAGCTAAATTTTGTTTTTTTTATTCTGTCTTTGTCATATATGTCAATCATGTGTTAAATGGTGGTTTTGTAGAGTTACTCATATATATATGTGTCATAATATTGAAGTTTTTGTAAATCCAAAAGTTTGTAAGGAACTTTATTCTCTTTTTTCTTTTTTGAACTGAGGATGAGTTTTCAATTAGTCATGGAAGTATGATGAAATATTATATGTTAACAACTATGATATTGTATCTACAATATTGTAGTTATGATATCATAGCTTTACATATGTCATCGTAGATACGATGTAGTGGGCCATTGTCATGCCTATAAATACCAACCTACCATTGTACTAAAAAAAGGTTTTTCCTAATACTTAGTATAATTCTATAGTTTTTTCTTGAAGTTAGAGTTAGAGTGAATGCCCATAGTGTGGTGAATTATAGTTGTACAAAATATTTATTTGAGTAGATTGTTCTTGGATACAATTCATGAATGGAAATAACGATCGAGATTGCTTCTCATCATTGCAGAATATCACTTAGTATAGATTTTCTTTTCCATAATGTCTACTTTCATTAAGCTATTTACATTCCTTAGGTTATTTACTATTTCAATGTTTATTCGTACAACAAAATAAGTACCATTGGCTTCGAGCATAAAGTATAATTATTTAGTAAGCTAGTAGTGACTTTTCTTGATTCGCTTAGTAGTAAAGTTGCTTAGTAATCCTAGTAACAGTTACATCAGCCTAAGACATGTATGGAAAATTAGGAGCAGATGTTTATAACCATAGGATAGAATAGATTTACATTTCAATTGTACTTAGAATTAGAATTTATAATCCTTTTCATCATGCTCACACTTAGGACACTTAAAGTTAAACAATATCAGCTTATCATACACCTCACTAAGAGTTAAATCATACATTTTACACTTCTCTAACTCTTAGTGGGAATATGAACTTAATATTAACTTGCTAGTATAGTTACATTGTCTATCCATGGATTATGATTTGATCATGCTTAAACACTAGTGACTTGTATGATTGAGTGTTGGAATATCCAATTACTCATCAAAGCTATCTATTTAGGAAAAATAATATTACTTTATTATATATTTATATTTTATTAATTATTACTTTTATTTATTATTTCTGGTAAGCTTCAAGTGTCATTGGAATCATTATTTTATATACTTTTTAATAATACATATTGATAAATTTTTTAACATTTCTATTTTGTGGTTACACTAATTTTGATTTTTCTTATTATTAATTTTATTTAACTATTTATGCAAGTAGTAAGAAATTTTGTTGCGTTGTGTTACTTTATTGTATTTATGCTTCTAATTAATAATTTTTATTTATTTTACACATTTACATGATTTAGTAAATCAAGATGAAATCTAGATCCTTTATGTTTCATAGCATTTCTATTACTTATTTATAAAATTTTATAGATAATTAATAATGGTATTATAGATAATATTAGAAATTTATGAAAGTAATCAATTAATTAATGTTATGGAGTTTGTGCCTCTTGGACATTGACTAGAGAAGATTGTTCACACATGGGTCATATACCTTTCTAGCCTCATAGCTAATGTTAGTCCCATCAAAGAAGTAGCTTTAGACATGGGTTACATGCCTTTCTAGTTACATGGTGGGACTAGTCTAAGGAACCATGAAATTCTTCAAAATAGATTATCATTAGATATGGGTCACATGCCTTTGTAGTGGTGGTTCAACAACAAATTTATATGAATTAATTAATTATTTTATTACCTCTGCTCGAGGCCTGCCCTCAGACATGGGTCAAATGCCTTGCTCATGTGGCCCTTCTTAGTGACTTGCACATGTGAGATGCTAATAAGCAAATATGTCGTAGATACATTAGTTTGAGATTACAAGATAAATGCATTAAAAATACCCTAAAGGAATTTTAAAAGAATAAAATAACTAATGAAAGAGGTCTTCTCTCTATAAAAATACTCTTGAAAATTGTATGCTCATAGATACGCTAGTTTTTGATTGGTCATAGATATGTTAGAATTTTAAGATTCATAGATACGTTAGTATTCTATTTCTTGAGTGGAGGCCTTTATATTCTTGTGTTTGGATATTTGCTTTTTATTTTTATAGTTGATTGGAAACCCAAGAGACATAACTATTTAAGAATGATGTTTTCCAAGATAATAAAACTTGATTTTTAATACATCAATGTGGAGCCAGTAGAACCTTGGATAAAATTCCAAGGAATCAACAAATTCCCTTGATATCACACTGTGTTTGTACCTTCTTGGTTCTTCTGTTATACCTACTTTTTTAGTTCACTAGAGATCGAGACTAATTTTGATCTTGATGATCGTTCCATATGAGTTTAAGAATCAAAATCTCTAAATACATCATTGTGAGGAAAATTTTTAGCTCCTAGAGGTCTCAAGGGATAATTTGAATTCATAATCTAGCTAATGGAATTTATTCTTTTCAGTCTTAGAAAAACTCTAGAATTAGAATTTTTCTAAGTATTAAGGGGAACACAAATTTTAAATCAATCTTCCCTTCATACCATAGGATAAAATGCCTTGAAAAAATCTTTTCGGAGCCTCTAGGGATCATTCAGGGTCATATCCCAATGTCAAAGTACAGATGACATTGATGTTGATGCTAATGTCAACACCAAAAACACCATTGTTGGCACCTCTAAACCTTATCAAAACTACATTTCAACATGCATCATGGGTTCCTAGGGTTTGGACAATTCATCACCAGTAGTTTTTGATAGGTTCTTTTGGGACTTAGTAGTTTTTCTAATAATAGAGCATTGAAAAGTTCATGACTTGCCTCAGTAGCTTCAAGTCACTTCACACTTCTAGTGCATAGCATTTCATAGGTTTATAATCCTCTAGATGTTCAAAAATCATCATTTCAACTTGTTTTGGGATCAATTTTAGCATCTTGAAATTTAGAATTTTTGACCTAGAAAATCATTGAGTATTTTTTAAACTCCCTAGGTGACACTAGCATTAATGTGAGTGTCAAAATTACCAAACTTCATGTTGTCCTTCAAATGAGAATTTTACAACATCCACAAGTCTCTTGTGATCCTTGACTTTATCTCAGTAGCCTTTGACATTAGTTTAAAGCTTAAATGGGGCCTTGGGAACTCAAAAATCTAAATTAGGTAAAATGATCCAAATTTTCACTAATTATGGATGATGTACTATCATCATTTTCAAAACTTATAAAATATCATTATTGATCTTTGCAATTAGCATTTTGACTCATCTCCTAGCCTCTCAGCTTTCTCAACATCATCTTAGCATCATTTGACATCAATTAGAAGCTTGAATAAGGTCTTGAGGACTTAGAACTAATGCTTGGGAAAACCTATGAAAATTCATCTAAGAGTAAGTGATGCTCATGACATTAACATGAGTGTCAGCATCACCTTGATAGGCTACCACACTTTCCAAAGTCAAAGGTCAAACGTATCATTTTCAAACTCAAGATCAACTTCGAACAAACTATACTTAAATTTAAGTTTGATATTAGTAATCCTAAGATAAAATTGACAACATTGGACTTATAAATGAAACATCAAAATACAAATTTAAGATCAGTTGCTTGAGATTTTAGAGCACTTGTTAGATTTCAAAAGATTAAGAACATGAGCACCTTCCACCATGGTAGCATCTGCATGCTCTGTGGTACTCTTTTATACCTCAAGGTCACTTCTAGAGATAGAATTTTTAGGGTTGTGCAAGACATTCTAGAGTTAGAATGTTTTTATCTCTAGCATTAATGCAACATCTAAATGCTTTGCAATCATCCACTATACCTTCAATGTTACTTCCAAAGATAGAATTTTCAGGCTTTCGTAACACATTCCAAAGTTAGAAGTTTATTAGCACTAATATCAATGATGAAATACTTAAGTAAAACAAAAGTTGTTTTGACTCAAAATTGAATTTAAATGATATCTACAACTTCTCCATCCATATCTTAACCCTTCAAAGGTTCAATTCCACTCCCCAAATCTATATTTTACTTAATATTTGAGCTCTTATTATTAATTTTAATTCATTGGCATTTTCATCTATCGTTTATAGTTTTGGCCCTCCATAGGAGGCAACCACTTTGGTACTCATTAACAAAGAATTTTATTATTTGGAAAGGGATCTAGGATCCTTTCCTCCATATCATAGTTTCAATATTCTAATATTTTATGCTCTTTTACTCAGATTTTATACTTAGTTTATTTCATACTTCATTTATTTTTTAGTAATTTATACTTACTTAGTTTTCAATTATTTTTACTTGTTATTATTATCATTAAAACCTTACTTTTTTATTATCCCCCTTTCATTTATAGTTCATGTGTGGTAGGATAAGTCCATATTTAATTGGAGGTTTCATACCCCTTTGTTTCATCATCATTGATATATCAAGGTACACTAATTTAAAGTTATTTATGATCGCACACTAAATATTTCGATACTTAGTTCATGGAGGTGTCATTGTATAAGTGTGAATGATATTTTTGTAGAAATAATTTTAGTGTTAGGAGGACCAATAAATTTTCTAACATCTCAAACTTCTCACCTAGCAACTTATAGGTTCTTTCTAACACTTAGAATTTCTCTTACTTTGGTTATTTTTATGTAGGTTTATTTTTTCCCCTTTCACACTTGATCCTTGTTTCTTTTCTAAGTGTTCAAAGGAGACTCTCTTTGATACCATGTTAGGACATATATTCGATTCTCCTCATACTTTCCAAGTTCATAAGGTGGTGGACATGTAGAAAGCATAGGCTCATATGACAGCCATGGTACAACATAACTTCAAAGTCACATGTGCTAAGTGAGAGTTGAACATTACACTACTTGAAAATAAGCTAAGGGGAATAGTTGAACACAAAGAAATCATAGCTAACCCCATTTTAGTACATTGCACTAGTGGAATACCTAATTACTAGGGATAAAGTCTAGGCCATGTTGAGTGCTATTTGGAATAATCTCATCAGAAATCCCAACATCAATGTTAGTAGCAAAAATTACCAATTCCAAGACCAGCATAGTAAGCAAAGTGGAGACATCATTGTTCATGATGATCATGAGGAGGAACCTTCTAATGTCTCTCTTCCCATAGATCCTTTTCATCTATTGAATAGTTCCATTGTATAACATGTAAACCTCATTGGTTCTACCAACGCATTCTTAGTTCCTATACCTCATAATATTTATGCTTTACTACCTGCTTCAATTAATCTTGCTATCATAATCCCACATGTAATTAATGCACCACTTTTATATAGCCTATTTCTAAATACCATCACTATTAATTTATCATCTTAAGTATAAATTCAAAACCGCAATCCACTATTGAATCCATTTTAGTCACTATCCCAAGTATTACAAACCTTGCGAACTTAGGTACCATTATCATTTCTTCCACCTATACATCATGCATATTAATACAATGTATCATAACCTATCTTTATGCCTACCATTGTACCACCACAACCAATTTTATGTAATTCCATTTTGGGCAATTTTATTGTTTCATCACTTTCTCATATTCTTTCTGAAATGATGTTCTTGGTATAGGATCTATCATATAAAATTTAAGTAAATGAGGATCAAACAAGAAAAGCCACAACATTGCATGGGGGTAGTCCTAAAATCTCCATTGTTTACCTCTTGGTTGATCCTATTAGTTCCTTAATTTTTCCTATTCAAGATCCTAAAGGAGTTTTGTTGTCATATTTCACTAAGTATACTAGGAGATCTAATTCAAAAAACCATGTTATCATATTATGTAATGAATGTATTCTCCTCACTAATTATCCCCATAACATCTTGCATAATTTTTGAAACTCTTTAATAGAAAGGATGATTAAATGGCATAGGACCTTACCTCATGGTTTCATTACCTACTTAGAGACCTTTATGGAGAGACTTAAATATAACATTAGCAATGGTGGACCTTTGTAGAAATTGTTGGCTATCAACCATGCTCCCAATGAGTCTA
The DNA here is from genome assembly GCA_015680685.1 of Gnetum montanum. Lineage (NCBI taxonomy): Eukaryota > Viridiplantae > Streptophyta > Gnetopsida > Gnetales > Gnetaceae > Gnetum > Gnetum montanum. The sequence continues at coordinate 701,021 of MNCI01038082.1, read as the reverse complement.
TCTCTAAGTGATGAAGTGTTTGTTGGTCACTGCGTTTACTAGGCCGATGCGATCTCATATACGTGACCCCATCGATGCATCCTTCCATGCATTGACGTGGCCCATTTACACAGTGCCTTTTTTGGCTTATAAATAAGATGGCCTTCCACCTCATTGAGGTACCTTTTTGTCAGCTGTAGCGAAGCTCTTGCAATTTGTTCCTGCAGGAGATAGAATATTTTTGAAGTGCATGTAGTAGGTGTAAGAAAAGTGACCAGCTCTTTATTCGAGCGTTGATGTATCTGAGCCCATAGGCGTGAACAGCAATAAAGACAAACTCTTCAAGCATTCCTTACAGCATTTGGACTTAGCCATTTAATGAATTCAATAGTTTAATATGTTTATGATTTGATAATTACTTAAGTTTCTGTTATTATTATTTTAATTGCTATCACCCCTCTATAGTTCGTAAAGGCCATAAGTACGACCATCTCAAACGTAAACCCAACACTTGGTAACCCAGTGACGCTTAACATCTGGTAACCCAGAAGTGTTTAGGGGATGCTCAGAACGTGGCCAGAAGATCGGATCAGATACTTATGCTAGGAATAGTTAGAATAAAAATTAGGATAATTATAGATTAGATAATAGTTCATTCCTTACTTTCCATACCTTAATTAGATGCCAAAAGATAAAGTAAAAACCATAAAAATTAGTTGCCTCAATCTCACTTAACCATTGCCACTAGTACATCACAAGTGAGGTTGAGAAGACGACAATCATTCTAACAAAGGATTTTGCTGGTTAGGGTCTGGTGTATGTTAAGTGCTTACAGTCTACGAAATTTGACCAAGTCGCGTGTGAACGCTCATGATTCATATGGTTAGGCGTAGGGGTACCTAGCTGCTCATCATTGGCACCGTTGCCACGGACTGTTAGTCTTACATGCGTCGTCTAACCTTAGTAAAATTATCATTCATGTCGTTGGAATGGACCCAGGATAGTAACATTTACGCATGCTAGGCAGATTAAAGTAAACAGTAAGGTACACTGATTAAATGGATCATCTAACATCCAATATATCTTCTTCTCACAGGTGAGATGTATCCAACCCACCAGTGACACAAGAATGTTGGGTGGTATACAAGCATCCTGATGAATATGTCCCTAACTTCACATTCATCCTACATCATGATGAGCATCTACGATGGCAGGACATGGAGGAAAAAATCATATTGCCACCTGACCGATCAGCTCTTGGAATGCTATTTCACAATCTTTCCAGACTGGGCATCCAGGACCGTGGAGTGGAGTACATCATGGAGGACCATGACTACCGGGACTATCGTCCCACTAAGGCTCAATGAGCATAAGACCAGCAGCAGGCAAAAAGATATGAACACCTGAAGGGGAAACAATTTAGTAACCCCTTATTTTTGCAAGGGTTGCAGGACAATGGGGAACCCATTTTTCATGATTGCCATTTGGCCGAACTTCCCCTGGGGCAGCAGATCCTTCAGTCCATCATTTAAAATAAACCTCCAAGTGACCAAGATCCTCAAGGGGATGGAGGATCACATAGCAAGGATGGGCCGGATGATCGAGGCCATCATCAGGATAGAGGGGGAGATCAACATCGGAGCGGTGGCGATTCATCTCCTTCTTCTCCATCCTTTCGCTCTCCTATACCTTCATCCAGTTCAGGCTCTAATCATAACCGAGGTAGAAAGGATTGAAAGGACATTAGTCGAAAGGATCGAAAGGGACAACATGAGGAAATGCATGACCAATCGCGCGACGCTTGCTATCATGAAAGGAGGGGTAGCCAGAATCCTCACAGACATCATGGTCCTCAGTAGAACTATGACTTAGATGAGCCGTTGTTGGCTACTTGGAGCATGCTCCAGATCGTCGAGGTAGTTTAGATCCCTAGTAGGCACATGAAGGATAGCCAAATCAAGCGCATCAATATGAACAACATCCCCAGATTTGAAGGGGGATACAACTGTGATCTGTAAACTCACCTGTAGGCATTCCATGACGCCTACACCCTATAGAACATTGACAATGATTGGAAGAAGCTGAAGCTGTTCCCTCACACACTCATCAAGGAAGCAGAAAGCTAATACCAATTCTTGGAACTGGAATCAATCAGAAGATGGAGTACGATGTTTGAGATCTTCAATGACAAGTATCAAACATACTCCAGAGTGGCGAACTTGAGACGACAGATCCAAGGTTGGAAGCAAGGGAATCATGAACCCTTGGATGTAGCCATCAGTAGGTACTATTCATTGTTGCATCAGTGCCTTGGTCATGGCTACTCTCAACAAGCACAGCTTCTCCACATCATTGATGGGCTCCGCTTTGAAATGTGAAAGACCCTTGGCATGTAGGCCTAGGGACAATTGTTAGAACTAAGGGTCCCATAAACTGCAGTGCCTCATTAAGCAGGTGGCCAAGGAGGAAGGGGAACTTAGAAAGAAAGAGAGTGTGGAAGAATTTAATTAGTATCCCTCCATCAGAAAGAGGGAGGTCCGATTTTGTGACAAGGAGGAGGAATCACCACTGGAAGCAATGGTGAATCGAAAGATCTTATCGTTACAAAAGTTTGCATCTGAAATATCGGCAAAGGTGGATAAGATGTGGGACTCTTTGGATGAAAAATTCCAAAGTATACTAAAAATTGCAGAAGAGTCTAGAGAACAAGGTAATGATCGCGATCGGCACAGGAAGAAGGAAGCTGAACGTGCCCAACATAAGGGTAAGGACAAAGTTGTTATAGCAGAGTAGGTTGTAGACTCTGACACCGAGGAGGATGTTGAATGTGGCATATGCCAATATGAACATCCTAAGGAATGTTGTCTTGTGGTGTCACATCTTCAAGAGTTTGGGATATACACATTGAATTCTCACTTGGCGAAGAGGAAAACACCTCGAAGGTTGCCTTACTGACAAGGCAACCCAAGGCAGTTCTAGTAGTAGCAAGGATACTATCCAAGTGGAGCACCACTGCAACCTTATGAATACTTCTAGCAATGGCAGCACCCACAAGTGTGGGGGATGCCACCTCTAAGGCATCAGTACCCTTACAAATAGCCAAATCCCTATGGGTATTACATTCAGCAACCAGTCTCTCCACGGGACTCTTCCAGTCATGCAGCCTTTTTAAGTTATTACCACTCCCCGGAGTATTTCCGACCTCAATCTCCATCACCCAGGGGGAAATCCCACATCTCTTCTATCCTCCATCACCTTCTCTTGCCACTCCTTCTCCACACCATCCCACTCAACTACCACCTGCTCCATCTATGCAGGGAGAGATACCACCACAACCGCAGCAATGAAACACTACAAGGGCTGTCAACCTACAACCAGCACCTCAGCCGAGTGGACCAAAACCCAAACCATGAAAATGTCCTTTTTTAGCCCAATAATCTAAACATACCCTCACATACACCTGTGGCCAGTGCCTCTAAACCTCCAAGCACCTCCACTACTCCACCGCTCAAGTAGCCTTCAAGCCAACCACACTCCAACGTCCAAATGGTCATGCTCACATGTGCTGTGATCAACTGGATAAAGTTAGGTCATCTCCCCTAGAAATTGAATAATTCAAGAAGCCCCCTCATCTATCTTCAGGTGGTAGGGAATGAGCCATGTAAAGCTCTTCTAGACTTAGGGTCAGGAGTCAATTTGATCTCTCATGACATGTACAAGAACTGGAACTTGTCCCCACTAAAGAAGAGCAACATTCAGCTCAAGGTAGTAGACCAGTCCATCATCGTTCCCTTGGGATTGGTGGAGGACATTGTGACCACCATTTGTGGGAGGTCTTATCTTGTTGATTTCCTTGTCATCGATGTGGAGAATTGCAAGGGGAACTTCCCAATCATCATGGGAAAAGCCTGGCTGAGCATGGTGGACGCACAACTAGGACTCCAAGATCTTTCTCTTGAAATTTCAAAGGAAAATCCTTTTGGAAAGATTGAGAAGAAGCACATTCCATGCATCGTATACAGTGACTTAGGGTGCAAATTTGTGTAGCAATTATGGTCGGTTAAGCAGATATCCATTCAAGCATGCAGTTGGTGTACCAAGGAATCACCAGTCCAACAGTGCCTGCATGCAGCAGCCACCAATCAAGAGGGCACCTAGTGGCTGATAGCTAATCTTGCTAATAATGCATTGTGCATGGAACCATCTGTGGGGCTTGTACAAGCCTATGTAGAAAGCATGGATGAAATGGAAGAGGTTCATCAATAGGTCTCCACTGTTGATGACCATGATGATTGGGGGAAGCTACAAATCCCTGAAAGCTTCAAACAAGAGCCCCTAGAACTCAAGTCCTTACCAGCTCACTTAGAATATGCATTTTTTCTAAATGGAAAGCTGATAATTATCAATGCCACCCTTGGTCCAGAACATAAGAAAAAGTTGCTAAAGGTGGTAAACAAATGGGATGCTACGTTTGCATGGTCATATCCTGAGTTAACTAGAGTTTATCCTCAGGTCTGCCAACATTGGATCTATATTGACCCCTCCATGAAGCCACGATGATAGCCACAAAGATGATTGAACCCCAAACTAAAGTAGGTTGTCAAAGATGAAACCGAACAATTGCAAAAGGTGGGGTTCATCTATTCTATTATTGATAGCGAATGGGTCAGCCCACTCATTATTTTGCCAAAGAAAGATAGCAAATGGAGGGTCTATATTGATTTTTGATTACTCAACATGGCTACCTTCAAGGATCACTTCCCACTCCCATTTGTGGACCAGGTGTTGGACACCATCGCAGGGCACTCTTATTACAACTTTTTGGATGGTTATAGTGGCTATAACCAAATCCAAATAGCACTAGAGGACCAGACTAAAACAACTTTCACAAGTCCATGGGGGAATTTTGCATACAAGAAGATGCCTTTTGGCCTATGTAATGTCCCTACCACGTTTCAACGCCTCGTGCTCAGCATCTTCTAGCAACAAATTGGCAATGAGGTAGAAGTCTTCATGGATGACTTCTCTACCTATGGGGTCACATTCGAGCAAGCCTTGGACCATCTTGAGCAGGTTTTGAAAAGGTGTGTATATATTAATCTGCGGCTCAATTGGCAGAAAAGTCATTTAATGGTCTAAGAAATCATTGTGTTGGGGCATCGCATCTCACAGACAGGGATTAGCGTGGATCCTGAAAAGATCAAGGTCATCCAAGGAATCACCCAATAACCAAGCACCATAAAACATGTTCAGTCATTCCTTGGCCACACTGGTTACTACCGGTGCTTCATTGAAAATTTTTCAAAGATTGCCAAGCCATTGGTACAACTTATAAAGAAAGATGCTCTGTTCATCTAGACTAAGGAATGTGAATTCGCATCCAATTGCTTAAACAGAAACTTGTAGAAACTCTAGTTCTACGGGCACCTGATTGGTCCAGGCCCTTCCACATCATGATGGATGCATCTAATTATGCATTGGGAGTCATGCTTACATAGTGTGATAATTAGAAACGTTCATACTATATCCACTGTGCAAGCCATAGCATTGTGGGTGCTCAGCTTAACTACACCACCACTGAAAAGGAGTTGATGGCGGTGTCATTTACCTTGGAAAAATTCCCACACTATGTGCTTGGATATAAGGTGTTCATGCATACTGATCACAGTGCTATTCGGTTCCTGATGAACAAACCAACGATGAGCCCCCGCATCATCCAGTGGCTGGTGATCCTTTAGGAATTTGATCTTACCATGGTAGACTGGAAGGGAACCGAGAATGTGGTGGCTAACCACTTGTCTTGGTTACGATGGGATGACATAGAAGAGGAGGAGCCCCTCTTCAACCAATTTCCAGATGAACTTCTCTTCGCAGGTGCAGTCGATCCACAAGTGCCCAAGGAATTCCCTTGGTTCAGCCACATCCTCACCTACCTCACATCTCAGGAGTTGCCTAAGGAGTGGGATCATAGGCAGAAACAATAATTTCTCCATAAGGCCAAGCACTTCATGGAAATCAATGGTCACCTTTACAAGGTGTGCGCATATGGCTTGGTTCGATAGTGTGTCCCTGATGATGATACACTACGCATCCTCTAAGATGCTCATGATGGCCCTTGTGGGGACCACTATGTTGGATGCTGCACCACCATTAAGATCCTACTTGCAGGGTATTACTGGCCCACAATTTTTAGGGACGCACAATCGTTTGCCTGCTCCTGCGAATGATGCCAAAGAGACAGTGGGATGACGGCATAGTTGGAGGGACCTTAATAGTGGATCCAACCACTGGAGCCCTTCGACATTTGGGGCATCGACTTCATGGGGCCCATCACACCCTTGTCAAACAAAAAGGTGTATATCATTATAGCTGTGGACTACTGCACAAAGTGGGCAGAAGTAGCCACCATTGTCGACTATTCTTCAAATACCGCCGCACGATTTGTCCAACAAAAAATCGTCAATAGGTTTGGAGTGCCACGTGCACTCATCTTTGATAATGAAACTCATTTCACGGGTGTCACTTTTCAAAAACTCATGCAGCACTTGGGAGGTCACACATAAATTCACAACACCCTATCACCCCCAAGCCAACAGGCAGGCAGAAGTCACCAATAGGGAGATCACCAAGATCCTCACGTGAACCATCAGCAAATATAGGAGGGATTGGAGCACCAAACTTAACAATGCCCTTTGAGCCTATCGCTCCACTTGGAAACTTCCTATAGGGTACTCTTCCTATGAGTTAGTGTACGGTAAACTACCAAAACTTCCCATACAAGTAGAACTCTGAACACTATCCATCGCCAGTGACTTAGGCCTTGACCTACCACTAGCACAATGTGAACGACTCATCAACTTAAGTGTGCTAGATGAAAATCGATTAGTGGCCTTGTCTTCAAATGAGATCCACAAGGCCTACAACAAGAAAAGACATGATCTTAGGATTCTAAAGGTCACATTCAGATGTGGAGATAAGGTGTTGTATTGGAACCCCTCACATCTACCACAACCAACTAAGTTCCAAACGTTGTGGGAGGGACCTTACATTGTCTCCAAGACCTTCCTATTCAGGGTCTTGCTTATCCACAAACTTGAGGACCCCACATGAATGTAGTTAGTTAACCAACAACAACTAAAACCTTTCCGTGAACTTCACCTAACCAGTTCTGCCACCTCATCATCACCAGGATAGCCTCGTTCCATTTTTCACATCTCCTCCTTTCCACCCAATCGTGGGGGAGACCGTCATCCTTTCTAATCCATTCCACTACACCCCTAACTATTTTGTAAATTTTTTTACACTTTTTTTGTTTTACACTTTTTTGTTTTTCAACACCATTCATACGTTTGCCAATTCTTGTTAATTTTTTTCCTTTCTCTAATTATTTTCTATTTCTTTGTGTGTGTTTCATTTTCACGTGATCACTAATATGTCCTCTCATTGTCAACAAGTGTCTGGCGCAGATGGTTTTCATTGCGATGGGTCATGTACAATAGTCCAACTAGATATCTGGTGTGACCAAAAGCGTCGATGTAAGGCTGGAAGGGAAAAACAAACACCGAAAGATCATCGAAAAGGCACACCTGACCCTACCTTCGCATGAGGGCAAGCTGGAAAAGAAAACGAAGGCAGAGTGCCTTGGATGGTCTGCACACAAATCAACCAAGGACTTCCCCGAACATAAGCTATGGCTTGCACTGGGGTTATCGTAACTGATGTTCGAAATGTAAACAATAACGCAACAAATGCAAACAGAGCGTATACAGAATTGGTATTGTAAACAAAATGTAAACTAAATGTAAAATAGAGTAAACAATATAATGGAAGGCAAAAATGAACTGTATTGTATTGCTTAGAATGAATGTGCACTAGTCAAAGCGTAGCTGTGCATACGGGTGGCAAGTCAAGCGCTAAGCCCCAGGGTGATGTGCTTACAGCTGCTTGGATGCTAGGAGTCAAGTGTGCCTGAGCATCCAAAAGTTGCTAGTTAGTGCTTCCTAAGCCATCAACCTTCAAAATTGCCAACTTATTTATTTGAATGAATGGGGTATTTATAAGGTTTGGCTAGGTTTGGGTATGGAACTCATAGATGGATCAACGGCTAAGAAATGAGAGGAAAATGAATCATGTGATAGGTGTTATATGGATAGTTATGTGTCAATTGGGCATGCATACGCGAGCTATGTTCTTGACCAGATGCACTGTATCTTACAATGTGTGTTGGCTTACACAAGCTACCTTACACCCATGGAAGTAGACACAATTTGGACCGTAAGACCTTGAGAAGCTCACAAATGATGAAAATTTACAATGGAAATTATAATGAACAACAAAAGAGGTTGACTCCGGCTCGCTTGAAACTTCTCAATCTCTGAATTGACTATTGCAAGATGTCAATTTGAGTGGTTTTGTGGCTTTTCGAGGCATCTCTGTTTCATCAAAGCTTCCAGCGTGAGTTGATTTTGTCTTGGTGTTTCCTCAACATGTGTTTAGCATGCTTTTGACTGAGCGTGATCAGTACTCATGCTACACTCACGCTGTCAACGTGACCTCAGCGTGAGTGAGCTAAAATGACATATTTCACACCAATTTTTGATCTTTGAAACTTGCTTCTTAAGTACAACAATTTCTTGACTGTGGTTGACCTTGAGAGTGATCTGCAAGTCAAAAATTTAGCTTAGATGTGCCTTATTTTAAACCACTTTTGGTAGCTCATGCTGGACTCACACTGCCAACGTGAGCTCAGCGTGACCACAACGTGAGCTACAAAAAATTTCAATTTTGAACCTGAAATCTGGAATTCTGGAGGCTAGAACTTGAAGTTGTCAACAATGAACCCTGAGGATGACTTGCACCTTGGAAATCAGATCATTTCGACTCATTTTTAAGGCTTTCAGAGTTTCTCACGCTGCCAGCATGACCTCAGCGTGACCACAGTGTGAGTGAGAAAATTTGTACCATTTGAACCGAAATTTGAATTCCTGAATGCTGAAACTTGAATTGGACACAACAGGACATAACAATGACCCTTGAGAATGACTTGCACCCTCATATTGAACCACCTTTGACTCAGTTTTAAAGTCATTGGAGTTGCTCATGATGAGGGCAAGCTAGCTTGACAAGCTGAGCATGAGCAAGCTGGGCGTGAGTTCCATGCCTTTGTCAAATTTTTTCTTCCCAAAAGCTAAAAAGGCTCTGGGTTGTTCTCGTTTCAAACTGTTAGGCCGAAATTAGTGGTGTTTCATTACTAAGGCTATTGCCTGCTATGGGGAGGACCCACCTGCATATTCCAGGTCCCACTTGTCAAGTCTCCCATCCTTTGGATTGTGTGGTTGATTGTTTTCAAGGTCCCATCGCTCGATTTCCTCTTTGCAGAGTTCTTTCTCACCACATTCTCCTACCTTTGACTCTTTTTCTAGCCCAAGTTACCTTCCTCGTGTCCTCGATCGCATTCTCGGTCTCTTACGCTCTTCAACTGCGCCAATTTAGCATTTTAAATTCATTTTTTGGGCTTTTTATGGGCTGGTCAATGCTGGTCAATGGGTGCGACCCCCTACGTATACGGGGCCCCATATACACAACCCCTTGTGTATACACGACCCTGTCAACGTAGTGCCCAACCCCTATATATATGGTCGTTGTGCTTAAGAATTTCATCATTTTGCAAACAAATTGGGGGGAGATTTTGCCATGTTTTCTGCCTAAATTCTTCTTGAGCACCTACATTCCATCGTGTGTCCATATCAACCAATCCTTGCCCTTTTGAGCACCTGGATTTATGCTCTCAGTCGTGGGGGGGGGGTGAAGCCTATGTGTAATTAATTAATTAATTAATTAGTTAACTAAGACTTCGCACCTCTAAGGGACAAACGAAAACAATAAGCTTAAACTTCAACTTATACCTTGATTGTTTTTGGCTCTAACCCATGAATTAACACTCTAGGAGACTTAATGGAAGGCTCGTGCCAACAACATAACTTAGTCAAACTGAGAAGGTGTATAAGGACCAATTTGAGCTACTTATGCACCGTCTAATGGGTGGTTATGTTTGATTGCAGATGGCACCCAAACCGAGGCATCCAAGGGGTGAAAGACCATCACAACTAAGGGACAAGCGTCCACAAACAGGAAGGGGATGAGGCATGCAACAAACAAAGCACACGGAGGGCTCTCATGCAACTAGCCCCCTCCATGAAGGACTTGATGTGGAATCTGTCCATCATATTCCTAAAGAGGAGTTATCCAGCAAGTAATCGCAAGGAGATGAAACTTTGAGGATAGCACCAAGGCTTGAGGTCACCCTGACCCAATCCTTTCTTCATGTTATCAAGCCGCGAGAAGTGCAACAGATGGTCCTACAAGAGCTAAAATTTGGACCATTTCTTGAAAATGCACCAGAAGATGTGAGACTCCAATTGCAAAGTTCTCCTATGTGGCTGATCATCACAACCAATGGTAAATGGTACCTAGGAGAAACCTATCTCTTCTGGATGAATTGGCAACCGGGTCTAGAGTTAGGATTAAGGACATTTATGTTTCCTACTCTATAGAGACAATAGCGCAAGCTCTAGGGTTGCTAGATACCAGAGCAGATGTGGCAGAGATCCCAAAACAAGCAGACCCTAAGGTAAAAGGGGAATGGATCCAATGGTGTTATGGGGTAGATATCAAAGAGTTCAACACCTTAACCACTACGGAGAGGGTATATTCAAAGGTCACGTCTTTCCATCTAAACCCAATGGTAAGACCCAGCAAAATCACGACCTTCTCCGCTCGTGCCTATGCTACCTTAAGTGGAAAATTTCGAATGAGTCTTCCATAGTTGATATTCTTGGAGATTGAAAAGAGGTTCGTCGAAAGCAAACATGGAAGACGAGCTCTGCCCTTCTCCTGCCTAATTAGAAAATTATGCAAATGGGCAAGGATAGCACGTTACACCAATGATACACTTCGACACGCCCCGATTGCTTCATGGCGTGAAATGATGAAAGATAGCACTCCTGCCACCATACAGACAGAGGAAGAGTAGCAACCACCTCCACCACCTGCACAAACAACAAGGTTGGGTTCGCAGAACATTGCAGAACATATCCGCGAAATCTGACAAATGCTCTTGAGCTAGCAAGAGCAATCTAGCAGAACTGGTGAATGGGAAAACCCTTTGGTTTATCGCCCTGCAATGAGCCACCTGGAGAAAGTGGCGTGATTAGTTAGTTTGTTAGAAAGAGCAAGGCCGATGTTCTTCACCGCCCGAACACAAGTGCCAGCAAGAACAGATCCAAACATCCAAGAGGTAACAATATTAACCCAACAGTTATTTCCTGAAATTTCAAGGAATGTTGCTACCTTCTCAGTATGCTTGAAAGATGGTGAAGGGGTGACAGTCCTGGTGATGCAGCACCAGGGACAAGAGATTGCAACCGAAGTGGTTGCTGATACAATTGCTACAGTTCTCAATGCACTGGCGGTGCCTATACCAGATGTGCATGGGCTTCAAGATGTACAAGCATCCGTTGGAACTTCACGTAGCAGGATTGATGCAGCCTAACATGAAGAACTATTGGACCAACTGGTAGGAACCGGGCAACCGCTTTTGAATGTCTTTGATCTTCCAGATAACATCACTGCAACCCAGTCGGAGCTACTATCGGCAAGAGGTAAGAGCCTCATTTTGGAAGGGTAACTTGAAGTTACTTAAGCCACTTATCAACGCTTGACAACGGAAGTCGCCCAGTTAAGAGCCCAACTTGTCGATCCAGCTCTCCTCAATCATGAGCTCACTAGAGATGAAGCTTTTCAACAGCTTTAGATTAAACTTCAAATAGCTGAGGATGAGCGCGAGTCGGCAATCTTTGATAAGGCCTTGGTAGATGCTCAGACATATCATTTAGAAAAGGACTTAGCAGAGGTTCGCCAGGAGAACGTCAAGTTGACCGTAGAGGTCCATCGCCTACATAATGTTGGTGCTGAAAATGAGCACATGAAAAATTTTATCCATCGACAACAGGAAGAGCTAGCCAAGGTAAATGCCAATGTGAGAAGGTTGGCTGCTGAAAATTGAAATCTGTATATGGAGGAGGTTTGAACCTTGCGACAGAAATCTACCATCGAATTCGCTACTTAGAAGAACAAGGCCCTAAAATTTGAGAAAGTTAAGAATCATTACAGGGACCAAGTGAGACTGCAAAAAGAAGTAAATGAGAAGTATATCCAAGTCGCAAAGGCCAAACTGAACCAAGCGCTCCAGCAGCCCTAAGAAGGAGGCAAGGTATGGCAACCTATCTTTGATGGGTTGAATGCCTACAACCAAGCTGAAATCTGTCTCAAGGAGCTGCAGATTGAAGAAATGATAGAATATATGGAGCTTGCCAACCTTCACTATGCAAACTTGGCCATGCTCACAGCCGGGAGACAGTGATCTGACCTAGAGAAACAAGTGGTCGCCTTGTACTCTTTATACGAGGGCGAGTTCCAAGTGCATAAAGTGACAAAGCAAAAATTGGAAATAGCAAACATGGAACTCGAGGTTCTCAGCATAAGTTTCAAAGGACAATGTGCGGTCGCGGAGAACCTGGCCTGTCGAATAACTGATTACCAATAGCTACATACATCAATTCGAGCATTCAGCATCGAACAAAATCAGTTCGTAGCCTGGTTCATCAATTTGAAAGAGCTCCTTCCTACGCTACCATGTCCTTGGGAGGTTCTAGTTCCAGCACACATTGGTGAAGCTGCCTGGATAGTGAACGATCCCAGAAGTAAGGAGGAAAAGATGAGGGCTCTCCTGGAGGCTTTCCGGTTGCCTCCAGAAGTTGTAGCTACTGCAGGGCAGCCATCGTTCGTGCCAGCATCGTTGCATGGGCCAAAGGCTGGTGAAGGTCCGTTGGAACCACCACCCCTAGGGATGGTGTGATCTTCTCTGATAATTTTTGCATCCTTCTTCATGGCAGAGACTCCAGGACCGGCAAGGTGTTCAATTTTGTCTCTGAACACCACCATTTTTGTAACTTGTTCTTCTCTATAACTCGGGCACTTGGTAAAATTGATGTTGTTTCATGTATGTGTGTCATGTGTGTGTCAAGTCATGTGTGTTGTAAATAAAAGTCCATACCTTCCAAATTGTAAGAGTAACTCGAGGACGAGTTTTTACTCAGTCGTGGGGATATGATGAAGTGTTTGTTGGTCGCTAAGTTTACTAGGCTGCGTATACGGGACCCTGTATATGCGCCATGTCCATGCGGTCCAGTATACACAGCCCTGTCGACGCTGCCCCATCAACACATCCTTCCATGCATCAACCTGGCCCCATTTACGCAGTGTCTTTTTCAGCCTATAAATAAGAGGGCCTTCTGCCTCATTGAGGTACCTTTTTGTCAGTTGTAGCAAAGCTCTTGCAACTTTTTCCCGTAGGAGATAGAATATTTTCCAAGTGCCTACAACAGGTATAAGAAAAGTCACTAGCTCTTTATTCGAGCATTGATGTATCTATGCCCATTGGCGTGAACGGCAATAAAGACGAACTCTTCAAGCATTCCTTGCAGCATTTGGACTTAGCCATTTAATTCATTCAATAGTTTAATATGTTTATGCTTTGATAATTACTTAAGTTTATGTTATTATTATTTTAATCGCTATCACCCCTTTATAGTTCATAAAGGCCATAAGTACGGCCATCTCGAACGTAAACCCAACACTTGGTAACCCAGTGACGCTTAACATCTGGTAACCCAAAAGTGTTTAGGGGATGCTCAGAACATGCCCAGAAGATGGGATCGGATACTTATGCTAGGAATAGTTAGAATACAAATTAGGATAATTATAGATTAGATAATAGTTCATTCCTTACTTTCCATACCTTAATTAGATGCCAAACGATAAAGTAAAAACCATAAAAATTAGTTGCCTCAATCTCACTTAACCATTGCCACTAGTACCTCACAAGTGAGGTTGAGAAGACGATGACCGTTCTAACAAAGGATTTTGCTGGTTAGGGTCTGGTGTATGTTAAGTGCTTACAGTCTACGGAATTTGACCAAGTCGTGTGTGAACGCCCGTGATTCGTATGGTTAGGCATAGGGGTACCTAGCCGCTCATCACTAAGTTTATCTTGTGATAAACATTTGCAATAATGGAGCTCATACATCCATTGCTCGATGATCAATTTTTGCATATATTTAAAGGATTTGTAAATGATTACATTAGAGGAAAGTTAGTCTACCCTAGGCCACTTAGCCAACATGATGCCAAAACCTCCATCAAACACATCAAGGAGATGCAGTGTTCTAGAGCGAGTCAATTTTAATAACAAAACAAAGTAGTAGGAAAAAATAAATCTACCTAAAATATTAGTCAAATTGTGGCCTCAATGAACCAATCTATGTCAAGTTTGTCATTAACTATGAAGGCAATGTTGAGAACATGAATGAAAATCCTAAACACCACGATGATGGAAAAAATACATCAAATAGAGGATAAAAAAGAAGGCCACAAAGGAATATGTTTGAATAAATATATTATATTTGAAGTGGTCATTCTTACACTATTACAAAATAAAATATTAATTTACTAACTATAAGAAAATAAAATACATTTAAAAGTAAAGTGCTTGAAAATTAAAGTTTAACTTAAAATTAAAATAACATCTTTATTCTTTGTCTTAGAAGATTATTTTAAGAATTTTAAATTTACTACATTATTTCATTAATAGTGAAATTGCATTTTTGCAAGCAGGCAAGTGAATTCTCATCATATCAACTGCATCATCTTTAGTAATGTCTTGTAAGTGGGTAGTTCTAAACCCTTCTTCATTAAATAGCTTAATCTTGACATAGAGAGTAAGGCTTCATAATGTGTGAATAAAGTGAAAGCAAACTATCATTCACATGAGTCCAAATACAATAAGTTGAAGTTATCTCATTAGTTTACAAGCACTATCCTTCTATAATTGCATTATTATATTAGTTATCTTGTGATATACTACAATGTTTATTATTTAACTATTTATATTTACATAGAAGTCTTTGTAAGTTATTAGTTATCTTTAGTCATTTTATTGTTATTAATATCTCGTTTTAGCAATATCCATGGATGTTTATTTAACATTATAAATATATGCACAAGGATGTTTAAAAGTAAGTATGTGTATTTTCTAGAATGTGTTTTACTTCCATTCAATTGTGCTTTCTACCTTCTTATTATTCGGCCTTTTTGAGCTTAGCTTCATATTTTCTCTTTGAGATACTATTTTGTAGCTATGTAGTTGATTTCATGGAAGTAGAAAATCTAAAGAATCTTTAGCAAGTGGTTGCTAAATCTAGCCTTATGTCTGTCAAGTAATGAAATTAGGAGGCCCTTGATAGAAAATTAAGGAGTGGTAGAATCCTCTTCAAATTTTCTCTTTTGTGTAATGTTTCTAAAATTTCTAAAATATGTTATATATCAAAATGTAATTCCTCCTCCTTGTTAAGTGGATATTTTGGACAAAGTGTCTTGGAGATCATAACATTGAGAGAGTTTTTTGATGCATTGATTTTGGTCCAAGTTAGGAAGAATTGTATGGAAAAGTAAAAATCCAATTTAAGAATGAAACCCTTAAAAAGATATATAGTGTTTTTATTGATTTTAATAAAAAATTCTTTAGAGGGTCATTCTTCCTTTGCTAAAGAAATTCTCCTTGGCAAATAAGATGAAGAGTGCATTAGACAATGAAACTTTGAGTTGAAAAATGTCCGGCAAATAAGATGAAGAGTGCTTTCTACTTTCTCATTACTTCTCTTTTTTGAGCTCAGCTTTGTAATTTTCTCTCTGAACTAGTGTTTTGTAGCTGTATTGTTAAAGGTATTAAAGTAGGTTTCTTAGAGGGTTTTCTTGGTTTTCCTGATATTTTTTATGTCCTTTGTTCATTTATTTCCCACGTACAATCTCAGCATCTCACAATGTACATATTAATTACAAGTTATAGACTTCAGAGAGATCATGCTTGAACTATGTAGCAACGCTGGCATATTATATTATTAACATTGGAGATGTTGTGGGTTTATCGTTGTTGAGTAGCATAGGAAGACCCTCCATTAATAATCAATGTTATCATTTCTAAAAAGCTAACTGCTTAGAATTATTATTTTATTTTATCCCCTGTTTGCAAAAGTTAAGCTACAATCATTCATTCTGTATTCACATTCTCTGATTTTAGTAAGCTTTGTTTACTTTTGGTTTCTCTCACTGATTAGTTCTGGCCATCATGTTTCTTCTGGTAAGAGTGGGTATGGTGAAGTAAATAATAACCAATTGGGAACATAAAAAAAAGAAACAGGTTTTAAGGAATAATCAACATGCCTTTAATTACGAATTCAAACCTATCTTCAAAAGCCTTTCCAAATCAAAATGCAAAAAAACATTATATACTCTTGATAAAGTCACTAGCCAACTGTAATTGATGCATCCACCTACATTCAAAGTGAAATCTAACAAGATCTTAAATACATGGAAAATGTTACCTATGTAGTTGCAGCGAGAATTCAGAGGCACATCTTAGCATCCAGTAATGCTACCATTGTATCTGGCTAAACGTACATTTCAGCTAAAAAGAAAACCAGCTAAAACAAATTCTTTCATGGATTTGTGTTTTCTTGAACCATGTTTACAATTCATGAAAAGTCCAGAACATTGTAAAGCTTTCAAGTTTTAATGAACTGACTTGAAGACATTCTCAAAGACAGATAATGCGATACAATCTACTACAACAAGATGTGATATTTTGTGGTCAAAGATGCAAGCAAAGCAAAAGCAAAACCATTAGGAGGTTGAGCTGCATGATACCTCTTGTATTTCTGCTTTCCCATATTTATTTAGTGGTGGCTGTGTTTCCACTTTCCTCATTACCTCATCTAGATTATTGCAGGGAAGTCCAAGTCGATTGTCAATATCAATTGTGGATGACAAAGATGTGTATAAATCATATATCATTAATAGAACCGACTCCACTTCTTTCATGGATGGCCTCAATACAACATCTCTGCTTGTGCAAATCAGGCCTACCCTCAATATACCTTTAATAGCCTCCAAATCTTTTTCTTTCTGGATTTCAATCCCTCCACCATTATGGTCTCCTCTTGTTAATATCTGTTTAATTCTCTCTGTTTTTTCTTCTTCTATGTTTGTCTGGAACACAGTAGATACCCAATCTGTTAAAGTGAGATGAGGTCCAAACATCTCATCTGTAGGCTCTGTTCTTGTCATAATTTCTAAGGTTACCACTCCAAAGCTATAGACATCTCCTTTAATGGACACATCTCCTCCAATCCCGTACTCTACCTCAAGAAGAAGCAGTATTAGGATGATATATGATAAAAGGTAAATGGTAAATAACCATGGAAATTAAAAATACAAATACATATCTAAAGCATTAATTTAAACTTTAAAATATATATACCAGGAGCAACATATCCTACAGTGCCTTTGATTGCATACGATGAGGAAGATGCTGATGCTACTGCTGCTTCTGTCTGCTGTGACACGAAATGGGCTATGCCAAAATCAGAGAGCTTTACTGTCATGTCTTCATCCAACAGCACATTATGTGGCTTGACATCAGAGTGAATTACTTGGGGGTTGCAATCATGATGAAGATAACTGAGTGCTCCAGCCAACTCTTTCAGTATGTGTAGCCTCATTTGCAAACACAAGGATCTGAATTGTCCTTCATATTTTGTATGAAGAAGGGAATGAAGAGAACCATTGCTCATGTATGGCATGACTATGGCTCTGAAATCACCAGAATAAACCACAGTTATAATCTGGATAAGGTTCCTATGGCGCAACTTTCCCAGCGTCTGACATTCCTTCCTGAAACTGGTTTCAGCTCTATTTTCATTTAATGACAAGAATACCTTAATGGCTACTTTCTGACCCAGGCTTAACATCCCGAAGTAAACCTTCCCATACCTTCCTTGGCCAATTAAGTTAGCTGCACTGAAACATTGGGTGGCTCTCTCTAATTCTTTCATCGATAATTTCATGAATGGATTCTTGAGCTTGCTAATTAGAAAAGAGGTTGATTTGGAACTGTTCCATTTTCTCAACAAGAACCAGATGGAAAGACCGAGAAGAAGAACCCCACACAAGGAAGTGATGCTTATCAACGTAACTTTGAGAAGGCTCAACCTGTTGGAAGTATGATGTTTTGGCACACTGCATAACATGAGATCAAAGCATCTACCGCATAGCAGGGGATTTCCAATGAAAGACCATTTGCTTAGGGTTTTGAATATGCCCTGGTTACATGGTATGTACCCTTGAAAATTATTATAGGAGAAATTCAAAAAATATAGATAAGAAAGGTTGTACAATGACTCGGGCACTCCTCCTGTGAAAAAATTGCAAGAGAGGTCCATGCTCTGAAGTTGCGTTAATTTGTACCCGATTTTTTCTGACAAATTTCCAGTGAAATTGTTGAAGGAGAGATTTAGCTTCACTGCAGTTAACCATTCTACAATGTGAATGGCAATGTTTCCTGAGAGATGGTTGTTGGAGAGATCAATATACTGGGCCATCTGCATACCTTCTATATTGTCAGGCACTCTTCCTGTTAAAGCATTTCTGGACAAATTAAAACCAAAGTGGATGCTTTGTAAACCGGTAACCTCTGGTGGGATTTCTCCAGATAAGTTGTTTATAGAAAGATCCAAATGTTCCAGTACCGAACAATTACCTATATCTGCAGGAATTTTCCCAGAAAATGAGTTCATACTTAGGCTCAGGCTACGCAGATTTGCCAACTCACCTATGCTGGAAGAAATGGCGCCCGATAAATTATTGTGTTGGAGATAAAGGTAAGCAAGAGTGTTGCTTGCACGAGCCATTTGACCTGGAATGTTGCCTTGCAATTTGTTGTAACTGATATCAATATACTGAATAGAAGTCATGTTCCCCATCTGCGAAGGGATGTTGCCATCTAAAAGATTTGCCCCCAAGTCAAGTTCATAAAGTGAAGACAGGTTTGCAATGCTGTGGGGAACTCTGCCATGGATGGTATTGCCATCTAAAAAAAGTTTCTCAAGCTTTGGCCAGTGAGAACCAATGTTTGAAGGTAAGATTCCTCTTAAATTAATGTATCCCATGCTTAATGATCTCAACCGCCTACAATTGAAGAGGGCTTTAAATATGGGGATGGATTGATCAAAGCGGGTGCCTTCACTTGCGAAGAGGTTGCCACGTAAATTAAGCCGTTCTAACTTAGAAAGATTGCCCAGCCATTGAGGAAGGGTTCCTTGCAAAGAGTTATGGTCAATTGCTAACTGGATAAGAGATGATACGTTCATCCATGAGTCCGGTATTGCACCAGAGAATTGATTGACTGATAACTGCAGATATTTTAAGTTGGAGAAGGTAGAGATCCAGGGAGGGAGAGTACCTTGCATCCTGTTAAAATTCAGATTCAGTGCTGTCAATGAAGTAAGGTTGGCTATGGACTTTGGAATGCTTCCTCTGAAAAAGTTCACGGCAATATCGAGCACTTGCAATTTGTGCAATCTTCCTATGGACGCTGGCACTGTTCCTTCAAGGTGATTGAAATATAAATATAACTCCGTGAGAGAAGTGCAATTCATGAGAGAGCCGGGAATGGTGCCTCGAAGAGAATTGGTGCTGAGATCAAGGTATTCAAGGGAAGAGAGATTTGCCAATTGGTCCGGAATACTGCCTTGTAAATTATTTTCACTCAGATCAAGCTCTTCAAGAAAAGCCAGGTGACCCAACTGTTGCGGAATGCTTCCATGTAGCTTATTATTGTAAAGATAGAGAACCTCAAGTTGTGCAAGTTTTCCTAATGAAATTGGAATAGTACCTGTGAGATAGTTATTATAGAGATAAAGCTCTCTCAGCTCTTTGAGTTCACCAATTGACTCTGGAATTGGACCGCTGAGAGAGTTATTGGAAAGGTACAGGAGCCTGAGCTGGGTGAGCTTTCCAAGAGAAGTAGGAATGGTGCCATTGAGATGGTTCCCTGATAGTGCAAGATCTTTTAGCATTTTGAGTTCACCAATTGACTCTGGAATTGAACCTGTTAAAGAATTGTTGAAAAGGTACAAAATCTTGAGCCTGCTGAGCCTTCCAAGAGATTGAGGAATGGTGCCATCAAGAGAATTGTTGGCAAGCTTAAGATACTGCAGCAAAGACAAATTGCCGAGTTGTGGAGGAATGAGTCCATACAAAGCATTGGTGCCAAGGTAAAGTCCTTGAAGGTTAGGAAGCCTGCCCAGTTGAGGTGGAATGACTCCAGACAATGAATTGTTAAATAGATTGAGTAGCTTGAGCTGGGTGAGCTTTCCAAGAGAAGTAGGAATGGTGCCATTGAGATGGTTCTCTGATAGATCAAGATCTTTTAGCATTTTGAGTTCACCAATTGACTCTGGAATTGAACCCATGAGAGAGTTCCTGAAAAGGTACAAGAGCCTAAGCTGGGTGAGCTTTCCAAGAGAAGTAGGAATGGTGCCATTGAGATGGTTCCCTGCTAGATCAAGCTCGTTCAGTTCTGTGAGTTCCCCAATGGACTCTGGAATTGGACTTGTTAAAGAGTTGCTGTAAATGTAGAGAGTCCTGAGCAGGGTGAGTCTTCCCAGAGAAGCAGGAATACTACCAGTAAGAGAATTGTTGGCCAGAGCAAGATACTGTGTGGAAGACAGATTGCCCAGCTGCCAAGGAATGTGTCCATGCAGGGCATTGGTGCCCAGATCAAGCCTTTCAAGTTTAGAAAGCCTGCCAAGATGAGGAGGAATGAGTCCAGACAGCAAATTGTTATAAAGATTGAGTACCTTGAGCTGGGTGAGCTTTCCAAGAGAAGTAGGAAGGGTGCCATTGAGATGGTTCCCTGCTAGATCAAGCTCGTTCAGTTCTGCGAGTTCCCCAATGGACTCTGGAATTGGACTTGTTAAAGAGTTGCTGTAAAGGTAGAGAGTCCTGAGCAGGGTGAGTCTTCCCAGAGAAGCAGGAATACTACCGGTAAGAGAATTGTTGGCCAAAGCAAGATACTGTGTGGAAAACAGATTGCCCAGCTGCCAAGGAATGTGTCCATGCAGGGCATTCATGCCAAGACCAAAGCTTTCAAGTTTAGAAAGCCTACCAAGATGAGGAGGAATGCGTCCAGACAGAGAATTGTTATAAAGATTGAGTACCTTGAGCTGGGTGAGCTTTCCAAGAGAAGTAGGAATGGTGCCATTGAGATGGTTCCCTGATAGATCAAGATCTTTTAGCATTTTGAGTTCACCAATTGACTCTAGAATTGAACCTGTTAAAGAATTGTTGAAAAGGTACAAAATCTTGAGCTTGCTGAGCCTTCCAAAAGAACGAGGAATGGTGTCATCAAGAGAATTGTTGGCAAGCTTAAGATACTGCAGCGAAGACAAATTGCCGAGTTGTGGAGGAATGAGTCCATACAAAGCGTTGGTGCCAAGGTAAAGTCCTTGAAGGTTAGGCAGCCTGCCCAGTTGAGGTGGAATGACTCCAAACAATGAATTGTTAAACAGATTGAGTACCCTGAGCTGGGTGAGCTTTCCAAGAGAAGTAGGAATGGTGCCATTGAGATGGTTCTCCGATAGATCAAGATCTTTTAGCATTTTGAGTTCACCAATTGACTCTGGAATTGAACCCATGAGAGAGTTCCTGAACAGGTACAGGAGGCTAAGTTGGGTGAGCTTTCCAAGCGAAGTAGGAATGGTGCCATTGAGATGGTTCCCTGCCAGATCAAGCTCGTTCAGTTCTGTGAGTTCCCCAATGGACTCTGGAATTGGACTTGTTAAAGAGTTGCTGTAAAGGTAGAGAGTCCTGAGCATGGTGAGTCTTCCCAGAGAAGCAGGAATACTACCGGTAAGAGAATTGTTGGCCAGAGCAAGATACTGTGTGGAAGACAGATTGCCCAGCTGCCAAGGAATGTGTCCGTGCAGGGCATTCATGCCAAGACCAAGGCTTTCAAGTTTAGAAAGCTTGCCAAGATGAGGAGGAATGAGTCCAGACAGAGAATTGTTATAAAGATTGAGTACCTTGAGCATGGACAAATTTGCTATGGCTGGAGATATTGATCCCTGCAGACCATTGCTGTCAAGATCCACTGAAATGACTCTGCCTTCAGAAGTGCACTGAATTCCAGTGAAGTTGCACGCATTAACAGAGTCGGATCGCCAATCTTGTAAAACAGAGTGAGGATCACTGGTGATGCATCTCTTGAAGGCAGTCAGAGATTTCACGTCATTAACAGCAGCAATAGCATTATCATTTGCATTTATAAAATCAGAGTTAGCAGCAACATGAAGCAGCAGGAAGCATAGGAACGATGTAAAGAGCAAACGATACAACAAAATGTTGGCTGACATTTTTGTTCACTTGGCTAACTCAATCAACGGAGAACTTTAAACAAGTGCACGGAATTGCCTAGCAGTAACATTACTGGGTTTGCAACAAATGCAGGCTTGCCTTTGTGTATGATATATGTACGCTTTACATGTGAATTTTCGACTTCATACTAACCGTGACGTTGTTGTTGGGTATTAAAAGAATTAGTTGTTCGCTGTTTGTTGGGTGTTAAAGTGGGAGGAAGGCGCAGATGACCTTTTCGCTTGAAAATTTAGGTACGTTGTATTGTTGACTGACATGACTTTGCCCAGTCAAAATAGGGGAGAAGTCATCTTCATCTCATCTCATCTGCAATTTTTTTGTGCGACCCAGAACACCAGAAAGTAACGTGGCAAATAATTGCATACAGTTGTGAATTTAACGGATGATGATATTTATTTTCTGACGTACCTTACAATTTTCCAGTAAATTATTGGACAAATTTCCCTTTAATCTATAAGAACCATGCAACTTATAGAAAACCCGAGAGAATTAGTTAACAAATTTTCACTGAATTTAAGTAAATTTATATGAATCTGATTAAGCCTTGAGCCTTGTTCTTCATGATCAAAGTGAATGTGGCATACCTCACAGCAGTAACTATTATGATAATGGTAATACATGCCTATAATGGCAATATTAACAATCTAGTAAGCTTTTTTAATAAAGTTTATGGTTTCTTGCTTCTTTATAATTATGTATATTTAAAGAACTGTATATTGTATATATTAAAATTAATTTATTCTTATTCATTATGGGTTGTTTGGTTGCTTTTTTAGAAAGGGAGTTGTAAATTTTTACCCAAAATCTTTTTTTAAGAAAACATAACAAAATAGATTTCAAATTCACACTAATTACAAGTGTCTAATAAATATAATTGGCAATGCATTCCATATGTATTTCACTTGAATTGATTGTGAGTGTCTAATAAATATCATGACAATACTTCCAAATGTCTTCTACTTGAATTGTTGATTGATTGTTTGCTTTTTAAAAGTTGAGAGTGAACAAGATACAATTATGTTTAATAAAACTATTTAATAAAATTTTGAAAAATGAAATAATGCTTAAAAGTTAAATACCAATGGTACTTAATTATAAGAACCAACAAGATGTACAAAATGATGCAAATTAAAGAGAAAACAAGTTTGCAAGTCATACCATGAAATTATGAGAGAGTTGTGAACCAACATCAATATATAGGATATGAACAAGATGTACAAAATGATGCAAATTAAAGAACAAACAAATTTGTAAGTCATACCATGAAACTATGAGATAAGAGACTTGTGAACCAATACCGATATATAGTATATGAAAATCAATTGAAATTACGTAAAAAAATTAATGAAAAAGTCTAGAAAACGTAAAATAAATGCACCACGACAATTATTACCGAATTTCCATAGGATAAAGAAACTAGTGAGAAGTCTAGATGTATTTTAGTTGCGCTTGGCCATTCAACGAGAACAGGATCGCCCCAACGAAAAATGAGCCGTACGTCGCATTCTTTACGCACCTGACTTGACTTTGCAGGACCACCGATGAGAATATGATTTCATTTCCATCCCATGTCCACTTCATTTGCAACGTAAGTGATAAGTCTTGGTGGACTAATAAAAAACAACATTACAATAATTGCAAGTGTCCTACGATATACGTCATGGCAATAGTCAAGATGTTTTCCACCCGAACCGTTTGGCTTCTTTGTTAAGGTATAGATTGGCTTTTATGAAAGATGCAATCTTCCATGGTAGTTGGTTAAAACTTCAGTGTTTTTCTCTAAATAGTGAAAATTGGAAAAGAAATATATTTGAACCTATAATTTTTCTTTTGTTATTCTAAGTGCATATCATTATTGTATATGTTTCATTATAGTGACAATATCTTTTATAGTATCTAAGCATTAGGTCTTGATGTAGATCTAGAGCCTAGATACAAAAAGAGAAGGGTTAGTGTGAGGTTGGCAAATAGTAGTTAAATTTTACCAAATCTCATAGATGCATTTTTTTTCTCAATACTCCAATTAAATAGTGAAATTGATAAAGATATAAGAAATAGGATTGGGGTAGAATAGTCAAAATGGAGACATGCTAGTGGTGTTTTATGTAATAAGAAAATCCCAATAAATCTAAATGGAAAATTTTGCAAGGTACCAAGCAATCAGGTTTTCTATTTTATATGGTGTTCAATGGTGGGTAGTACAAAAGAGGCTTGAATAGCAAATCAATGTGGTAAAAATATGAATGCCTAAATGAATATTGAATGTTACTATAAGAGATAAACTACACAATACAAATATTAGAGAAAGACTTGGAGTGACTTTTATTTTAGTTAAGTTACAAGAATGGTGTCTTAGAGGGTTTAGGCATGTACAAATATTAAAGAACAAGCCTATAAAAAAAAGTTGCTACATCACTATTCTAAGAAAGCCATTGAAAGAAAGACTAAAATGACATGAGAAAAAAATTAAAGATGATAGAAGGAATTTACAAATAAACAAAGATTTAGCTCTTCATAGAGGTGAATAGCAAAATAAAAAACTCATGTAGTCAACTCAACAAGGCTAGGAAGATGATGTATTCTTGGGGTTCACCCTTGCTTGCCAACAAACCGATAAGTATGGTTGATGATGGTCATTAGATATACATGTGTTGCCACCATAGTAATTATGAGCTACTAAAGAAGACTATAGACTAGGGATTATCATTTGGAGTGATGATAAGATATTCATTTCTTAAGTCAAGGATGTAGGTACATCTACTCAAAGAAGTTAGGCTTTTGGTTATCCACTAACCCTCCCAAGATCTTGCTTGGCAAGATAAACATTGAGGCTCTAGGTGACCTCTTACCCCTTCTATGGACTCATACCAATCACACATGATAAGTTGGACTTATTAGTAGTCTTTTTTATATACATAAATAGTCACTTTAGAGAAAAATCTAGATATATAATTGGAAAACATGAGAAATAAGAAAAGTAAAGATATTTAATGTATAAGGAAGCATTCTAGTAATAGACAAGAAAATTTTGAATGGATGAAAATTTAATTTTCAAAAATTATTAATGATGAGACATGAAATTGCTCATATTGCTGGCGGTCGCATTAAGGCACCCACGTTATATCATGGGTCGCGATATCGCGTATGCGATATATCATGGGCCTCGATATTGCGTATGCGATATCTCATCTGCCCGTGATATCGCGTATGTGATATCATAGTCAGCCGCAATTTCTATAAATAAGAGGCCGCTCTCCCTCATTTGACATCCCAGTTTTAGAATAGCGAAGCTCTGGCAGTTTGATCCCTCCAGAGTTAGATTTTTTCCCGTGTCTGCCCACAATGTGGTGAATGTAATTGTACGATGTCTTTATTCGAGTGTGCCGTACTTGGACACGCAAATGACCGGCAATAAAGATCAAGATTACTTCATCATTGCAGCATTTACTTTGTCATTTATTTATTTGTTATTTATTTAATGTTATTTACTATTTTCTCTCTCTCACCCTTAAACTCCTAGAAGCGGAACGAGTACGACTTGATTACGAGCATTTAAGTGTGACTGCTTGGTAGCCCAGTGGTGTAGCTAGGATCTACGCTTGGTAGTCCCAGTGGTAGTTGTGCACGAAGTCCAAGATGTGTACGGTTGATCAAGGAATCGGTTGCTCGTCGCACTTAGGCTAGACTAGATTTTCTTACCCTTTTTCTCCTCGCTTAGATTAGTTAATATTATTTCCACTGCCTTCAGGAGTAGCATAGAATTAGGAACACATCATACACCTCATCTAGACTAAACCATACGTGACATATGCAAAACTAGTCTAGGTGGGAAGACAGCGAACTGCGACCTAAGGCTAACTATCTAGGTGCTACAACCCGTCCATCTGCGGAGTTCGACCGGATCGCTCGTGCGACGCTCGTTTCGTATGGTTGAGTGTAGGGGTACTTTGCCACTCATCAATTAACAATAATGAATTTCTAGTAGAGGACATGTAAGAAGAAAAACCAATTTTTGGACTAATCAATGAATTTTTCTTATCAGCATGAACATAACCTTATCTGAGATGATAAAGAGTAGAGTTACAAGACCAAATGTCATACCCATAGAAGCTTAGAAGTGTACATGAGATACAAGTGTCATATGGCTAATAAAATTATTTAATAAAGTATTGAAAAATGGAATAACACCTGAAAGTTAAAGACCTATTGTATCCATCTACAAGAATAAAAACGATATATAGATTTGTGCAAACTATAGAGGAAACAATCTTATGAGTCATACCTTGAAACTATGAGAGAGAGTTGTACAACAAAGTTTTGGACATGAATTAATATCATAAGATAAACAATTTGAATTTTTCCAAGAAGATTGACTACAGAGGGTGGTTTCTTGATAATACATTTAATGTAGAAGTTTAGAAAGCATAGAAAATAAATATGTGATTTCTATTAATTTGAAAAAGGAATATAATAAAGTGCTTATAGCTATCTTATGGAGAAAAATAGTGCTTGATGAATATATTAAAAATTAGTAGGATATGGAATACATAAAGTAATTTTAGTGAAAGTATGAATAGTGATTAAATAAATGTAACAATTAAGACAACAAGTCCCTTAATGTAAAGAGTTCCATTACCTAATATCAATGCTCTAATTAAATGGTAAAATTAATGAAGATATAAGAAATAGGAAAGGCTAGTTGTATATTATGCGAGAAAATAATTCCAAAAAAATCAAAAGGAAAATTTTATAAGATATTAATTGAGCTTAATATTTTGGAAAATTGAAAGTATATTTTCATATAGCAATATCCATGGCTCATTCCATAAAATGAAATCAGGATTTGTTTACCACTTTATTAATGAGATAAATCATCCATTTTATTTTATTTTATGTTTAATATTAGGCTGTAAAAATTCATCATAATCAATAAATTAGTGTGGCAAAAATACGAGTATTTAGATAATGTTACAGGTTACAAGACTAAATAAATATTATAATATAAATATTGGAGAAAGAGTCAGAGTGGTTTCTATTATAGATAAGTTCTAAGAATGATATCATATATGGTTTAGTCATGTTCAATGAAAATGAGATTATGAACCTCTCAAAAAATGTTGTCACATCATAGTTTCAAGAAATCTATTGCAAGAAAGATATAAACAACTTGAAAAGAAATGACTAGAGAAAATATAAAAAGGTTGTAGATCAATCAAACTTTACCCCTTGATAGAGACATATGACCATGAGAACTTATGTAGCCAATTATATATTCATTTTTTATAGGAGTTCGAGATATGTATATTAATTCTCAAAAGAAATATAGGCAAAAAGACCTTTTTAAAATACATTAAATGGCACTTGAACCTCATAGAAGAGATCCATGAGATAAAACAACCATGAAACTTGGGCAATGTGTCAAGTAAAAATAATATTAGGGCACAACCCTAGAATGTAATAAAGTTACATTAGATGACATTAAGCCATAGTGCCATGCAATAAAAAGATTGCATCAATTGGAATAATCATAATTCATTATGGTTTTACATCCTATGTTGGCTTAGATTTTGGGAATTTCTCTTTTAGACTACTCAAACTTTCTAGAATTTTTTATAGATGACTTGATTTCCTATGGATAAGAATATCATGTCTTTGAATGTTTTCATAATCCTCTAGGTTTTGCTAGTGTTGGGATCCTTGGTTAGCTAGAAAGAGAGTGATGGATACCTTGGGAAGAGGGATGAATATAGAGTATATCTAATCATCCCATTATACACTAAAATTTGGATTTTTGTGAGTTGAAGAAGAATGAGGCAAGCATGAGCAATGATCCATTTCACTTTAAGAAAGAACAAAACGTATTCTTTTGCTAATCTAATAGGTACAATCATCATAGAAGAAGCTTCCACTTCCTCAAAATTTTGTTGGATAGGCATCTATGTGTCTTGCTGATACCGTGCCAGAGAACATGAGGCTAGATACAATAGACTATGTATGTTAAGGTTGTTATTCTAGATGAGGATGAAAGTTGTTCTCCTACAACTAAGTAGCATGAGGAATTAGTAAGTCCTTCAGAGACACTTTTGAACTTTGATTGGTCATTTCAACCTTTCATAGTCACAATTTACAAACAAAATTTATGTGATCTAGTTTTTAACAAAACCAATAAGGGGTACAATTGGATTTGATTTAGATTTGATTATGTAGTATGGGAAAAATTTGCGACTTTCTACCATTTTAAATAGTTTGAAATATTATGGTCCTATTTTCCATAGTGAGAACATGGTTTTGGACTACTTACATAAAAAGCCTATTGATATCTATACTTATTGCAATTTTTTTGTAGTTTGATGGGAGGTTTTCATATTCAACATGGAGTATAAGGAACCTCCATTTATTCTTCAACCTTAGTTGTTGTAATTCATATGTTTTTTAGAATAGCATCCATACACAAAATTTAGCCAAGACCATTCTAGATATGAAGTAGTGATCTTGTCAACTTGATTAATTCACTAAATCCTATAGTGATTGTTTCCAAAAAGAAGATTTCCCATAATACCATGGAAAAGTTAAGGATCCTAATTCAAATGAAAATCCTCTAGAAAAGCTTAGGGTTGAATTGCATCCTTGGTTATGACTTTGTCAATGCAAGATCCCTGGCTCCAAAGAACCATAAACCATTAACAAGGATCCAATCCCTATCATGAGCAGTCTAGAAATCAAATTGAAATAGTTCCGTATGAAGGGCAATAACCTAGGTAGAGATATTCTTCTATTCCTATGATACCAATCTTGGATCTAGTTTAAACAAGAGTATGGTCCCTTGTAGACAAAAAGACATAGCAACTAAATTTAAAATTTCTACTCTTCATATGTGCAACCATTTTTTTAAAGTAAAATTTTTATGGTATTAATCTTAATTTCTATTATAAAGTCCATATAAGAGTCCATGGCTGATGATGCCATGGGGAAAGGAAGATGCCTCCTCTTGGAAGTAAGATATATTGAATAGTAAAAATCTTAGAGATTGTAGGAAAGGTCTTACATGCTGTTTTGGTATAGATAGCTTGTCACAACCCTTGTAAAGGTATCTCTATAGCTCATTTTTAATTCCTATAATGCTATATTTGGCATTGCTATGCCTTGCCTTTGACCACACCATCCTTCCTAAAAGCTTATTCTATGATCACTATCATTGAGAAAGCTTGCTAATTCTACATTCTTAGAATAATGATAAGATGATGATTATGAATTAGGACTAAATTCATAGAAATATATATTTTGCTAGTATTCGTCCAACAAGTAAAAATTCCTCCCGGTAACTTTTAAAACTACAAACCTACTATTTACTTAAAGCAATCGGTAAATGTACAACTTTCCTAAAAATTGTAAGCTTAACAAAAAGCCAAAACCTCCGAAAACGAAATTTTGTGTGCAACCTGCGAGTATTGGATTGCTGGACTTTGACTCAGCTTTTCTTGCTTAAAGACTTGCTTGCAAAGTTAATGGTAACGGTGTGAATCCATCCATCCATACACGGTAGCATGCTGCAGTTAATCAGGTGAGCAATTACTATGAATTTGATATCATATCAGAAAGCGGTACAAAATTGCGTCAAGATTTTGTATTGATGGTTTGTTGACAATGGAGCATTTGTGAAGTTGTCGTTAAGCAAGATTTTTTCACGGTTCCTTCGTGACATGGTCTCTAATTGGAACTTTCACCTGTTCATTTCATTGTATTCGAGATGAATGGCCAGAGGAAGCTCTCATTCCTGGTATTCAAGTTTCTACCGAACCAGAAAGAGAAAGAGAGAGACAGTAGAGACGATATGTTTCATTAGAAATCAAATCAATACAGCTCTGTTCCACGCACGGGCAGGTAGGTAGCTTGACTTGTGGAAAAGTCACAGGGACTGCATGACCATGATTGATAATGAGACATTTCCAGAGGTGTTGTCATTCAACAATTTTGAGCGATGTGTTCATGAGAAGTGGATTCTTTGAACAGATACATGGTCGGTCTCTTTGCAGGTGTATAAAATAATGAACAAATGAACCAACGAACATAGGTCGTTGCCGTACGTGAAGCGGTTGAGATATCAAATGAATGGACTACTTATTATTCAAGTCTCTTGTCGTCACAGGGACCATGCTCATTTGCAATATTTTTAAAAATAGGTTGGTTGCACTACATTGACTTTAACACAAGAACCCATGGATCACGTTATAGAAGGTATTAAGATTGCTTGATTAGAGCTTGAACATGCTTCTAGGTTGATATATGGGCAATTGGTGATAGGCTTTGAATTCAATATGGAAGGATGCAAATCGTGTGAACACAACCGAGGTGTACATTTAACTGGTCAAGACTACCACAAAATTTACATTTAACTAATCAAGACTATCACAAAATTGATGAATTTAAAAAAAGAATGACTATAGTATTCTTTGGTAGATCGTAATAGTATTCAATTATAATTATTAACTTAGCATGATCATCATTAACCTTGGTCACCACTTAACATGACTATCATTAATGTTGGTCCCACCCACTCAAAGACACAATGCTTATTTTGCTAAGGTGGAGTCCTAAGAGGGTCAGTGGATGACCAGAAGCTTAACCTCTTTTGAGCTTAGGCTTGAACCTAGGACTTAGAACTTAGGAAATAAGCACCTAGCCATCAGTCCAAATAATGATCTTTGTCTAGCAATATAAAACTACATAGGTAAAATAGAAGGGCTAATTCACAATGAGGAAAAAATTCTAAACCAACCCAAAATCAAAACTGGTGTAAAAATTGGGCTATTGCCCATAATAGAAATGACAACATTTCAATGGTACACAAACTATTACTCTGTCATAAATGGAAAAAGTACCTAAACTAATCATATAAATGTTAAGAGTACGTAAAACTCATAAATGAAACCAAAGATGTCTAAGCCCTTTGCCAATTTCATTGAATTTATGTAGTTTCATGGCATCTCAATGTCCATTGACAACCTTCATAACAGTCTAAAATTATTCATAAACCTTGAACGAGATTATATTACATAATGCTCTCTCTACCACATAGATACACTTCAGCCACTGCAGATGAACAATACAGATACTTCAAAACATTGACATTTAGGTTTATGAGCTTGGCATTCTGAGATGCTAAATTTAGTTCCAACTAAATGTAAGGTACTAGGAATTTACGCCTGGAATGTTAGAACATAAATTTTCCATGTAGCCATTTATCCTATTGTGTTATATGGATGCATAGTTTGGGGACTAGGTCTTAGTGCTAAAACTTGAAAGGTCATTGAAAGAGTATAGAAAATATTTTTACTTGATGAATTAAAGGTGAAAGTACAAACACCCTACATTTTGCTTCTAATACAGTGTAATCTACTTCCTTTAGAAACAAAATCTATTATTCAATTTATTGCTTATACTTAAAAACTAGAATAGATCAAATTTTCTAGATTAGTTCTCAGAGACAAAAAATCAAGAATGGTATTTCCAAGGGGTATAATGGTTGAAGACTTGAGATATCTTATTGGAGGAGTTACGAAGTAATACAAAGCATATTTGAAAGTTGGTTCAACAACAGGTTCTAACAAAGTTACGATTAAATGTAAAAGACAAGAAAATTTTTTATTTGGAATACGTAAGAGATAACTAGGTAAACTCAATCATGCAAGCTTTGTTTAAGTTTAAACCATCTTAAGATAAAAAGTATAATATAGATGCAACTTCCTAGAGCAAAATCCACATGTAGGCTAGATGGCTCAAGAGATCTTGAGGATAAGCATCACATTTTTCTAGTTGCCCATCCTCAAACTTAACATTTGATATAAAAATATAATATTGCAACAAAAGGTCTAAATGATCTTTCTTGTTGCATCCCATATTAATTGGTTGCTTTGTTGATTTAATATTTAACTTTCATGAAACAAATGTAATATTTGTCCAATAGATCCTTTGTGTCTTTAATTGTAATAAAATTTCAATGTTAGTTTAATTACATAAATCAATAAAAGGCAATCCAATGAATAAGAAAGATAAGTATTCTCTGAATATCAAGGAATCCTCTATCACATCTAGACAATTTCAAAGTTTGAGAAGAGATTGAAAATGGACCATTGATGACTCGTGTTTTGTCGGCTATTTTGACGAGACCTTGTCAACGTAGCCTTGTCATTTGGGCCTCATCGACGAGGCCTAGTTGATGCATCATATCATGCGTCAACATGGCCCCATTGACGTACTATCTATAGTTGGCTATAAATACATGTGTGCAGCTGCAATTATGGAAAGTAAAGATTGTAGTTGTAGTGGAGCTCTTGCATTTTTTCCATTTGAAAGTTAGAATTTTTCCTTTGAGTGCTCATAGTAGGAGTCATTGAGTGTATGGATCTTTATTCAAGCATTGTTGTACTTGAGCACGATAGTGTGTGCGGCAATAAAGATGAGCTTTCTGATAAACCTTGTAGCACTTTAGATAGATTAGCTATTTCATTTATGAATTTGATTCTTTCAGTTATTTATTAAATGTTTTCGATTAGTTATTTATTATTTTTTGGTTATTACGTTAATGACATAATTAAGCCAAATAGATTACGCACATAAGTACGACTGCTTCAAGCGTAACACATATTCGCTTAGTAATCCCATTAGCGTTATTGTTTGGTTCACCCAATAATGTAATGCTTGGTTGCCTAGGAACTGATACGTGGGTTCAGGACATGTATGGAAAGTGGGAATGGATACTTATGTTAGGATTAGTTAAATGATTAGTTAATTAGTTAATTTAGATTAGTTAATCAAATTCCTTTTTATCTACATTTCAAGCACCCAGCTATAAAACATAAAAATGATAAAAATCAAATGCCTTAGATACACTGAACTATACCAACAAACGTCACAAGTGTAATTGGGAAAACAACGATTGACCTTAAGGCTAGATTCACTTCCTAAATGGCTAGTGCACTAGAAATGATAAAGTCCATGAAATTTGACTAGATTGTGCATAAACGCTTGTAATTCGTATGGTTGGGCATAGGGGTACCTTGTCACTCATCATTGGTGCTATTGTTGGGAACTTTGTTTGTGGAATGTGCATTATTTAGGTCTAAGTGAATACCATTAATCTTTTTGTATGAACCTTAAGGTTAATATCATTCCCCCTATACATAGAATTATAAAATCACACTGATAATTTTTTTTTTTTTTTGCAAAATGTCTTCTTCTTCTCACAAGCACAAGGATACTAAACCACCAGTCCCATAAGAATGCAAGGTGACATACACTCATCCAGATGAGTTTGTGCTAAACTTCACCTTCATCCTACATCAGGATGAATAGTTGTGATGGCGTGATATGAAGGGCAAGGTTGTCTTGCCCCTTAATTGATATATGCCCAAGATGCTATTCAAAACCCTTAAGAAGTTAGATGTACTGTCCGAAATTGTTGGTCTTTGGCTGGAATGAAATAGAAACCTGGAGATCTCAGGACACGCACAGAAGACCCTACCTTCGCTTGAGGGCAAGCTGGAATTAACGAAGGCAGAGTACCTTGAGTGGTCCGCACGTGGATCAAGCAAGGGTTTCCCCGAACGTACACTGATATATTGTACGCTGGGTTATATGTAAACGGCGTAAATGGTGTAACAAATGTAAAATGGAGCGCAAACGTACAAGAGCGTAAACAGTAAACATGGAACAATGAATGAAAAATTGTAACAGATTTTAGCAAAGAAATGTAGCAATATTATTGCGAAATGAGAGTTACAATGCACTGGTCTAACGTAGTTGTGACTCTGACACAAGGCGGACGAATAGCCCTGGTGGATGCAAGGATGACTGTGTGCTGGGTTCAACGACAGGCACAGCGTAAAAGCTGTATGCTCAGCGTGTAGGGTCGAGATCCAGCGTACAGAGTTTTTGCTCTGATTTCTTAGCGTCTCTCTCTCTTTGTTTTTCTTTGGTTTTTGCTCAAAAATTGCCCACCCTTTGTCTAGTGAAAAATTGGGATTTTTATACAAGTGTAGATGTGGGACTTGGGTTTTGAGAGGGGATGATTGGCTGTGGAGTGCTGGGTTTCTGGGTCGGGTGACATGTGGCACGTTGACCAGGTGCGAAACAATGAAATTTTACAAGTATACAACGTGCTGCATGCCAGCGTACACTGTTGTACGCCAGCGTATATTGCTGTACGCCAGCATATACACGCTGGACGTATGACCTCGGCATACAAACTTGATCAAAGCAAAAGAAGTCCTTTGGCCTTCAGATTTGAATTTGGATGCCATGAAGATGTTGCCTGTAGATATTCAGCTTTGTTGACCTTGATCTGATACTGGTTGTACACTTTGTACATGCTGGGCGTATACGCTGTATTTGCTGGGCATATACGATGGGCGTGCAGGATGTACATGCTCAACGTATGGACTCCAGAATGCATGATGTCAACATCTAATGATTGCTCTGTTCGTGTGAGTTGATGCTTTGTACAAAGTATTACTCTGCAGTGCTATTTCCATGCCATCTTTGGGGGTTGCATACTGGGCGTATATGGCAGTCATACATGCTGAGTGTACATGTGAGGCGTGTACGCTAGGTGTATACACTATGAATGCATACTTAGTGAAGACTAAGTATCTTGAGCTCCGAAGTTGCCATTTTTGATAACCGATGTCGTCGTGGTTGTCTGCGGGTCCCAAGGAACTGCTCCTTTGTTGAGTTTGATTCTGCTTGAAGCTATCTGTGGGGCCCTCAAGCTTCAGTCATGCTGGGGAGCGTCATGACTTAGCTCGATTCTTGTTGGAGAAGTACTAAGCTCAGAATTTTGTGGTGTTTCATTGGCCCCTCTTTGTTGACGCTTGGAGGAATTGACCCGAGAAGTGTCGACAAAGAAGTGCAAAACACCAACAAGCAACTTGATAGAGACATTGTCCTTTGCCACTTGGCTAGACGTCACCGTACCATGTTCAGTAGTACATAGGATTAGGAAAGTGAAATTTGTATTTGGTAGGGAAATGGAAATTGTAGGGATTGGTAACCAATGAAGGGCTCGTGCGCGGTGGAGAGGGTGTCCGATTATGTGTGCGGATCATGCTTATCTTCTTGGGATTAAAGCATGATGTGTACATCCTTTGGCAGTACAAGACTCTTGCTTGGTGTTCAAGAGATCTTGTTGGCATAGCCAAAGCTACGTGACGATGTGTTACGTTCTTTGGAGGAACAAGGTCCTTTTTTAATGTTTAGGGGAAATTTGTTGGCGGAGAGCCAAAGCCATGCAACGGGATGTTTCTTGATTATTTTAGACGTGAGCGTTTATTTTCGAGGCAACTGAGCATTTTTTTTGGTGTTCTTATGCTCATGCTCAAATGCCATGTCGTGGGTTGCAATCGCCTAAAGGTGGCGTAGTATGCAACGGTATGTTCAATGTTTTGGGCTGTACTGGGTGTGCCCAGGATGTAACCAAGTAGGAGATGTTGAGGGATAGGTGGGACATGTAACGGGAGATGTACTAGTGAATGGCTTGATTAAGTCTTGCCACGTGTGTTGTGAACAACGTCTCAACTTGTTGCTTATGACGAAGTGCATTTTTGTACGAACACCTCTGAGTGTCATCCTACAAGCACAACTCCAAGAAGACAAGAAAACGAAGAGTGAGTAAGCAAGCTTAGACTTAAACAACTGCTGATGAAACGAAGGCACCGAATGAGATTTCAGGAACTGTATATGAATGGCAGTAATGTTGGTAGGATCGACTGATGGCGAGCGATGCAGCAGCTCTGATGAAGTTGGGATGCAGCCACAGATTGAGGTACTAGAGAGAAAATTGCCAGTTTATAGTCGTAGCTGACTATCATGGGTTAGTTTTATGTCATGGCCTGTTGGACATTTCTCGTTTAGCATCGTGGTAGACGGTACATTGCCAGTTTATAGTCTTGGTGGACCATGAAGAGGCAAACCAGTTTATAGTCTTAGCAGACTTTGGTGAATGTGACTGTGGCAGTTTACTATCGTACCGGACAGGTGCTAGTTTATTGTCTTTGCAGACATTCTGTGGTATCAATTTACCATCATGATGCCAGGACGAGCTGTGGTATCAGTTTACTGTCGTGATTCCAGGACGAGCTGTGATATCAGTTTACTGTCATGATTCCAGGACGAGCTGTGGTATCAGTTTACTGTCGTGATTCCAGGATGAGCTGTGGTATCAGTTTACCATCGTGATTCTAGGATGAGCTATGGTATTAGTTTACCATCGTGGTTCCAGGATGAGCTGTGGTATCAGTTTACCATCGTGATTCCAGGACGAGCACGTACCTGAGCCTATACTCAAATGTGGAATGGTTTCAAGAATGAGTGATTGGTCGGATTTGCAAGCTCATTCCCTTCCATATCAGCCAACTTGAATGCTTCATTGTTGTATGCTTTGGTGACCAAGTAGGGCCCTTCCCAGTTGGCTGAGAATTTTTCTGGGTGTTCCCGAATGGCTTTAAGTACAAGGTCACCTTCCTTGATAGGGCACTTATGAACGTCGTGCCGATGGCATTGTTGTTATCATTTTTGGTACCATTGAATCTGATCGAGTGCACGTATACATTCCTCCTCCACCGAGTCCAAGTCAATGATACGTAGGTCATTGTTTTGCCTTTTGTCGAGGAGTCCAGAAAGTGTGATCCTTAAAGATGGTACCTGTAATTCCAAGGGTAAAATAGCTTCTAAACCATAAATAAGACTATATGGCATTTTACCTATTGAAGTCCGATGCGTAGTACGATAAGCCCACAATGCGTATACCAGTTGCTCGTGCCATCTTTTCTTGCTTTGGGTAAGCATCTTTTTAAGTACTGTAATGATGGTTTTATTTGTAGCCTCAGCTTGCCCATTACTCTGAGGGTAGTAAGGGGATGAAAATGAGTTCTTGATCCCCAGAATTTCATAGAAATTTTTGGTTTCAGCACTGCTGAATTGTGGCCCATTATCGGTGATGATGGTCATGGGGATGCCAAAACGGGTCACAACGTTTTCAAGAATGAAGTTGCATACGTGTTTGGATGTGGTTTTTCGAAGGGGAACAGCTTCTACCCACTTTGTGAAATACTCTATCGCGGTTATGATGAAGCTATGCCCTGCGAAAGATGAGGGTGTTATTGGTCCGATAAGGTCCAACCCCCACTTTTGAAAGGGTCATGTGATTTGCGTTGTATGCAACTCATTTGGTGGAACATGGATCAGATTACTATGTTTTTGACAGACACTGCACGTTTTAGCCTTGGAAAGACAATCATACTCCATGTGTGGCCAATAATAGCCTAAGCGTCTTATTTTCGTTGCCATTGCTTTAGGTGCTATGTGTCCTCCGCATAGTCCATCATGTACTTGCTCGACGATGGTTTGGGCATCAACGCTACTAATGCATGTTAGCAGTATGCCTTCGTAGGATCGACGACACAATGTGTCCCCTACCAATGTATATTGTCGAGAACGTTTTCGTACCGCATCTTTTTGTGCATTCGTTAGATGTCGCGGTGTTTCACCGTGTAGAAGGTACTCTTTTATGTCGTCATACCATTCTACCGCATGTGTTGTACTAACGGATGCAATTGGTAATGTATCGAGAGTATCGGTTATGGGTTTAGCACAACTGATTATGGAGCTTGGAAACATATGGAACATGTCAGGTAATATGTTTAGCGCTAGCGTGGCTAGTGCATCTGCGATGGTATTATCGTTTCTGGAGACATGTTGCACGTCCGTGTTTTTGAATTGCTTCATTAAGTATTTCGCTAAGTCATAGTATGGTTGTAAATGCTGCGCTTTGCATGTATAAATATCCATGACTTGGTTCAGAACCAGTTGTGAGTCTCCCCTGACCACAAGGCACGTGATGTCTGAAGCTAGTGTTGCCATGAGACCTCTAAGGAGACCTTCGTACTTTGCTATGTTGTTGGTACAGTGAAAGTCGAAATGATAAGCAAAGGGGCGGATCTCCCTGGAGGGATAGGTGATGATGGTGAGGGATAGGTGGATGCTCCATCAAAGTTCAAAACGGCATCATAGTCATCGGGTACTATGTCTATTGCACTCACATTTTCATCAGGGAACTCTGGCTCTATCGTTGCTTGATCATGCATTGGTGACGCAGTCATTTGATTCGCTATGGCTTGACCCTTAACTGATGATTGCACTATGTAGTGTAGGTCAAACTCAGCTATCATGGCTTTCCAATGGGCTATTCTACTTGATTCATAAATGTTTCCTGTGATGGCTCTGAGCACATTATCCTTGCAGATTATATTGACTTGGTTATGGAAGAGGTAATGTTGCCATTTTTTTAAGGAAAAGACCAGGGCTAGACATGAACTCTCCACCTCATTATACTTCTTCTCATGGGCTACTAATGCATGGCTTAAGTAGTAGATAGGGACTTCGACTCCATCATCTTGTTTTTGGCAAAGCATGGATGCAATTGACAAGTCTGAAGTGGCAAGGTAGATGTAAAATGGTTTATCATTTTGAGGTGGATAAACCGTAGGTAGTTGAACAAGTGCTATTTTAATATTGTCAAATGCTTCCTGGCACTATGGAGTCCATTCAAAATGGACGTTCTTACGTAGCAAGTGGTTCATAGGTTTCAACTTGTTTGTTAGTTTTTCTATGAAATGCCTGATGAACTGTAATCTACCTTATAGACCTCGGAGTTCAGTAAGGTTGCTAGGTGGTTTTAAGTTTGTTATGGCCTTAACTTTATCGGGATCTACTTGTATCCCTGCTTCTGAGGCTATGAATCCAAGCATTTTGCCTATTTTGACTCCGAAGACACATTTCTTTGGGTTAAGTCTCAGCTCATATTTTAAACAACGCTTTAGTACTAGGTCAAGATCTTATACGTGTTGTTCTGATGTCTTCGATTTAACCACGATATCATCCACATAGTTGTTGAGTGAGTATAGCATGTAATCGCTAAAAATGAATGTCATTGCCCTTTGATACGTGGCCCCAGCATTCTTGAGACCGAAGGCCATCATTGTGTAACAAAAGGTTCCCCATGGTGTCATAAAAGTGGTACGGAGCTGATGCTCCGAGTTAATGTGTATCTGGTTGTATCCTGAGAAGCCATCCATAAAAGATAATAGGGCATGCCCAATAGTCAAGTCAACAAGTTGATCGATGCTGGGTAGGGGAAAATCATCTTTTATGGTTGCAACGTTGAGATCTCAGAAGTCAATGCATAAGCGAATGCTTTCGTTCTTTTTCGGGACAATGACCATGTTGGATACCCAATCGGCGTAATCGACAGCCCGAATGAAACCTGCCTGATAAATTTTGGTGATCTCATTGCGAATTGCCAATGCTACCTCAGGTTTAACTTTTCGTGCCTTTTGTTTTACTGGCCTCAATTTTGGATCAAGGATAATATTGTGCTGGACAATTCGAGGATCCAACTCGGGCATGTCAGTGTAAGACCAAGCGAATGCTTTTATGTTGTCTCGAAGCACATCTTCTATGTCTTTGGCCAGTTGAGGTTGCAATAATGTACTTAATTTTAATATTTTAATTTCACCATCAGGCATAGCGATGGGGGTTTTAGTCAACGGGTCTTTAGTGATGCTATCGGCTTCTATATCGAGAGATTTTGTCATACCTTTGTAGCTATTTAGCGTTTGTTGTGTTGAGGCTATGATTGTGTCATCGGTTGATGTACATAAGCTGATGGAATTTATGTTGATTTTTCTTGTGATCTTTCCATATGGTCCATCGATGATCAATGGTGTGGACAAACGTTGACAATCCATCGGGCTTGTTCCTGCCAATAAACAAAGGGCAAAATGAGCTAATAGGTGTTGTTCCGTGTTCCTTGGCAACGTAAATCATGTGTACATGTACGATGGTGGTTTATCGTCGCACCAGGACACATGGTAGTTTAAGGCCTTACCAAGCCGAATATGAGCCGAATATGAGCTGAATATGGCAGTTTAAGGCCTTACTAGGCTATGTGTGGCAGTTTAAGGCCATACCGGGCTGAATGTGAGCCCAATAGGGCAGTTTAAGGCCTTACCGGGCCGTGTGTGGTAGTTTAAGGCCATACTGG
Source organism: Gnetum montanum (assembly GCA_015680685.1). NCBI lineage: Eukaryota > Viridiplantae > Streptophyta > Gnetopsida > Gnetales > Gnetaceae > Gnetum > Gnetum montanum. The sequence continues at coordinate 660,556 of MNCI01038082.1, read as the reverse complement.
GCCTTCATGGTAGTTTAAGGCCATATCAGGTCGAATGTGTGATTTGACAATGCCTAGTCATCGTATAATTTGCATCGGAGAGTTTGTGCAAAAATGTTTAGTGTGGGCATCCGAAGTTGGTTTACGAGGGAATTAACATGTAGTAGTGTTCATTTTGTTTTATATATATTTTTTTGTATTTTTCATTTTGAGTAACTTTTAAATAAAATCAATAAAATATTCATTGCAATCAAAGGCAGAGGCGGCAGCGGCGGGGTCAGTGCTGTGCTATATATAGTGTTGGGCTGTCAGTTGTCAGAGGCACCGTGAACTTGAAGCAAAACAGAGCGTGAGCGTAAACCTCAGTGTAAGTGTAAGCATAAACCTCAGCGTAAGCATAGAAGTTGAAACCCCAGCGTAAACGTAGAGCGTAGAGGCTCGAACTTCGGCATAAGCATGAGCGTAGAGGCTCAAACTCAACGTGAGCGTAGAGGCTCCAACTTTGGCGTACAGGATTCAGTTCAGCGTGCGGGTTCGGACCCTAGCGTAAACCCGTCAGTTTTAGCGTGCAGGCTGCCGAAATGGGCAAGGGCAAGGAGGTAGAAGGCCAGGGGAGGAAGGGGCCTGACCTAACTTTCGCGGAGGAAAGTGAGGCCATGTTGCAGTGTTTGCCTAGACCAAGGATTCCATCGTGGCTTGGATCGTCACACAGGTAGGCTCTAATCCTACCTCTGTTAACTGTTTTTCATCTGTACTTGTTATCTAGTGTAGATAGTCTCGGCAGCGTAGACAGTTTTGGTAGCGTAAAGGGCCTGTACGCTGAGCGTAGAAGGTTTTCGCAGTTTACAGCGTAGACGATTTCCACAGCGTATAAGGTAGACGGTTTTCACAGCGTGTACGATGACAGTTTTCACAGCGTATACATTGAGCGTAAACGGTTTTCACAGCATATAGCATAGATTGTTTTCACAGCATATACGCTGAGCGTAAACGATTTTCACAACATATAGCGTAAACTGTTTTCACAGCGTATACGCTGAGCGTAAATGGTTTTCACAGCATATAGCGTAGACTGTTTTCACAGCGTATACGCTGAGCGTAAACGGTTTTTTCTTTTTAGGTAGCGTATACGTCCAGTGTTTTCACAGCGTATACGTTGAGCGTAAACGGTTTTTTAATTTTTTGAAGTATTGGCCTTCAACATGAATTTTGTTTTTCCATCTCATTTTCATATATAGTTGATTTATCGTGGCATTCTGGTTACTTGCAGGGACACTGAGCCTTTCCTCTTGGTAGTTAAGCTGGTCAGAGTACTGGCATGGTTTGGGCCACTTGAGATCGATGAACCTACCCTTGATTTGACTATTGACAACAATGGGGTATGGTTCAGGAAAGGGGCATGTGAATTCCTTGCCTTCATCCTAGACAGATTTAAGGTGGTGGTCTGGTCACACCTGAGCGAACAAGTGGCGCAGAGCATGCTTGAAGGCATGTTGCCAGGATCTTCGGATGGCATCATGGTCTTCATGGTGGACATTAACGAGGGCCCGCTTGTGATCGAGGACGGTCCCTCTGGTGGGCCCAGATCTACTTGCCCGTTAGCGCGCATGTGGGACCTATTGCCACGAGGGCTTGATTATCTCAATAACACCTTATTTCTGGCTGTGCGTGTGCACACGTTATTTCAGAACCCTCTTGGCACGGTGTACTGGGTAGAGAGGTAAGATTGTTTAGTTTGTCGTTTCTATTTTTTAGTGTTTGCTCTTGTTTTGACGACTGTTCTTTTGTAGGCCCCAAGTTAACCAAGATGGGACATGCATCAATGATGATGGGCTTGCCCTAGCTCATACTGCTCTAGAGACCTTTATCACGGGTCCCAGCCTTCGCAGAGCTGTATTAGCTCAAAAGAAGGGTGACATTATTCATTTTCATAAATGTTTTTCCAAGGCGTTTGCATAGTGCACGGCTTGTGGGTGGTTGCATGGAGATTGGTCACACAATGGACTAGTTTTCCCTTGTGATGCTGACTTGGGTTCCAGTACCTCGAAGTCCACAACTGAAGGTAAGTGAAAATATTTTCTAGATGCCTTAGTGTGTTTGTTCGACTGCTGGTGGTCATACTGATGTGATGGTTTCAAATTGTGTTTACAGTTGATGTCCCTCCTGGCGGAGACCCTGTTACGACAGGACGAACTGAGAGTACCCTGTCAATGAAGTTTGGGGAGATCAGCAAGGCACAGAAATGGTTGCGCACCAATACCCCGCCATCTATTGTCTGTTGTTTAGGTGATGCCGGCCTTATGGAGTTATTTACAATCCCGAGCCCTGATGTATCCATAGCCGAAATGATCAGGATTGTGGACTCATTTGACAAGTCCGTCTCCTACTACAATACCCGTATTAAGGGTGTCAAAATAGTTTTCCATCTGTTAGCCAAGTTCTTTTCAGACCTATTCGGTGTACCAGCAGATGGCATAAATGTGGTTTTGGACAGGGCACAGAAAGAGCTTCATATGGTGCGTGAGCTAGAGGACTGGTTGGGCGTTGTCAAGGGCTCCAAGGGATTCCCTATGCAGGGGACGTCAAAGGTTGAGGAAGTTAATGAATTGTATCCCCTGTTTCGAGCACGGGTGTTTCCTAAATCCCTGTCCAAGGTGAGGAATCTTGGGGTGGAAGCTGTGTGCATCATGCGAATCATTTTAGAAACTGGGATGCATTATAATTGGGCTCAATTTTTGTTGTCGAGCCTTCATAAGGAGATAGTGCGATTCTGTTCAAACGTTGAGGTGTAGTCCCATTTTACATTTGCATTCTTTGCTGGCTATCTTTGTCGCTTGGATGAGTTTCTAGTGGTTCACATGGACAATAAATATGTCCTACGGGATCGTACTCAGTTATCTTGTCCGTTGATTAACCATTTGTTCGAGACAGCTGAGTCCCAAGATGCTCCTGAGGGGATTGATGAATCTGTGTCCATCACGACGGGAGGGTCATCTGGTACTTCAATGCACACATGTGACAGTGTGGGGTTGGAACCAGACGATGTGCCCTATACTGCAAAGAGAGCTGAATGCATCATCAAGGAGACCATCGAGAAAGCCAAGTCGAAGCTCCCGAAGCGTGAACGCTTAACAGAGGTGGCCTCAAATGTGGAAGAGCCAAGGGTGAAATGGATACGGTTCAAAATGCCTGTTCGAGGTAAGTAATTTTGGGGCACTTATTGCATTGTCCTTTTCGTCTTATTCATAATTTCCATTTTGACTGCTTACATGCAACTAATGCCTTCAGACTTGACTCAAGAAGTGAGGAGACAGGAGTTAGAGACCATTATCGAGGAGGAGGAAGCTACGACAGACTTAATAATTGAGGAGGAAGAGGTGGACAAAGATCAGGTGGAAGGTACAGAAGAGCTGGGAGAAGACACCACGGAGACAGAACTGGTCGATGACCAGGGTGGTGTTGATGAAATGTTCAATAGCTTCCTTAAGGGAAGATTGGACCTAGGTGACCCCCCAAAGCTGGAAGGGGTCAGAGAAGATGGTATGTTTTCTTTTTTTTTATTGTGTTGCTTTGTGAATCGTTGTCTTCCATGGTATTTTACTTTTATGTTTTTATCCCTTCCAGACGAAGGTAGGATAATTCCTACGATGCGGTTGGAAGTGTCCATGAATGTGGTTCCCCCTGAAATACCCCCTGAGGCTAGTCCACCTCGTACTCGTAGATCATTTTCTTGGAAAGAGATGCCAAGTAAAATGGATTTCGTGACCGGTATCATCGACGAGGTGGTCGAACATATTTAGGAAGCCCACCCTGAGATAGGTACAAATGTTTCGAGCCTTCTGCAGCGTTCGAGTTTCACACCCCTTTTTTGTTGTCTAATATTTAATGCCTGTTCTTTTCGTGTGTGTAGGTGCCAAACTAAAGTGGGATCCATCTGAGACCATTAGCATTGAAAGTTTGCCTACACTACCCCCAGAAGTTGAACAGATACCCAGGCCGGTCTATGACGAGGTGGCGGAAGGTCTTGTTCATAACGCCAAATCGCTGTGGACCTATAGGCATTCCATCAAACAGTTATGTTTGCAAATCCAAGCAAAGGAAAAAGAAGTTTCTGAGTTGTCAGTTGAACGTGATGATCTCAAGGCTCAGTATGAGTTCGCCTCGGCCAGACTAATAGGTGATCGTTCTTGGCGAACCTCTGAGATTACTTATACTAGATATTGGAACCTGCTCAATAACCATGCGTCATTGACCTGGAAACTAGTAGAGCGTAAGGTCCAAGTAGATCTACTGAACCTCAAATGCCAGGATTGGAAGGCTTTTGCTTCCAAGGTGTGTAAGTGGGGTCAAGATGAGAAGAACCATAAGCATCATTACAAGAAATCATTGAAGGAAGTATCCATAGAAAAGTGTTAGCTTGAAATATTTGTAGAGGGTCTGGGTCTACGCTCTACGTTTGATACCTTTGCTCAGAATACAACTGTTGAGATGGAATCACCTACTAGGGTAATCATGACCGCTTCTGGGGAGGTCTCTGTGGGTGAATTCCCCTTGAAACGTCCTACATGGTCGACTGTTGACAAGGGGAAGGCCTTGGCAAATGTTGATCTAGGCCTTGATGGGACTGATTGGGCTAGCGTCTCAGAAGAGGAAATTCTCCGTCAACTGGAATTCGGTTTAGGGGAGTCCCCTTCTGTAAGCATTTTTTTGCCATGAAATTCGTTCATTGAGTAGTGTTTGGGAGTTTTCTCTTTTGTTCTTGTGTTGATTGTCTCTTTTTTATTTTATAGGGTCAAGGCGACGACGATGTTCAAGAAGCTGGCCCCAGTGGAGTAGGGACCCATGATGCTGGCAGGTCTAAAGGGGACGACCCTCCCATCCCTGATGTTTAGTTTTTGCTTTGAGATTATTCTGGCTAACATTTTTACGTGGGTCATAAATTGAATGTTTTGAGTTGTATTGAACGGATGAATAAAATCAGTTAACTCTTGTACTTGTATATCATTATATGTATATATATATTTCTACATATATTTTTTGTTGTGGATTTTAAGCTTAAATGTAAACACAACACGACAATGTAAAATGTTTTGGTCTATTTTTGTAGTTTAAGTATAGTGCACGAATGTAATTATAAGTAGGAATGTAATTATAAGCGAAGGATAATTGCAAAAATTGTTATTGGCAACACGACAATGCAAGCGTAAATTCGAACAATAAACTGGAATTTGGGAGAAAAAAACAAAGTGTAGGCAGATGATCTAGTTTAAGGCCATTTCGGGCCACATGCACTAGTTTAAGGCCATTTTGGGCCAAGCGTAAGCAAGGGAAGTTTCAAGTGATAAGGGTTGATTTCTTGGTAGACTGACCATTTTTGATCGTGGCTAGTTTTATGTCATTGCGGACATGATAGTTTAACGTCGTTCTGGACTTGAATGTCGTTTATTGGTTTAATAGTTTTTTGATTTTTCTCATTTTAACGTTAGGAGTAGTGTTAACGGGTGTGATCCTATATTCAGCGTATCCTTCGTTGATTACATTGAATGGTAATTCAGCCCAAGGGACGTCTGATAGAATAGTTCCCGCGTTGGTGCTTTCCGGCGCTTCTTCATGTATCGTGGTTTCCGTGTCAGTTGTAGTTTCTAAGTGAGGCTGTGTATGTACGATTTCAGGCCTGGGTATTTCTGTTTTGGGTAAATTTTCCATTGTGTCTAAGTGATTATTGCCTACTGGTTGTTGTTCATTTGTATCATCTTGTGTAGGCTCTTCGAGCTTAACCTCTAAGCCTTGATCTATGTCTGTATGCGATGAAATGGTAGATGTGGCAGCCTCCCCGTGTATAATGATTTCACCGCCTTCGTAAGGCAGGTGAATCTTTTGGTGTATGGGGGAAGATACTACTTTCAGTTGGGCTAACCAGGGCCTTCCCAATATTAAATTGAACCCTGGCATTTTATCGATGACCACAAAGTCGGCAGATGTGGGGAATTGATCCCCTGCTATAAAGTCTAAAGTCACGGTGCCTTTGACTATTACACGTGATCCACTGAACGACTTCAAACACGTGGTGGCGGTTGGTCTGATTAACTCTGTAAGCCCTAATTTTTCGACGATGGGATAGGGTACTACATTTGTAGCGGCTCCATTATCTACATGCACCATATGTATCTTGAATTGATTTATCCGTATTGTTATGAACATAGGTGCGGTTGTTACCTCTCCCGTTTTCTCATCCACTTTGATGTTGTCATTGTGGAAACTTAATGGCTTGGGAGTTGACCCTCGAGGCGAGTACATTACCGCATGAATTGAAGGTTCATTTGGAGGTAAGTCTTCGCTTACTAGGATGGAAGTCAACATGCGCACTAGAGCTTCGCGATGAGTTTGAGATGTTAACACCAGGTCGTATAAGCTTAATGAAGTGTTTTTTTGTTTAAGTGCTTGCGTGACTTGTGTTAGAGCTGTTGCCAGATCTCTACTGTTGGGCGTACGTTTGTCGGTAGTGATTCGATTCATTAGGCCCAACAGTTTTATTTCATGCATAGCTAGTTTGTCATTTTTACCCGGAATCGTTGATTTGGGCGTATCATGTTTTCCGGATGATTCACCCTCATAGCTTGTGCTTGGTTTATTGTTAGATGATGTCATGGGTATTGCATTTAGCAGGGTGGTTTGGGACATCCTAACGCTAGTTGTTGGTGCTCCTTCTCCAAGCGTTCGCGTGTAAGCTTGTCTGCTAGGCGTTCTCGTGTGTGGCGTGGGGGTACAGTTGGTTTCGGGACCTCAGGTTGCTTTGGAACTTGTACCATGTATGGAGTAGGGCAGGGTTGCAGTTGGACGGTTGCATACGGTTGAGTGCTAGGCTGGCTGGATACCTTGATGACATAGGGACTCGGTTTATTCTGTGTTTGCGAAGTGGAGGACTGGTGGTCACCAGGACGTTCGAGTGTCCTAACGACTTATGGAGTTAGCCTAGCTGAAGGTTGTACCTCTGCTGTTGCGACCGCAAGTGGTACTCGAACTACGTAGGGGGTGAGCCGCCGAATAGAAGGTGTTTGTATGTTTGTGGTTGTGGGAGGTACGCGTACCACGTATGGTTTTTCGCGTGTTGGTGTGATGGAAGTTGCTACGGCGGGGGGAATTCGGATGACATAAGGTTTCTGTGGGGAATATGATGGTTGAGGCACAGATGTTTGTATAGTGGGAGGAATGTGCACTACAAATGATTTCTCAGGTACCTGCTACTCATGATCGGAGAGGATGGTGTTAATCCTAGGTGTTTCTGGTTCGTTATCGAAGTAGATAGTGTTAATTATGTATGGCGCTTCTTTAGTATTTAAAGGGTCTTTATTAACGCCCATGGCCTGGTTTTGTGGTTAAACCGGGTTGGCTTCATCAAAAGTGATTTGACCTCCATCTATCATCTGTTGGATGTCTTGTTTTAGGGTGAAACAATAATTTGTGCCATGCCCATTACGTTGATGATAATCGCAAAAACGATCCATCCTAAAGCCTTTTGGAACGGGGGCTCATCGGGCATTGCCAGGCTTGGGTTCTGAACCAGTTGACAGAATCGGTCATGCCTTTGGATCGCTGTAGGAGACAATTGCTTATGTTTCATCAGTCCTACTTTCAAGAGTTGGTCGAATAGTTGCGATGGCTTCATGGGTAGTGGCGTGTATTGGGAGGGGTCCTTCGTCTTGAAGTTTCTCGTATGACCCGATGTTGGGTTTTGTGATGTCGATGATTCTGGTGCGGTCGTGGGAGTGAGTTTAGCGTAATTAGCAGGGGCAACAGGTGGTTTGCCTTGTTGTCCGACATTCTCTTATTGTGTTTCTGCTACGGCCGCTATAGTTGTTTTAACCTTTTCTTTATCTTTCTTACTATGTTGATTCTTAAAGGCTGAATATGCAGGATCATGGCTATTTTGTGCACCTCCTCTATGTTCTTGATTTGTACAAATGCTTGACTCAGAGTGCGTGCATTGAGATAGTATAGTTTGGATTTGACAAAATCATTGACAGCCCCTTTTAGGATGATGAGGATATACGTCTCTCGGATTGGCTCTTGGAGTTCATTGAGAGCAGCACTCCAGTATTGGATGAATTTTTGGACAGGTTCAAGGGGTGCTTGCTTGACCTGTATGAGGCTGTCAAGTGTTGCTTCAAGCTTCAATTTATACTTGAACCTGGTAACGAATTGGTATAATAAATCTTCCAGAGAAGATATTGAGCTTCGTGGCAAGGCCCGGTACCAATCAAGTGCTCTCTTGGCAAGGGACATGGGGAACACTCGTAGAATGGCATGTGGCCATGCCTGAAGTAGCACGCATTCTAGTCTAAATGTTATGAGGTGAGCGTTGGGGTCTGTCTCCCCATTGTATTTAGTCAGCGTGGATAAATATACACCTTTGGGTAATGTTAGAGGCGGAACCAAAGTGCTGATAGGGTCATCGTGATAGAAGTCCACTACCTTGAGCTCTCCGTTGACGGTTGTCTTGAGGCGTGTGACCTCGTCAGTTAGTTTCTACATTAGTTTTTTAGCATCAGCCTAGTCCTGAGCACTAGGCGAGATAGTAGGTTGTGGATTTTGTACCGTATATAGGTTAGATTGTTGGACAGTGGGCTGGAAGGAAGAAAGTTGTGTAGTTGGAGGCTGCGTTTGCTGAATATTTGTGGTGGGTTGTACTAGGGGCGACATATTGTAGGCAAGGGGTTGTTGTTGTTGTGGTTGTCCTTGAGGGATGTTAGCTGGTAGAATTGTATGAGGCGGTATGTTATAGTGAGGGAATTGATGCAGTTGAGCACCAATCACTGCCCATTGGCTAGTCATGCTTTGTATAGACACACTCTGAACTGGTTGAGTTATAGCGGTGAAAGGGGATCCTTGAGTTTGGATCCGGGGAATATAATGAGCGGACGTAGAAGTTGGTATCACATGCGGAATCCCAATCACTCGGGGTGGGAAGGTTGCTCCTACATTATTTTGAGGAGGTTGTACTTGTGAGAATGGGGCTACTGTTGCAACGGGGGGAATAGCAAGGGGAAGTGTGTTGAGTTGCGGATCGGTTGCAGGAGGAATATGAACAAGTGTGGATGATTCTTGTTGAAGTATTTGTGCTTGGGTAAATTTAAATGGTTGAAGGGACGTAATTTCCTCTGTGGCTGGATGAAACAAAGGGTTTGCGTAGGTTTTCGGACTAAGAGTATGGTATGAATCTTCATGCTCGGATTGGGTTGCGAAATCATCCTCCTCTTCTAATTGAGGATTTACCACAGGCTGATCTAAAGGTTGACTCCTTTGTAGGAGGAGTTGTGAGATGAGCTCAGAGTAATGCTCTGGGAGCGGGATGATATCATACGGGGAAGGAATGAACTCATGTCCTTCTCTATGGAAGAGTTCGTATTGTCTCTTAACCTCCATTTCGATTTGGTCCACGGCTAGGTCGACTTGCATTTTCACACATATGAAATTGTATTGCTCTTGAGTTATAATGTTAAATGATGGGTTCCTCCCTTGCAATCTAAGATACCGGCGAGGCCCCACATTAGGTTGTACCACAGGTTGTTGAACGTCCATGGTGCCTACGATGTCTGTGACTGGCTTTGTTGTAGCGTTAGGGTTTGTAGTGTTCATGATGAATGGTTGTGAATACGACACGGTGGAAGGGATACGAAACTGGTATACTCAATACAACGTACACCTACGTTCGTTGCATACAGCGTATAGATTGGGTCTCAGCGTATAGGCTTCAACTACCAGTGTATAGTGACAGCGTCCAGGTCTGCTGAGTGGTGTAGACGGAGTCTACAGTGTAGAGCATACAACGTATACTTAGCAGCGTAGACGAAGTATACAACGTAGAGCGTACAACATATACTTAGCAGCGTAGACGGAGTTTACAACGTAGAGTGTACAACGTATACTTAGCAGCATAGACAGATTCTACAGTGCAGAGCATACAGCGTATACTTAGCAGCGTAGACAGAGCCTACAGCGTAGAGCGTACAACGTATACTCAGTAGTGTAGACGGAGTCTACAATGTAGAGCGTACAGCGTATACTTAGCAGCGTAGACAGAGCGTACAGCATAGAGCGTACAGCGTATACTCAGCAGCGTAGACGTTGGGAATTTTGTTGAATAGGATGCCGATCCAGGGATCTCAAAACTGGGTTTAGTGTCGACGGGGTGTAAGTCTGAGAAGATTTGGGTATCAGAGCAAAGTAAGTTTTAAGCAGTTTCAGGCCCTCCTTCTAGCGCCATTTTCTATATTGTCCGAAATCGTCGGTCTCCGGCTAGAATGAAACAAAAACCTAAAGATCTTAGGACACGCACAGAAGATCCTACCTTCACTTGAGGGCAAGCTGGAATTAACGAAGGTAGAGTACGTTGAGTGGTCCGCACGCGGATCAGGCAAGGGTTTCCCCAAACGTACACCGATATACTGTACGCTGGGTTATATGTAAACGGCGTAAACGGCGTAACGAATGTAAAATAGAGCATAAACGTACAAGAGCATAAATAGTAAACATGCTACAATGAATGAAAGACTATAATAGATTTTAGCAAAGAAATGTTGCAATATTATTGCAAAATGAGAGTTACAATGCACTAGTCTAACGTAGTTGTGACTCTGACACAAGGCAGATGAATAGCCCCATTGGATGTAAGGATGACTGTGTGCTGGGTTCAACTGCAGGCACAACGTAAAAGCTATATGCTTAGCGTGCAGGGTCGAGATCCAGCATACAGGGTTTTTGCTCTGGTTTCCTAGCATCTCTCTCTATTTTTCTCTGGTTTTTGCTCAAAAATTACCCACCCTTTATCTAGTGAAAAATTGGGGTTTTTATACAAGTGTAGACGTGGGACTTGGGTTTTGAGAGGGGATGATTGGCTGTGGATTGCTGGGTTCCTGGGTCGGGTGACATGTGGCACATTTACTAGGTGCGAAATAATGAAATTTTACAAGTATACAGCGTGCTGCACGCCAGCGTACACTGCTGTACGCCAGCGTATATTACTGTACGCCAGTGTATACACGTTGGACGTATAACCTCGGCGTACAAACTTGATCAAAGCAAAAGAAGTCCTTTGGCCTTCAGATTTGAATTCAGATGCCATGAAGATGCTGCCTGTAGATGTTCAGCTCAGTTGACCTTGATCTGATACTGGTTGTACATTTTGTACATGTTGGGCGTATACGCTGTATCTGCTGGGCGTATACGCTGGGCATGCAGGATGTACATGCTCAACGTATGGACTCCAGAATGCATGATGTCAACATCTGATGATTGCTCTGTTCGTGTGAGTTGATGCTTTGTACAAAGTCTTGCTTTGTAGTGCTATTTCCATGCCATCTTCAGGGGTTGCATACCGGACATATATGTCAGTCATACATGCTGAGTGTACATGTGAGGCATGTACACTGGGCGTATACGCTGTGAATGCATACTTGGGCGTATACGCTGAGAATGCATACTTAGCGAAGACTGAGTATCTTGAGCTCCGAAGTTGCCATTTTTGATAACCGATGTCATCATGGTTGTCTGCGGGTCCCAAGGAACTACTCCTTTGTTGAGTTCGATTCTGCTTGAAGCTATCTATGGGGCCCTCAAGCTTCAGTCATGCTAGGGAGCATCATGACTTAACTCGATTCTTGTTGGAGAAGTACTAAGCTCAAAATTTTGTGATTTTTCATTAGACATAGCAAATCTTCACGAAGAATACGTTGTGGATGGATATGACACTCAAAACTATTATCCCACTAAAACACAACGTAAATGAGATCAATGTTAGGAGAAACTCCATGAAGGTAAAAAGGGAAAACATTACACCAATACCTTGTTCCTACTAAATCAAGATGACAATGAGGATCTTCTTATTAAAGGTTCTCAACATGAAGATTCTCCACCCCTTGCTACTAATGGCAAGGGTGTGAACTTGACCCTGTAATCCACTATTCATAAATTGGGTTCAAAAAAGAGTGATAGCCAAGGTAGAGACTTAGACAAACATTGCAACAACAAGGGATCTAACGATGGTGATTGTAATAAGCATAAGAGTGGTGGCAATGGTGGTCCACCTTCTTCTTCATCCTCTTTATCTGATTCTAAACATTCCTCTTCATCTAACAGTTCTCATGGAAGCCATCATTGAAACAACCGTGATGAAGGTGATCAACGAAATAACAATGACTGTGAAGGCCATCAAAATCGAAGGGGTGGCCAAAACCATCATCGGCATCATAGACACATCGATGATGATGAACCTCTATTGCCAACTCAAAGTATGCTCAACATTGTGAAGGCAGTGAAAATCCCAAACAAGCATATGAAGGATAGTCAAATCAAGCACCTAGACATGAACAATATCTTGAGGTCTGCAGGGAAATAAAACTCTAATTTGCAAACACATCTACAAGCTTTTCAAGATTCTTGTGCCTTATAGAACATAGAAAATGAGTGGCAGAAATGCAAGCTTTTTCCAAGGACACTCATCAAAGAAGTTGAAAGTCAGTATTGGTCTTTAGAGTTGGAATCTATCCACAAATGGAATACCATGTTGAAACTATTCAATGACAAATATCACCTGTATTCCAGAGTGTCTAATCTGAGAGGTTAAATCCAAGGATAGAAATAGGGAGCACATGAACCCCTAGATGTTGCCATGGGCTGATACTATTCACTTCTACACCAATGCCCTAGCCATGATTACTCTCAAAGGAAACAACTTCGCCACATCATAGATGGGCTTAGAGCAAAAACTAGAAGAACCCTTGGGGTGTATGCTAAAGGAAGGTTGTTTGAAATGAGAGCTCATCAAATCCAAAGGCTACTTAAAGCAAGTAGAAAAAGAAGAAGATGAGTTATGAAAAAGGAAAAATGTTGAAGAGTATAATAGGAACCCTTCCATCAAAAAACGAGAGGTCTAATTTTATGATGAGGAGAAATCACCACTTGATGAAGTGGTGAACATGAAGACCTTGCCCATTCAAAAGTTTGTTTCTAATATTTTGGCCAAGGATGACAAATTATGGGAGTCTTTGGATGAAAAATGTTAAACCACTTTGAAGATTGTTGAAGAATCCAAAGAGAAAAATAGTGATCGTAATTGTAGGAGGTGAAAAGAAGCTAAATGTGCCTACTAAAGAGGTAAGGGAAAAGCTGTTGTAATAGAAGAAGTTGTGGAGTTTGACTCTGATGATGAAACTAAATGTGACATTTGCCAATATGCACATCCAAAGGGATGTTTTCCTATAGTGTCACACTTACAAGAGTCTAGAGTGTATACATTGAATCCTCGCCTAGCATGTAGGGAAGCTCTAAGATGATTGCCTTACCCTCAAGGCAGTCCAAGATAGTTCCACTAGCAACAATAAGCTTATTACCCAAGTGGAACTCCTCCACAAGTGTACAAACAATACCAATAGTGGTATCAATCACAATCTTGGGGAATGCCACCATCAAGGCAGTAGTATCCTTATAGGTAACCAAATCCATACAGGTATTATGTTCAATAACCTATCTCCCCTAGAAGTTCTGCAAGTCATGTATCATTCTAGCATCACCATTACCCTCCAAAGTACCACTGAACACATTCACCATTTACTTGAGGGGAGAACCCATATCAATATCCTTATCATCCTCTACTTTCCTTTGCACATACACCTCCACCTTCAACCTAGTTACCTCCTGCTTCATCTATGCATGGTGAGATTCCTCCACTACTACAACAACAAAATGCTACAAGGGTTGTACACTCACAACCAATTTTTCAACCAAGTGGCTTGTATAATCGATCAAGGAAAAGACCTTTCTTTCAGCCCAGCAGTCCTCTCTAGGCCTCACAACCTACTTTGGCTAATCATCTTGCATCTTCAACAACCTCATCCTTTGCATCAAATAGCTTTGAGTGCCTTTCAAAACAAGTGCCACCTAGGATCCACACTGTAATGCTAACTCATGTTATTTTTGACTGGATTAAGGCTGGAAATCTTCCTATGAAAAGATCTGATCTAAGAAGTCCACTCATCTATCTACAGATTGCTGGATAAGAGCCATGCAAGGCTTTTCCTAACTCTAGTTCTGAAGTCAACCTCATCTCTCATGACATGTACAAGGCCTAGAACCTACCACCTCTTAAGAAGAGAAACATTCATATAGAATTAGTAGATCAATCTATTATTGTCCCTTTGGGATTAGTAGAGGACATTGTAACCATAGTTTGTAGGTGGTCCTATCCTGCTGATTTTCTAGTAATCAAGCTGAAAAAATGCAAAAATGACTACCCCATCATCATGGAAAGAGCTTGGTTAAGCATGATCAATGCAAGAATGGGTATAAGGGACCTATCTTTTGAAATATCTAAGGAAAATGAGCTAGAAAAAATTGAGAAGAAGCGTATTTCATGCATCGCATATAGTGATAATGGATGCAATTGTATGCAAAAGATTTGGTCAATCAAGAGTACATAATTTAAGGCATGCAATTAGTTACGCAAGAGATCAATATTCAAAAGTGTCTGTACATAGCAACCACAAAGCAAGAGGGCACCTAGTGGCTAATAGTTGATTTAGATAGCAACACACTATGCATGGAACCAACTGAGAGCTTAACATGTGCATATGTTGAAGGCATGGACAAAACTGAATAAGTGCATTTCCAACTCTCTAAGGAAGGTGATAATACCTATTGGGGAGAGTTGAAAATCCATGATCACTTCAAGTAGGAGCCCTTAGAGCTAAAAACTTTATCGATTGGAATCGAGTATGCATTTTTAAAGAATGGAAAACTAGTCATAATTAATGGCAAACTTGCTCCTGAACAAAAAAAAGTTATTAAAAGTAGTGAATAAATGATCAATAGCCTTTACTTGGTTATATCTAGAGTTAACAGGAATTGACCCAAGGATATGCTAGCATCTTATTTAGACTGACTTGGCCATGAAGCCTAGAAGGTATCCATAGAGGCGAATAAACCCTAAATTGAAGCATATTGTCAAGGAGAAGATAGAGCAACTCCTCAAGGTAGGGTTCATCTATCCAATTACGAATAGTGAGTGGGCTAGTCCACTTGTAATTGTATCTAAGAAGGGTGGAAAATGGTGAGTTTGCATCAACTTCAGGCTATTGAATATGGTAACATTTAAAGATCACTTTCCTTTGCCATTGGTAGATTAAGTATTAGATACTATATCTAGGCATTATTATTATAGTTTCTTATATGGTTATAGTGGCAATAACCAAATCCAAATTGCGCTAGAAGACCAGGCCAAGACAACATTCACAAGTCCCTAGGAGACTTTTGCATATTGTAAGATGCCATTTGGTCTATGCAATGCCCTTGCAACCTTTCAATGCTTAGTACTTAGTATCTTTCAATAGTAGATTGGTAGTAATGTTGAAGTCTTTATGGATGACTTTTCCACCTATGGAGCTACCTTTGATCAAGCCTTGGACTGACTTAAGCAAGTACTGAAGAGATGTGTAGAGATAAAGCTATGGCTCAATTGGCAAAAGAGCCATCTCATGGTCCAAGAAGGCATTGTGCTAGGGCACCGAATTTTATAGAAAGTGATTGAGGTAGACTTAGAAAAGATAAGGGTCATCTAAGGAATAATAGTTTATTGAGAATTTCTCTAAGATCGTAAAGTCATTAGTAGAGCTTAAAAAGAAAGATGCACCTTTCATTTAGACTAAGGAATTGAAACATTTATTCCAATAATTAAAGGAGAAACTCATAAAAACACCAATCCTACAAGCACTAGACTAGTCCAGACCCTTCCATATCATGATAGATGCATCTAACTATGCTTTGGCAGTAGTACTTACATAGATGGATGATAAGAAACATTCATATTATATCCATTATGTGAATCAAAGCATTGTGGGAGCATAATTAAATTAAACCACCATGGAGAAAGAACTATTGGCAATGGTGTATGAGCTAGAAAATTTTAGGTACTATGTGTTTGGTTACAAAGTATTTGTGCATACAGACCATAGTGCAATCCACTTCCTCATGAATAAGCTGACAATGAGCCCTCATGTCATATGGTGGCTTGTGATCTTGTAGGAGTTTGATCTCACTATGGTAGATTGAAAAGGAACCAAGAATGTGGTTGCTGATCACCTTTCTCACTTAAGATGGGATAATAAAGAGGAAGAGAGCCTACTCTTTGATCAATTTCTAGACGAACTTGTCTTTACTGGAGTAATAAGTGAACAAACGCCTAAAAAAGAAATATGGTATAATGACATCCTCACATATCTTTTCACTCAAGAGATGCCACAAGTCTTGGATTTTAGGAAAAAGCAAAAATTTCTTCATTAGGCTAAATACTTCATGGAAATCAACGGACACCTTTACAAGGTGTGTGCCGATGGCCTAACCTGCTAGTGTGTCCTTGACAGAGATCAATTGTGCATTCTCTAGGATGCTCATGAAGGGCCTTGTGGAGGCCATTATTCAGGGAGACACATAGCCATAAAAATCCTGATGGCAGGATACTATTGGCCTACAATCTTTAAGGATGCTCACTACTTCGTCAAGTCTTGTGAACATTGTCAACATGATGGGGGGATGACAGCTCACATGCAAGGTCCTCAATAGTGGATTCAACCACTGGAACCTTTCAACATATGGGGCATTGACTTCATAGGTTCTATCACATCCATGTCCAATGGAAAGGCATATATTATAGTAGTAGTTTCCTACTACATAAAATGGGAAAATGCAGCAGTCATTACTGATTGTACATCATACATTATTGCCAAATTTATACAACAAAATATTATGAATAGGTTTGGGGTGCCACATTCACTAATTTCTGATTATGGAACTCATTTCACAAGTGCCACATTTAGAAAATTAATGCAACGCTTAGGGGTAGAACATAAATTAACAACACCTTACCACCCCCCAAGCTAATGGTTGAGTAAAGGTAACTAATCAGGAGATTATGAAAATACTAACACAGACCATTAGTAAATATAGGAAGGATTGGAGTATAAAGCTTAATGATGCTCTTTGGGCTTATCATTAAACTTGGAAACTTCCTATTAGATATTTCCCCTATGAGTTACTGTATGGAAAACTTCCAATGCTCCTAATTCAATCTAAGCTTCATACACTCTCAATGGCCTATGATCTAAACCTTGGCCTAAGTTTGCCACAAAAGGAAAGATTGATCAATCTAAATGTATTAGAAAAAAATTAATTAGTGGTCCTATCCTTGAATGAGGTAAACAAGGCATTCAGCAAGCAACGTCATGGCCTTAGAATTAGGAAAGTAAAACTTCAACCAAGAGATAAGGTTATCTACTGGAACCCCACACATGTACCTCAAAAGATAAAATTTCAAACATTGTGGGAGGGACCTTATATAATTGATCAAACCTTTTCCTTTAGAGCCATGTTGGTCTACAAACTTGATAGCCAAAATGAAAATCAATTTATCAACATTCAACAAGTCAAGCATTTCCTCGAACCTAGACAAGCTAGTGTAAATGTCACCTCAATGGATGGACAACCATGTTCTATTTTTTGGATCTCCTCCTTCCAACTCAGTTGTGGGGGAGATGGCCATCTATGCTAACCATCAAATTGGCTTCTTAGTTTTTCTACTTTTTTTTTCATGTTTTTGGATTTTTCTAATTTTTCTAATTTTACATCATCTTTAGTACCTTTGAAAATTCTTAATTATTTTACACTTTCTTATATATTTTACTTTATTTTTCTTTCTTTTTATTTAAGTGTGATATTTTCTTATTTTTTTAGATAAAGAGTGCTTTATTATCATAGGACACAGTGTCGTTGTTGTTGCTTACTAATGATGGTTTGTGCTTAATGTGTAATTGTTGATGTTTGGTTTCTATTTTTGAGTTTTGATGTTTGATGACTTTGACATGGTTTATTTTTCATGGAATAGGTAGTGAGTCCACATCATCCACCCATCCAATGAACTTTATGGTTTTTCTTGTTATGAGAATTTGAGGTCCCTTTCATTAAAGAAACTTTTAGTCAATTGGTGACCTTGGTAGTTTCAAAATTAGGAAGGATTCAAAGGTTTGTAAAGGGTGTGACTTCAAGGGGACTCGTTACTCTTTGTACTCTTCTACTTGCTTGAGTGCTTGAGTGTTTTTCATAGACTTCTTACCATTCTAAACCACCCATTGAAGAAAGTCAAAATAATGTCATTGCATGGTGTGGTTCCCATTGAAAAAAAAAACAATGGAAATTCAAAGCACACCCCTTTAACATGAATAAGTCCTCACATGGTGTGGTTCCCATTTTAAAAAAATAATGAAAATTCAAAGCATACCCCTTGGATAAAGAAAAGAGCTACAAGCATTATTTATGGGACTCGAACGACATGCACTTATGCTTAATGGTCCCCTCTAACTAAGGCCCTCTCTCTCTCACTTCCTACTTCTCTTTTCTTCTCTTCATGAAATGATGGTTGTTTTGTGAAAGCATTCTTGTGTCTTGAGTGAGTGGATCAGTCTAAGATTGGCAATGCAAAGTCACTAAAAGTGGCTAGTTTTGGTATGGACTGAGAATGGAACTTCTCGGGTCATTTTAACCATAAATTCTACAAGGGACTTCTTATGACCTTAATTTGGAAGTCCATTCCACCTTCTCTATCATCCATCCATGCTACCCTAATTCACCTCACTACCATGTTCTATGTTATGCTCTATGTCTTAGTTTGATGTGTTGGGATTCTTGAGTAGATTCTTTCAGGTTGGTCCTTAACTTGTCATGATCATTAAATTGACTATGGGGCCCATGGACTCCTTAGTTGAGATTATGCGAGGGCAAAAAGGGCATGACCCTACTATGGGGAGGACCCACTTTCATAGCTCTTAGCTTGATTAGTTAAGGTTCCTTACCTTTGACATCGCTAAAATCCTATCTTTTACATTTTCCATTGGGTAAATAACTCAGTGCTCCTTAATCTTTCATTTCATTCATCCACTACATCAATTTTTCTCCATTTTCAAAATTTATGAATGTCAACACCTTTTTTTCATGTTTTTATACTATTCTTGATCTTTTAAACTTTCATTTGACACTAATTTCACTCAAGAACTCTTCATATTTTGCAAGTTTGACTAAGGTAAAAGTTTGACTATGGTGGTTAATGATCGCATCATTGAGGCCCCATCGATGCATCCACCTTAGTCGACAAGGCCTAGTCGACTAGGCTTCATCGACATAGTGCAAAAACCCTATATATACCATTAGACAATTTGCAATTTTTTGCCATTTTCTCATAACACAAGGGGAGTTTTTGAAAATTTTTAGAGCCCAAAACCTTATAAAGCTCATAACTTCCCAATTGTTTGTCCAAATCACTCCGTTTTTTGATCTTGCACTTTCCGAAGGTAAGATCTTTATTGTGGGGGCCGCAAACCTTAAGATTTCTAATGAAAAATCAATGAATTTGTTTTGGAAATTTTCCTAACTCCCCCAAGGATTAATAACCTTAACGACATATAACATCAACTTTTTCATAAATTAACCCTTCCAACAACCTGTGAGATGATTTATCAATGAAAATACATAAATAAATGACAATTGGATCAATTAAATTAGCCATAATCACAACTTAGCCAAGTGTAACAATCCTTAAGAGATAAGGTATCCCAATTCTTTTAAGGTTACATAATGATTGCTAATCCATGGTCTTATTGTGATTATAAATGGCACCAAAAAAAAAGTGTTCGTAGGAAGGAGAACCCTCACAACCATGGGAGAAGTGGCCTAGAGCTAGAAGGGGCCAACAAGAACAAGGCTAAGAACTACCAAAGGCAACCCATGCAATGGGACCTATTTGTGAGGAACCCAAAGTGGAATCTATTTGATAGATTCTAGAGGAAGAAGTGCTGATTGAACAATCATAAAGAGGAGAAATGACTAGTCCCATGAAAAGGCCTAAGGTCACTTTGACTCAAGCCTGCCTTGATACCATTAAATCCCAAGAGATTCAATAATTAGTCCTTTAAGAGATCCACTTCAGGCCATTCCTTGAAAAAGCCCCAGAGGATGTCAAGGCTCAAATATGAACCTCTCCCATGTGCTCAATCACATTTGGTGGATAGTGGCACATGGGAGAAACATACCTCTTTTGGAACAATTGAAGGCCAGGATCCACATTCAGGTTTAAGGATATTCAATTGTTCTATTTAACAGAAGCTGTTGCACAGGAACTTGGGTTGCCTGACACTGGAACACAATTGGTAGAATTATCCATGCAAGGTGACCCTAAGGCCAAAAAGGAGTGGATCCAATGTTTCTATGGGGTGGACTGTAAAGAGTATGGTGTGCTCACTCTAACAGAGTGGATTTACTTTAAAATTGTGGCCTATCACCTTAATCCAATGATGAGGCTAGGCAAGGTGACTACTTTCTCTACTCAAGCATGCATCACTCTAAGTGGGAAGTTCCTTATTAATATTCCACAATTGCTATACTTGAAGATTAAGAAGCATTTTAAAGAAAAAGAACATGGATGGAAGACCCTGCCCTTTCTATGCTTCATCAAAAAACTTTGCAGGAGGGCAGGCAATGTTCGCTACTCCAATGACACACTTAGGCATACTCCTTTGGCCTCATGGTCCAAAACCATGAATGAGAAGATGTCAGAAATGACTTAATTAAAGGAGCTATCACCGCCACCACCCACTTAGGAGACAACACCAGAGGCTCGTACAACCATTGAGCCTTTGCGCAAAATCTAAGAACAACTCTTAAGTGAATAAGAACAACAAGTAGGAACAAGTGGGGTGGATCCATTTGTGTATTGGCCAGTGATGAGTCACCTTGATGAGGTGGTCTGAATAGTAAGCTAGATAGAGAGAGGTGGTCCCATTTTCTCTTCCCAAAGAATGCAGTTGCCTTCGAGGTTGAATCACAATGCCCAAGAGGTAACGGTGTCACTAGCAACACATCATTTATTTCTAGAAATATCTAGGAATGCTACCACTTTCTTGGTGTGGTTGGAGGAAGGTGAAGAGGCAACTATCTTGGTGATGTAGCTCCTAAGGCAAGAGAAAATGGTAGAAGTAGTGGTTGATCATAGTTAGTGAAAAATTAAACATACCTCAACATGGAAAATTGTTAGAATGACTGGTAGGAGTTAGGCAACCGACTTCAAACATTTTTAATCTTCTAGAGAACATCACTACAACCTAGTTAGAGCTATTGAATGCAAGGGGAAAATGCATTATTTTGAAGGGGCAACTAGAAATGGACCAAGAGCAAAATCAACTTTTGGTTGTGGAGGTTGCCAAACTTCATGCTCGACTTGTAGATCAAGCAATCCTTAACCCAGTAGTGATAAGGGATGAAGCTATTAAATAGATTTAAGAACAATTTTAGAAGGTTGAGGAGTAGGCAGTGATGACCATCTTTAAAAAATCCGTCGCAAAAGCTTAAATGCACTCAATCCAAAAATACTTGAATCAAATGTGCCAAGAGAATGAAGCATTGACTGCACATAATCAACGCTTGTGAAATGTTGATGCTTAAAAAGATCAAATGCAAGAATTAATTCATCAACAACATGAGCATCTTGCAAGGATAAACATTGAATTGAGAAAATTGGTCACAAAAAATTGCAATCTATCAATGGAGGAGGAATGCACCTTGCACCAAAAATTGGCCATCAAGATCATTTCTTGGAAGAACAAAGCCCTCAAATTTGAGAAAGTGAAGAATCACTATAGGGACCAGGTTGGCCTATAGAAAGAAGTTAATGAGAAACACATCTAGATGGCAAAGGAAATAATTAATGAAGCCCTCCAGCAACTCCAACAAGGAAGAGAAATGTGGAAATCCATCATTGATGGGATTAATGCCTATAACAAAGTAGAGATCTACTTTAAGGTGTTGCAAATAAAGGAGATGATAGAGTACACGGAGTTGGCCAATCTCCATTATGCAAATGTGGTAATGCTAATAGTTAAGCGACCATGGTTAGAATTAGAACAATAAGCGGCTAGCGCGTATCTATTATATGAGGTGAAGTTCAAGCACCACAAGAACACCAAACAGAAGCTTGAGAGTGTTAATGTGAAAGTGCTTAGAGGGTGATTTAGAGATCAATGATCTATGGCTGAGAACCTAGCCAAATGGATGAATGACTACCAGGAGCTGAAGAACATAGTCTAGGTGTTTGACATCGAATGCAGACATTTTGTTACTTGGTTTGTCAATGTAAAGGAGTTGTTTCTAGCAATCCCATGTTCTTAGGATGTGTCCATTCCAACCCACATTGGGAAAGCTGCATGGACGGTGCATGATCCCAAAAGTAAGGAGGAGAAAGTGAAAGCATTGTTGGATGCTTTTCACCTACTGCTTGAAGTCATAGTAGTAGCAAGACAACTATAGCCACCTCAATCACCTATGCATGAAGCCGGTGAAGGTCCCTCAAAGCCTCAGGAATCACCACCACCTAGGACCATTTGATATTTTTCATGAGCTTCACACCATCAAGGAATGTGCTATCCAATTTTGAAGATTTGAGTCATGGTGTTTAATTTTGTGTCTTGAACACCTTCATTTTTTGTAATGCATTAATCTGTGCACTCCATTTTTTGTTAAGTCAGTTAGTTTGTTTTGTTTGATGAAAAATTAGTTAATAATCTCATACCTTCCCCATTTTGTAAAAGAACTCAAGGATGAGTTTTCATTCAGTCATGGGGGTATGATGAGTCGCATTCTGTCGGCTGCATCGACGAGACCTCATCAATGCGGCCTCATTGTCTAGGTCTCGTCGACGAGGCCTAGTTGATGCATCATATCATGTTTCAACGTGGCCCCATCGATGTAGTGTTTGTAGTCGACTATAAATATGTGTGTGTAGATGCATTTATGGAAAGTAGAGATTGTAGTTGCAATGGAGCTCTTGCATTTTTTCCATTTGAAAGTTAGAATTTTTCCTCTGAGTTCCCACAGCAAAATTCATTAAGTGTATCGATCTTTATTCAAGCATTGTTGTACCTGAGCATGACAGTGTGTGTGGTAATAAAGACGAGCTTTATGATAAACCTTGCAACACTTTAGATAGATTAGCTATTTCATTTATGCATTTAATGCTTTCAGTTATTTATTAAATTTTTTTAATTAGTTATTAATTATTTTTTGGTTATTACATTAATGAAGTAATTAAGCCAAATAGATTATGCACATAAGTACAATTGCTTTGAGCGTAACACGTATTCGCTTGGTAATCCTAGCAGTGTTATTGCTTGGTTCGTTGAGTAGCGTAAGTAGTAGATACATGGGTTTAGGATGTATATGAAAAGTAGGAATAGATACTCATGTTAGGATTAGTTAAATGATTAGTTAATTAGTTAATTTAGATTAGTTAATCAAATTCCTTTTTATCTACTTTTCAAGCACCCAACTATAAAACATAAAAATGATAAAAATCAAATGCCTCAGTTACACTTAACCATATCAATGAACATCACAAGTGTAATTGGGAAGACAACGATTGACCTTAAGGTTAAATTCACTTCCTAAAGGGCTAGTGCATTGGAAACGATAATATTCGTAGAATTTGACAAGATCGTGCATGAACACTTGTGATTTGTATGGTTGGGCATAGGGGTACCTTGCCACTCACCAACCGTTAAATTTGAAATAGCACCACCTATGCATTAAACAAGTAATACTTACCTTGTTAAGAATTTAGCAAAAATTTATTCAATTTTTGTATACCTTGTCTATGACTAGGATAGGATGGAAATAACATTCCTCCAAAAATGACATTTTTTGATAGTATTGTTTGAGCCTCATAGCATATTGCAAAGGTATAGTTTGGGAACCCTCCATTGGTTGCACATGAAAATTGAGCAAGGTAAATTGATTCTAGATTTAACAACATTTGACCAAAAGAACCTTTATATAATTTGTTTAAGGAAATCCTCAAATATATAATATGTTAGCCTATTAGGATGCCTTAATTATGAATTACTATTAATAGCAATCTTACCATGATTTTTAATTATAATAGACTTTTTATCATGGTTATTTTGACGTAGAGGCCAACTACTGGTCATAGATTAGTAACACTAAATAATATTCCATTCATAATGCTTGAGGGAGCCTTTTGGTAATGATAAATAATATTTTCTCCATAATGCTCCAAGCAAAGCCTATAAGTAATAGTAAATAATATTCCATCCATAGTATTAACATACTTGCTCCAAATGAATCCACAATGAATGAAATTCAGTAGGGCAAGAGAAGCATGCATGGAAAATAACAATATGGGAAAATTCAAAAAGATTTATTACCAAAATTGGAATTAGTTATCCTTCTCATCATGCAATCAAAGCAATATGATCAAAACTATTATGGTCTACATTGAATTTGGTAAAATGCCTACTTGGATTATTTTCAATATAATAGATAAACTAAAATTCAACTAAGTTTTTGCAAAATTCTCTTAGCCAAATTATAAATATATAATTAAGCTAATGATAATAGTTTCTTACTCATTGATAAATAATGTGGTAACTTAACCACTAATTATATTTTCTTATTATGTAGCAAGTTAAAAGTTTATCTTATCATTAAAATATGTGATTTCTTCGATAACCATATCATAAGGAACAACATCAATTTCCACGAGCTTTTAACGTCATTTTCCTCATTATAGTACGTCAAGTTTTATCCTTGTTCCCAAATGTTTAACCTTGTAAAATCACTTCTTGATCACATGTTATGCTTCAAGTAACATATGTTATTTTTATTCTTTTTCACCAATGACATCCCACCAGAAAGCTGTTGTCTACTATTTTTCTTCAAAATTGATGCTTAGAGTTTTGACTCACCTAAAGCAAATATTAACGAGAAACTGTAACTGATGCATCAAGTCACTAAAGTGAACTGTTATGAGATCATAAATGCATTGTAAATGGCACCTTAAGTACTAAAAATGAAAATTTAAAAGTGCATCGGAATAACTAGGAATGCTTATGGGGAGAAATTAGGTTCTAGTGAAAAAGAAAACAAGCTATAACAATTCTTTGATTGATTTTCATCAAGCTTTTTTTTTTCTTTTTCTTTTCTTTCTTTCTTATTATTATTATTTTTTGCATTTTGTCTACCTCTTGAATTTCTATTTCTGCTTTCCCATATTTATTTAGTGTATTTCCGACTTCCTTGCTACTTCATCCAAATTATTGCAGGAAGATCGCAATCAATTTTCAATGTCAATTATGAATGATAAGGATGTGTAGGAATCATATATCATTGATACAACAAAGTCCCCTCCTTTGTGGATGGTCTGAATATAGTATCGTTGCTTGTACAAATCAGGGCTATACTCAACATACCTTGAACAGCATCCAAATATTTTTCTTTCTAGATTTCAATTCCTTCACCTCTATGATCTACTCTTGTTAAAATCTATTTAACTCTGTGTATTCTTTCATCTTCTATGTTTAGAATACTGTGGATACCCAATTTGGCTACCAAACATATCATCTGTGGGCTCTGTTCTCGTCCTACTTCTATGATTACCACTACAAAGCTATAAACATCTCTTTTAATGGACACCTCTCCTCCAATTCAACACTTTAATAAAAAAGCAACAACATATTATTAGGATGATATATGATAGTGGGTTATGCAAGTTATATGGTCAGGAGCTCTTGAAGGATGAAGATCATGTTTTGTTTAATTGTACTTTGACTAAATATCTTAGACAAAAGAGTATCATTGTAACAAAAAGTTTGTACAATTTATTTTTGTTGCATCATATAGTACTTAGCTACTTTGTTGAATCTAAGTGGTTGGCTTTCTTAACAAAATAGAAAGACAGAAGAAGAACCTTGTACAAGGAAATGAATCTAGGAAGAAATTCATATACGTTACACACCAGAAGGGGAGGGATAACATACACTCCTATGATCTTCTGATGATACTCACATTTTAATTTTTAATTAAAAAATTTGTGAAACCATTTTAAATCATAAAACTATTTCTGATAAGATTTAATAAATAAAAATGGAAAGAAAGAAAAGAAAAAGGATTATAATTTTACCTTAATTTACTAATAACCAAGGTTTCAACTGGACACACAGCATTAAAGATGTAACTCATAATTGTTACATAAATACTCTTACTTTTTGATAATAGCTAATGATAGATGGTTCAACTGGTTATCCCACTATCTTGTTAGGTAAGAGGTTGCTAGTTTGATGCATACTTAAAGTGATTCCAAGAATCAGATTTATTTAATGCATACGAAATCATGCTTATCATCCATAGGTCAAGAAGGCTGAACTTGTAGCAAGTATGGTGTTTTGATATATTGCATTTTTTGAGATAAAACATTTGGGGGTGGGGCAACAATCAAAATGCCCTATCTACATGGTATATGTCCTTCAAAATTTTTATAAGTAAAATGCAAAAAAAAAAAAAAAAAGATAAGGAAGATGATTTAGTGACTCTTAACATCCTTCTTGTGAAAGAATTACATTAGATATTGATGCTTTGAAGTAATGTTAACTTATATCCAATTTTTTTGGGGCAGATTTCTAGTGAAATTGTAAAAAGAGAGACTAAGCTTCATTGCATTTAACCATTCTACAATGTGAATGCCAATGTTTCCTGAAAGATGCTTGTTAGAGACTTGGGGCTTCATAAATTATTGTCTTACAAATAAAGTAAGAGTGGTGCTTGGAAGGGCCAGATCACTTTGAATGTTGGTTTCCAATTTGTTGTGGTTGAGGTCAATATATTGAATAAAACTTATGTTCCTCATCATGGAGGTTTCATCTTAAAGATTTCATGCGAAGTTAGATTAGGAGTCTTACTACGAGGCTTTATTTGAATGTGACCATTTTTCTTTAATTTCATTTCAACATATGCTTTTCATCTTCATAAATCATCTTCATAAATAATCACAACTGTGTACTTACTATTTGTAGAATAAAAGATGGATAACTTTAAACTGTGTACGGATAACTTTAAAAAGCTAATGTGACAAGTATGTAGATATGTATTTTAAACATCACGCGCTGTGAAGTTTTAGTAGTGTAGAATAAAAATCACCCCTGGTCATTTTGAGAGGCGTTGCGACGGTCCCTATAAACATTTAACAATTCTGCAATTATCAAATCAAGAAGAGAAGCAGAGAAGCTGTAGCAATTATCAAATCAAGAAGAGACGCTGTACTATCATTGTTTGATTCTCTAAATCAGCATATTATACGTGCAGTTAAACCTCCAACTGTGAATCAACGCTGCTAAAAACAAAGCAGAGATCGGCCAAACCTCAGAACTACTAATAGACTGCGGATATTCAACAGTGAATTAAACAATTTCTTAGCAAGTAAGAATTACCCCAACATTGATACAAGCTTCACTTTTGCAATGATTCGACTACTATTTCTTTGACTTCATGTTTACTGTCTAATTCTCTCTCTGTATGTCTAACCCTGCTAAAAAGTGAGCCATTTCAGTTTGCTCTGTACTCGTTTTCTGACTAGAAATTTGGACTGCATACCGTTTCTTCAAAAAGTGAACCAAGGATTCACCACAAATTGGGAAATTGCAAGCTGCCAAACAAGATAAAAAATTAATTAATATAAATGGAAAGCCTCCCAAAGTGATGACAGAAATGACCAAAAGCATTGCATATTCCACGGCCAACTATTATTGTGACATGTAATCACAGTTCAAAATCTTGAATATTACAAATGCAGTGTAAATGATATCAATGCATTAGAAAACTTAAAAGCAAACCCAAATGTCCTGTAATGTTACCTTTACCATGCAAAAGCATTAAAAGATTGAGCTAAATACCTCTTCGATTTCTGATTTCACTTGTTTAACTGTGGTTGTAATTCCACCATCTTTATTACTTCATCCAGGTTATTGTGGCAAAGTCTATATTGGTTTTGAATATTATTTGTGGATGAAGAAGCTGTGTATGAATCATAGAGTTTAAATAGAACCAACTCTACTTCTTTCATGGATGGCCTTGATGAAGCATCATAGCTTGTGCAAAGCAGGGCTAACCTCAAAATCCCTTCAACCGCCTCCAACTCTTCTTCTTTCTCAATTTTAATCCCTCCACCGTTGTCATGGACTCTGCTTAAAACTTGTATAATTCTCTGTGTTTTTTCCTCCTCTGTATTTGCTTGGAATACCATGGATACCCAATTTCGTAGAGTGAGATGAGGGCCGAACATATCATTTATAGGCTGTTTTTTCCTCCTCTGTATTTGCTTGGAATACCATGGATACCCAAAATTCAAAATGGAGCTTGATTCATAATTTTCCATTTTTTTCCAAAAGAACCAGATTGAAAGACTGAGAGTCAAGATCCCGCACAAGGAGCTGATGATTATTAGTAGTAGTTTGAGAATTGTGCGAGTATGAGAAGCATGGGGTCTAGAGATCTTGCATATGATGACACCAAGGCAGCCTCCGCATAGCAGGGGATTTTCTACTATAGACCATTTGCTTAGGTTGTTAAAAACCCCTTTTTTACATGGGATCTGCCCTTCAAAAAAGTTGTAGGAGATATTCAAAACATGCAGATGAACAAGCTTGGTGAGTGACTCTGGCACCCTTCCAGTGAAAGAATTATGGGAGAGATCCAAGCTTTGAAGCTGCGTTAACTTGTCCCCAATTAATTCTGACAGATCCAAGCTTTGAAGCTGCGTTTATTGTAACTGAGGTCAATATACTGAATAGAACTCATGTTATTACCCATCTGTGAAGGGATGTTGCTATCTAAAACGTTTCTTCCCAACTGAAGTTCGATAAGTGATGAAAGGTTTCCAATGCTGCAGGGAACTGGGTCATAAGATGGTATTGCCATCTAACAATAGTTTTTCAAGATTTGGCCAGTGAGAACCAATGTTGGAAGGTAGGATTCCTCATAAATTAATGTTTCCCATGCTCAAGAAACTCAACCGCCGACAATGACAATTAAGGAGGGCTTGTAATATAGGGATGCATTGATCAAAGCCGGTGCCTTCACTTGTAAGGTTGTTGCCAGCCAATTTAAGCCATTCCAGGTGGGAAAGATTGCCCAGCCAGTTAGGAAGGGTTCCTTGCACAAGATTATCCTCCAGTGCTAACCTGATAAGAGATTATGTATTCATCCATGATTCTGGTATGTTCCAGAGAATTGATTATCTGTTAACCCCAGGTATTTTAACTTAGGTAAGGTGGAGATCCATCTTGGAAGCTTACCCTGCATCTGATTATAATTCAAATTCAGATCTGTCAAAGAAGTAAGGTTGGTCATGGACTTTGGAATGTCTCCTCTGAGAAAGTTTACCGGGAGCCTGAACACTTGCAATTTGTGCAATCTGCCTGTGGCAATGTTCCTTCAATGTCACTGTAGCGTAAATACAACTGTGTGAGAGAAGTGCAATTCTTGAGAACACTGGGAATGGCCCCTCGAAGAGAATTGAAGCTGAGATCAAGGTATTGAAGTGAGGAGATATTTGCCAAATGGTACAGAATATTGCCTTGCAAGTTATTATAACTAAGATCAAGCTCTCCAAGGAAAACAAGGTGACCCAACTGTTGCGGAAAGTGTCCATGTAACTTATTATGACTCAGATAGAGAAACTCAATTTCCGTGAGTTGTCCCAGTGAAATTGGAACAATACCTGTGAAATCGTTTTGAGAAAGGTCAAGATGGGTGAGCTCTTTGAGTTCATCAATGGACTCTGGAATTGGATCTGTTAATGAGTTATTGAAAAGGTACAGGACCTTGAGCCAAGTGAGCTTTCCAAGAGAATGAGGAATACTACAGTTAAGAGAATTATTGTGCAGAGCAAGAAACTGCAGCCAAGACAAATTGCCCAGTTGTGGAGGAATGGATCCATGCAGAGCATTGATGCTGAGATCAAGCCTTTCAAGTTTAGGAAGCCTGCCAAGCTGAGAGGGAATGACTCCAGACAAAGAATTGTTTAAGAGATTGAGTACCTTGATCATGGATAAATTTGCCACGGCATAAGATATTGATCCCTGCAAAGCCCTGCTGTGAAGGTCCACTGAAATAGTTCTGCCTGCAGAAGAGCACTGAAGCATTTGCAAAATCAGATCGCCAATCCGTTAAAACAGAGTGAGGATCACTGGCGATGCATTTTTTAAACGTAATCAAAGATCTCACATCGCTAACAGCAGCAACATCATTAATATCATTAATATTTGCATTTGCAACAACAGCAATAACAGCAACATGGTTGAGAAACAAAGTTCCAAACAATGCAGAGGAAACAGCGCATACCTTGAGGGGCATCATTATGATATTCTTGCTTTGTTGGTGAATGGCAACCGTATGATAGATCCTATATGTAAGGTTTTTTTCCTTCTTTTTTATTTTCCCGTTTTTAATGGAGGAAAGTTAACTGGTAGTTAAGTGGACACAAGAGTCAAACCTATAATCTCTTAATTAAAAACTGAGTATTCTAGCATGTGTGCTACACGCCTGAATGTCTTACTCATTATATATGTAACCTTTGTAGGATAACTACATGACACTTTTGACTTTTTAATTTTTATGGTCGAGTTGATTTATTTATTATTTTATATTTATGGACTATTTCAATACTTAAATATGATTACTTTTATGATGATAAATAAAATAGTAATATTAATTACATATGCTTGAGGATAAAGAATATACTCAACAACCAAAATTCAATAAAATTGCAACAAAATAATTCATTGTTCTCATTGCTTCTAATGCAAACCTTATTATGTTAGGTTGTTTGGTAGTGAAAGTACTTAATACCTATTCAACATTAATTACTACTATATAAGCTATTAGTCAATAATCCTTTAAAGCTCTTTCATACATGTAAAAAATCATTTCAACTCTCTAAATTTTAAATAGAGAACTCTAGTAAGTGAATATATAAATGTATAATCAAAATGGTGAGACTATAAAAAATCAATAACTAGCTTTAATTAGTAATTATGAAACTAAAATTGGGGTTTTGTTATATTTGAAGTCCCGTCTAAAATGACATTTGTATTATGGAAGCTAAATATTGACCCAACAAAGTGGTGGGCTAACCTTGAATGTAACAAGACTTTTGGCTGAAATATTATATTGTTAGCTCACATGTTCAATTTGAGGGCAACTAAGAAAAATATGATGTTCATCCTTAAGATTTCATGAGCCACATAGTTTGCATGTGTATTTGTTTCTAAGAAGTTGCATCCATCTTCCACCTTCTATCCTAAAATAATGTGAGCTAAAATGAACCTTGTTAACCAAAACATAACATCTTATTTGGAGTACACTTAGCAAATAACGAACTTTCGAATTTAACTAGTGATTATAATACGTTCTAAAGTACCTACAAATATCATGGTAGCATACTTGCTCAACTTTTAAATAAGAAAAATTCTCATATTAAGTGTGGCTTCTTTTAAAACTACAAACCCGCTTAGATTAAAATAAATATGTATTTGCACAAAAATTCTAAACATAAAGAAAAAGGCAAAATTACTAGAATGGTCACAACCCACAAGTGTTAGATTAGTGCAATTTTAATTCCTTTAAAAGAACCCAAGGGTGTGAATTCATCCATCCACCCACGCACATACGGTAGCATATTGCAGTCAATCTACATTGCTGAGCAAAGCTAATACATAATTCCGTTCAGATTCTGTCGTTGACAATGGAAGATTTTTAAAGTTAAGAGGAAGAATTTTCCACGGTTCCTTCATGACATGGACTCTGGAGGAAGAAATGAATATGGACGATAGGTTTCATGATAAATGAGTGGAGCAGTTTTCCACCGACAGGAAGGCAGGTAGCTTGACTCTGCAAAAACTTACATTCACTACACAACAGCTAGTCTCACCTGTAAACTAATGAAATCCTTCGTTTGTATTTTCTTACGTTGTGACAGGGTCGATGTGTCACTGTTTTCCACGATTGCTACTGTTCAAACTCACCGATACCTCAATTCAATAATAAATTCCTTCATTTGCATTTCTTTTAAAACAACATTGGTTGGACCGCATCTAACGTACACAAAAGAACCCATGGAGCACGTTCTCTGACCTCGACTAAAAATTTGAAGAACTGTACACCATGATTGCATTGCCAGACCGTGCTTTGTATTTTTAACTAGTCGCATAATGGACTAATTTAAAAAGGTACCTTATCTTCTTTGATTTTTCAAGGGGTACGTTGGTGAGTACTTGACTTTTTAAGGCATTATCTTTTGGAGGGATAGTAAAGGTGATTGTTTCTCAAGTCATAAAATCCAAATTTGATTGAGAGTGAAGTTATTTGAAAGATATTAGGGTTTTGCTCATCCACTACCCCTCCCAAAACTCCACCTTCCCAAAATAAGTATTGAGCCTCTCGATAATGGTTCATTAATAATAAATAGAACATTCTAAAACAATCTAAAATCAAAACACTTGTAAAAGATTGCTAAATACTTGAATTACTATGTAGTATGCATCCTCACCAAGATTAATCCTTAGTAATTTATAAAATGCACTACATAATTCTTTTTTATGCATCTCTTATGTATTAATGTAGTTTCTCTAGTTTTCCAATAAATCAATTTCTCATCAATAGTGGACTATACGTCTTCAATCTTACATGGTGCAGTTTAACTTTCATTTGTAATTCTCTTACTAACAACTCTTTATCATGCATATGTAAGTTGGACAAGATTCTCATTTTGCTCTTTATCTTCTTTATTGTTACTTTAACTACATAAGGGAGTTGTGGTATTTCAAACTTCTCTAGTTGATAGGAATTGACTCTAAACAATACATAAGTGATGAGTGGTGAGATACCCCTACACTCAACCATAAAAATACGAGCGTTCTCATGCATGATCTGGTCGAACTTCGCAGACAGACTAGTTGTGGCACCTAGATAGTTATCCTTAGGTTGTAGTTCGCTGTCTTCCCACCTGGACTAGTATTATATTTGTCATGTATGGTTTAGTCCAAAGTGAGGTGTATGATGTGTTCCTAATTTAACGCTACTCCTGAAGAGCTATGAGAGAAAAGGTAAAAGAATCTAATCTAGCCTAAGTGCGATGAGCATCCGTTCCTTGATTATCCGTACACATCTTGGACTTCGTGCATGACTACCACTGGGATTACCAAGTGCAGATCCTAGGTACGTCACTGGGTTACCAAGTAGTCACACTTAAATGCTCGTAATCAAGTCGTACTCATTCCGCGTTGCTAGGAGATAAGGGTGAGAGAGACTAATTAGGAAAGTAGTAAATAACAATTAAATAAACAAACGAATAAATAACAAAGTGAATGCTGCAATGATGAAGTAATCTTGATCTTTATTTTCGATCATGTGCACGTCCAAGTACGTCACACTCGAATAAAGAATGCCATACAATTACATTCACGACACTGCGGGTAGACACTAGATAGTAAACAAGGGAGAGCCACTTCTTATTTATAGACATTGTGGTGGTCTACGATATCGCGTATCGCAGGAGAAGACGCGATATCACGTCCCATCATACCCCCATGACTGAATAAAAACTCGTCCTCGAGTTACAGTGATTACACAGTGGATAGGTATGGGATTATTAGATGGGGAAAACAAATGAAATGATGTCGCAGTGTGGGAAGACACAACACAGAAAAATACTACAACTACAAAAATGTAGTTCCTGGTGGCGGTGGCTCCTCCATTGGTGCCTTCCCTTTGTCTTGTGCTCCAGGGTTTGAAGCTTGATGGCGTTATAGTATGGCCTGTAGCTTCTCCTCTTTGGTCCAAGGGTCCTGTGTCGTCCATGCTAATGTTCCGATGTTCGACAAAGTCAGCACTTCCCACGGACAGGGTAGTTGCGGGAACATCTGGTTGGCTTTGACATACCACACCACGAACACCCATCGTTCCTCTTCATAGGATCTGGCTTTATTCTTGTATTCATGAAGGTCCGTTAACCGTCGAGCCAAGTCAGTTGCGACATCTTTTTGTCCTTGGTAGCTGGCCTTTACCACCTCCAGTTCAGAATTTGCAACATCTAGTTTCTCTACTAGCTTCTTGCACTCTGCAAATTCTGCCTCATATTTGAGATGGGTGGAAGCTACCTACTGCTCGAGCTCTGACCTCGGGTGCCCTACTGTTAACATGGCAAGGTTGGCATATCTAAGGTTTGCCAACTCCATGTATTCTGTCAAGTCTTGGATTTGCAGGTCCCAGTTTTTAACTTCCACTTGGTGGGCAAAGGCGTAAGTGTCCAATATGGCCCTCCAATCAGTGTGTTGAGCACTGATAGTGTTGATTTGAGCCTTGGCCATATAGATCTCCTTCTCCAGGATTTGTTTATACATCCCCACCTAATCATGGAAGTGCTCCTTCAACTTCTCGTGTTGTTTAGCCTCATTCTGCCATGCGCTTATCTCAATTGCTGACTTTTGGCGAATAGCACGTACCTCCTCCATTGAGAGGGTTCGATTCTCTTTGGCTAAACGGCTCACATCTCGGTTGACCCAAATGAATTGTTCTCGTAGCTGATGAAAGTGTTCATCGAGAACATTCTTTTGTTTCTTTATAGAGGTCAACCGAAGGTTATCTACAACCAACTGCTTATTCTCTTTTTCTAAGGCCTTAAGCGCCTTAAGATGCGCATGGGTTTTCACTTCTACTGCGGAGGCATCCCAAACAGCCTTCTCCTTTTCTTCCACCACCTTCCTATTCTTTGTGGTTAGCTTTGTTAATTACTTGGTTCTGAAACTTTCTAGTTGGTCTACGGGAAAAAATTGTAGAGGATCCCATTGTGCTGCTTGTAAGGCTACGAGCTGCTCTTGTAATTTCTGCACTTCAGCTTCAGCATGCTTGGCCCTTACTTTGGATATGACTAGCTTCCCCTTTATGGAAATGAGGTCTGATTGAATTGCTATGAAATCCTGAGGGATGTCAAATAGAGATGTCATTACTTGTCCTATTTGAAGCAATCTGTCAAGTACATCCTCATGTTCTGCAAGAGTCATTAAGGTCTCGAAAATAGTTTGAGCATCCCGTGCTCCTGAGAGATCTGCCGGTGGCACAATAGGTACATTGAAAGATTATTTGATGTGGTCAATGACCACTTCAGTAG
Source organism: Gnetum montanum (assembly GCA_015680685.1). Lineage (NCBI taxonomy): Eukaryota > Viridiplantae > Streptophyta > Gnetopsida > Gnetales > Gnetaceae > Gnetum > Gnetum montanum. Next base: position 625,476 of record MNCI01038082.1, on the reverse strand, counting down.
CTCCCACGGCATTCTGGTGTTGCATGACCACTACAGTGGTCCCTTCACCAGTCTCTAGCTGCATTTGAAAAGATGCCACGTTTCCTGAGATCTATTATGACCATCTACTTTCCCCTCCTTCTATTTGAATTCATATTTCCCCCCTTGTGCAATCCAACGAAACTGTAGGTTGTTTGGCATCGTCGATGACACGAAAGAGGTTTGTGTCATCACGGCTTCACCAACTGACCATGTTAACAATGGTCCTAAGATGGCTCATCAACAATCTGTAGTCTTGCGACGGTGGTGGCTTATCTTGGCTTGTGTTGGGCCCTGCTCCTTATTGTTGGCTGGGACCTATGGCTGGAGGTTGACTGGTTCCAACCACCTGTTCTTCTTCTTGTTCTTCTTGTTCTGGTCTCAGCTCTTCACCAATGCTCTTTCTTGGAGCTGGCGCCTTTAGTAGTTCAGTGTATGAAGCATTTTGAGCTTTTCAGATGACATCATTGGTGTATCCCTGAATACTAGCACATCGACAAAGCTTCCTGATAAGACAGGGGAAAGGCAATGCCATCTTCCCTGTCTTCCGTTCTTCAAACTGCCTCAGGATCTTTGTCAATATAGATGGGGTAGATTAGCGTTAACCTTTCCCATCAACACTGCACATCCTCTAGCCGCATACATTGATATTCTTTTCAAACCTTTTGTGAGGAAGAGGTGATATGTCCTAATTTTGAAGTAAATCCTCTCTTCCGTTGTCAGTTCACCAAAAGCTTTATCTCTGCCATAAGCCTTCTCTAACCAATCCTTTCACACATCGGGGTTTGAATGGGTAGATAACTAAGCAACATGGGGGCCTATATTCGGAAGTTTAACACTTCCGAAATCGCCTGCGCAGAGAAGTCTACTGTCACACCACAAATATTTACAGTGGTGCCTTGCTCCCTATTATGCTAGAACTGGTACGTTTCACCTAAGTACCAGGCACTACTTTCAAAGAGGACAGGCCATAAGGGAGACCCCTTGAGGTGATCCCTAATAGCCTTAGGAGCGAACTCTGCAAAAGATTCGAAGTTTAGCTCCACAATCACTACTGTGAATGTGGACTTCTCATGAATAGCCTGAACACACTCCAGGGGTAACGTGAGTTGTTGTCCCTGTTCAGGCGCAGCAACAACTCCCACTTCTGCCTACCCAGACCGTCCAGTAGGAGGTTCTTCTTGATGGATGCTGAACGATTGCACCTCCTGTTCTGCATGTTGTCCGGTAGGGACTTGTCTTCCACCTCTCCGAGATCATTTTGTTCCACCTTGAATAGGACCCTCTTGCTATGCACATTTCGGGGCCATTCTGCAATCACATGGGCCAAGCATTAGTAAGGCTGTTTTGGAAATCAAGTTATACCTTACTACTTCCCTTAATTAAAGATCTTATGTTATAACTTGTAATCGTGTGCAAAAGTTTGTAATGATGAGTCCTATGACTTAGGTGGTTTCCATTTTTAATCTCCCGGTATTCCTAAGGGTTAAATGATTTTTAGGCACAATTATTCTAAGTGTTAAGTTAATTACCCTAATTGATGTCCTTTGGGCGATGATAAATTTCAAAAAAGTTAGGCACTTTTCGGTAAGTGTCTCTTCCCCACGACTAAACTGAACACTCCAGGTTCAAGCAGGTTCAAACAGAATAAAAATTGAAGTCCCAACGAGTGAGATATGAGTGAAAAAGCAAGGGTCACACAATCGCAACTCGTAGAGAAAAATTTCAACAACTCCCCCCGCGTGAATGGCAAAATGATGCTAAGTGTTGCGGTGGGGGTACCTATTTATAGGTAAATAGGACGCGATATCGCGTACGAGACATTGCGTACGCGATATCACATGGGACATGATATCATGTACACGATATCTCATCCCTAGTGATGTGAGAGACATGAGAAATACCAAATTTTTAATGATTTTTCTTGAAATTAATGTTGGAAATTGAGGACCGTAGCAAGCATTAAGATATCCTAGGGTAATTTCATTGATTCGAGAGGCACTCTAAATGATAATGATGTGAACTTTAGCCATAAAAATTTGGTGGTTAAGAAAAAAGGGAATGTAATGGTACATTGGAACGTTAAAACTTAGAGGGATAATAATAAGGGAAAGAAAATTATTGAGAAATTAAGCTAAGGGTAAGAAATGGTGTGTGTGAGCAATGTCATAAGTGAGAATCACAAAAAATTACACAAGTGGGTCCTCCCCAAATCAGGTTTCAACCTATAATGCCCTTATGTAACCACACTTAAAGTGTCCATGGGCACTAGAAGGGTTAAATGTAATCTGCACTAACTCCACAAAACACACACATGAAATTAACACCCGAATGAGATGAAAATTCTATGTTACACGGAACATAAGCTACAATTACACGAACAGTGAGATGAGATGAACTATAGAAAGGGATCGTAGAGATTGGGACATGAGGTAACTGACCTAGAACATAGTGAATCTTGCATGTAATGCATGATTAAGGTGCCATGAACCCGTCGTTCCAAGATCAGGACCAAGTCCATCCTTCTAACCAGTGACATAGCATTATTTCATTCCATGATGAACAACCATGAGAGTACCACAACAACATGGCGTACGATCACTTGGCATTTGGTTCAAGGGAGGAGTGACTTTTGTTTTGTGGCACTTTGTTTTCTTTTCTTTTCTCTTTCTCTCTTTTTGTTTCCTCTTTGAATACTGAATCTAGAGAAGCTGCCAACCTTCAGGCATGGATGCATGTCTCTCCAGTGGGACCCCCTAGAACAGCATTGGATTTTTCGAGTGCCCTTTTGATTACTCTTACTCCCATTTTCGTTAGATCTATAAGGATCTTAGTACAACCACGTTGCATGATAACTCCCACAGATGTCACCAAAGAGAATCCGCAAGTCCCCTTGATGTCACATCCTAATCATTCCCTCTTGGTCCATCCTTCTTCATTTTGGGTACAATGAACACAAAGTTACTTTTAAGTTTTTAAAAATGTCAAGAATATCACGGTATCCTCAAACAAAACCTCTTATTTGTAGAATGGATGAGTGGGTGTAATGGGCGCACTGTCCAAATAATTGATCACTAAGACTTAATAACATAGAACACACCTCAACCAATGATCCACATGAGTGTTTTATTCATAGATGAGATTACTTATAAAAAACATAAAAATACCAAAAGACAAAAAGATAAAAAAAGATAAAAAGATAAAACAAGAAATTGAAAAATGAAAAATTGGAAAAAAAATTGAAAAATTAAAGAAAAATAAAAAATATTTATTAATCCTGCTTGTTATTTAGAATGGGGATACCCCCCATAACTAATCGGTTGAGCATGTCAAGGATTAATAAAGGAAGGGTGAGGATCCTTGCATGTTGGAAATATTGGAATTGGTCCATACTTACCCCATTGGGGTTCATACACTTGATTGTAATAAGCATGATGGGGCAATTTATACAATGTAGTTCCCAGATAATGAGTTGACCCACTTTTGATTCATCCATTTCAACATCTTACTGATCTTTGCCTCAACTTCTTCTAATGATTGTTGTATTGGCAAAGATGATGTTTCCATCTTGAGATTGGTTGATTTCTTCTTTTTATGATTATGGAACTTCGTTGAGTTAATATTTTGGTCCCGTTGATGTTTTTCAACACTCTCCCATCGAGCTAATTCTCCTTCTTCTTTTGCTACCCTCTTAATAAGCTCTTGGATTTGATGGGTTCGTAGTTCATATAGTTGACCTTCGGCATACCTTCCTAAGGTCTCTCTTGTTTCATTACGTAGCCCATCAATGATATGGTACATTAGCCTTTCCTTGGAGAACCCATGGCCTGGACAATTGTTTAACAATGCATAATATCTTTCTAAGGCCATGTCCAAGGGTTCATGTTGTGCTTGTTTCCATCCTTGGATTTGTTTCCTCAAGGTTGACACTCTTGCGTAGGTTTGATATTTTTCATTAAAAACTTCTGCCATTGTTGATCAACGTCGTATCGAATTTGGTTTTAACGATCTATACCATACTTTTGCTTGGTCAACGAGTGTCATAGGAAAGATCTTTAGTTTTTGCGAACTGTTATCAATGTTGTTCCATATGCAGGCATTGTAGAAGGCTTGTAAATGTTGATACGGATCTAAGTCATAGCCTCCTAAAAATTTAGGAAAGTTGTTTAAATCGAGCTTGGATAGACAGCTCTCTTTACGATGCCTACGTGAGATTCGAACAACCTCTTGTATTTGCATTAAGCTCGTAGTGGCTAGTGGGGGGTCATCATCATCTTGTAAGTTATGCCTTTGTGTGTTGGGATGACGTTGTTTTCGTTCATGTTCATAAGAAACTTCCACTTCAGGTTATATACTCCAATATATATCATCATATAGTTCGTTGGTTCTCCAATGAACTTCCTCACTAAGTGTGGCGTTATTATCGTCTTGTAGGAGAGGCATTGTTGTGTGTGAATTTATGTGACTTTGTATAATTACTTCTTTCTAAGAGATATATCATTAAGTCCTTTTACAACGACCTTGTATGATATAACTAATCTAGATAACTAGCACCGTCCCTGGCTACAGTGCCTATGATGAGTGGTGAGATACCCCTACACTCAACCATACGAATACTAATCTAACGCTACTCCTGAAGGCAGTGGAAAATAATATTAACTAAGCTAAGCTATGAGAGAAAAGGTAAAAGAATCTAATCTAGCCTAAGTGCGATGAGCATCCATTCCTTGATTATTCGTACACATCTTGAACTTCATGCATGACTACCACTGGGATTACCAAGCACAAATCCTAGGTATGCCACTGGGTTACCAAGTAGTCACACTTAAATGCTCGTAATCAAGTTGTACTCATTCCGCGTTGCTAGGAGATAAGGGTGAGAGAGACTAATTAGGAAAGCAGTAAATAACAATTACATAAACAAATGAATAAATAACAAAGTGAATGTTGCAATGATGAAGTAATCTCGATCTTTATTGCCGGTCATGTGCGCGTCCAATTACGTCACACTCGAATAAAGAATGTCGTACAATTACATTCACCACACTGTGGGCAGACACTGGAAAATAATCTAACTTTGGAGGGATCAAACTGCCAGAGTCTAGCTACAATCTAAACTAGGATGGTAAACAAGGGAGAGCCGCTTCTTATTTATAGACATTGTGGTGGACTGCGATATTGCGTACATGATATCGTTGGGGATGCGATATCGCGGCCCATGCTATATCGCGTCCCATCAATAAGTTAGATAAGATTTTTATTTTACTCTCCCCATACAAGTCTTTATTACTTCTTCATCTATATAATTTAATGCAATTTTAATATATCAACTCTTTAGCTAAGAGGATTTGACTCCAATACATCCTTTCCATTGGTCTACGAGTTAATATTATGCATACTTGTTTATTAATTTCAGTGAAAATATGAATAATGATAAAATAAAAGTAATAATACAAGGTTTAAAAAATCACTCACTGCAAATAGTTCAACTACTTAGAATCATGTTCCAATCAAATGATAAATTTGATAAAGATAGAAGAAATATTTTTTAGGGGAAGGGGTGTTAGACCGCAAAAACAAAATGTATTATAAAAAAATTTAGAGTACAATCCAAGAGAAGCACCAAAGAGAGTGAAACTCTAACATAATAAAAATGGAAAGACCTCACTCCTTTGAGGATGTCTTTTTAATTTTTCATCCTTCTTTCCAATTCTTAAAAACCTCTACTTTGAGAAAGGAAAAGGATCTTACCAAAAAGTATTCTTTTGGGTTTTCACTTCCTACTAAAGGCTTTTTGTAAATGAAATAGAAAAAAAATTGAAGGATATGTTCATGGTTGCAACTAAAGCATGAACTATTAAATGAAGATACTTTGAGTTGATTAAGGAATAGAAAAAAATTGAAGGATATGTTCATGGTTGCAACTAAAGCATGAACTATTAAATGATGATACTTTGAGTTGATCAAGGAATAATATTAACTAAAGGATCTTTACAAGAAATCACATTATATCAAAACTTCCGAATGAGATAAAGAATAAGGGATCAAAAGCAAATCCAAATGTGAAGCAAAAATCCTTAAAGTTAAGGAATATCATCAAATAAAACTTCCTTTAACCTTGGCTTAAAGCCATGTAAATATGAGCAGAACTAAGAATAAGAACTTCGAATAAAAGAACAAGTAAAATAGAAATAGATGAATGAGACTTCCTTCTTGTAAAGAAGACATTTAAGATCATGACCACATAAATGAAAGGGATGATGATTAATAGCAAAACCTTGATGAATTAAATACCCTAAAAAAATGCTTAATGTTTGAAAGAGTGGAAGTATTCTATATCTTCTAAATTTGATACTTTTATAAGTTGATGAGTGGTGAGAATTCCCCTACACCCAACAATACAAATAACAAGTATTGTATGCAACCTAATTTTAATTTGTGAATGTGTTAATGTAATTTCTAGAGAGCTAATGTATAGATCATTAATCATTGCCTTCCCATTAGAGTTAGTTATGATTAAGATGTATGATTTAACTCACAATGAGGTATATGATATCATGATGTTATTTAGCTATAATAATACTCAAGTAAAATATGGTAATTAATTGTTTAAACTAATTATTCTAATGAACAATAAAAGTAAATCCTATATTAGCCTAGAACAATGAGCATCCATTCCCAACTTGTTATACATGCCTTGAACTAGGATAACTATTACTAGGATTACCAAGGAATATGCTTTTAGGCAAACCAAATGTTATCACTACTAGGATACCAAACAACTCTATATTATGCTCAAAAATGGTTGTACTCATTTTTCCAAATTGCTATTATTCAATGGAAATGTAAATGACATTAGTAATGTAAATAACATAGAAATATAAAGTGCATTAGAAAGTAAAGGTCTATTCTAAGTGAAATTTTGCAATGAATAAGAATGATCTTGATCTTATTGGCATCATAGAATTGTGTCTTGGCAATGACACCAATGATGAGTAGCAAGAGTTCCCCTATGCTTAACCATACAAAATACAAGCATTGTGTGCAACCTAATGGTTATCCATTGATGGGTTAATGTAATTTCTAGAGAGTTAATGTGTAGATTATTGATCATTGTCTTCCCATAAGAGCTAGCTATGATCAAGGTGTATGTCTTAATGCATAGTGAGTTATATGATATAATGATGCTATCTAACTATAATAATGCTACAACAAAATATGATCATTGATTGTGTAAACTACTTATTCTAATGAACAATAAAAGAAAATTCTATATTAGCCTAGAGTAATGAGCATCTATGCCCAAGTTGTTGTATAAGCCTAAACTAGTGTAACTATTATTGGAATTACCAAGTGACACACTAGTAGCCGAACTAAGCATTATTGCTATTGGGATATGAAATGACTACATGTTATACTCAAAACTAGTAATAATCATTCCACCAAGTTACTGTTATGCAGTAGAAATGTAAATGACACAAGAAATGTAAATAACAAGGAAATGTAAATTGCTTTAGAAAGTAAATGTCTATTCTAAATAAAATGCTACAATGGATAACAATGATCTTGATCTTACTATTATCATATACTTACATCGAGGTAGGATGTCACTCAAATAAGACTTTGTATAATCACTTCAAATTCACCTTTTAGGAACTCACAAACTAACAATAAATTCATAGAATAAAATTACAAGCATTTAGTTAAGGATGCACTAAAAGATGCATTAAGTGCAGTAGTTGAGCATTATTTATAGACATCACCTACCCCAAACACATCGCATCTATAATGTCATACTAAAGCATATAACATTACAACTATGATATCATAGGTGCAATATTGCACTTGATTTATCTAGTGTTCATCATACCCCTACAATTGACTAAAAATTCATCTTTGAGTTAAACAATAGTGGGATGAAGTTGGTTACAAAATTATAAAAGTGGGACTACATTTATTAAGATTTTGTGTCATTTTTGTAAAAGCCCACTTGAATAAAGTTTTATAATGTAGCACTCAAGTAGTTATTTAGTTCATTAGTGTCATTGTCATAAATTTTGTAACAAAATATTTTCTAATTTTGTTTAACTCAAGGATGAGTTTTTAGTTAGTCATGGGGTATTGATGAGTGGAAAAGTACCCCTACACTCAACCATACGAATATGAGCATTCATGCACAATCCGATTGAACTCCATAGACGACCTAGTAGTGGTATCTACATAATTACACGTTGATCACAGTTCGCTGTCTTTCCACCTGGACTAGTATTTGCTTTGTCATGTTTTTTTTAGTCTAGAGTGAGGTGTATGATGTGGTCCTAAGCTACTGCTACTCCTAGAGGCAATGGAAAATAACTCTGATTAACCTTAGAGGGAAAGGGAGAAGAGAATCTAAGCTAGCCTAAGTGCAATGAGCATCTGTCCTCAATCATTTGTACACATCTTGGACCTCATGTACTACCATTGGGATTACCAAGTGCATGTTCTAGGTATGCTACTAGGATACCAAGTAGTCACACTTAAATGATCATGATTAAGTCGTACTCATTCGACGTTTACTAACAGGGGTAGGAGATGAGGGTAGAGAAACATTAATTACGAAAGCAATAAATAAAAATTAAAATTAAGTGAATGCTACAATGATGAAGTAATCTTGATCTTTATTGCCGGTCATGTGTGTGTCCAAGTACGTCACACTCGAATAAAGGTTCTGTACAATTACAATCATCACACTACAGGCATGCATTGGGGAAAGGGTTGAGAGGAAAAATTAATAAAAAGGTCCTACTCTAACACTAACTTCATATTGCTTTCCCATGCACCCCATTATGTATTTATAGGCTCACACAGGAACCATGATATCGCGTATTCAATATCGCTTGTTAGTTCGCGATATCGTGTACTCGATATCGGGGGTCCGATATCGAGGGTCTGATATTGGAGGTCTGATATCAGGACTCATTAGACTTGATATCTTGTACCCGATATTAGGGGTTCGATAACAGGGGTCCGATATCAGCACCTAACAAACCATAATTCATCATACCCTCACGACTAACTAACAACTCATCCTTGAGTCAAAGAAAGTGAGGAACAAGTTCAATTGATTACACAGTGGATAGGTATGGGATTATTGAATAACTAGAAATCTATTCATCTCACAGTGGAGAGTTGAATACAAAAAAATTGGGACATAGACACAAAATTACAAAATTTATTGGAACTCATGTGCTTCCTAGTGGTGGTGGCTCCTCCATGGGTCTCTTCCCCTTGTCTTGAGCTCCAGGCTTTGAGATTGATACCGTTGAAGAAGCACCTGATGTTTCTCCTCTTCTATCCGAGGATTATGAGCCGTCCATGTCACAAATAGTCATTGTTCCTCTTCATAGGCTTGGGCCTTGACCTCTCCACCTTTTTCTTGGCTAGATTGTGCAGTGATAGGAGGTCCTTGATGGATGCTAAATGATTGTGCCTCCTGCTTTGCATGTTCTACATGAGGTCCTTGGTCTTTGCCTCCCCCTAGGCATTCAGTTGCATCTTGAGAAGGTCCTCCTTATTGTCATCTTTGAGGGGCCATCTATAATCACACAAAGATCAATTATTAGTAAGGTTATTGAAAGAAGTTCATTATTTCATACCTTACTCATTGCCTTTAATAAATGTTGAATTCTTTTCTTAGTGTAATTTTAGAGTTAGAATTTTTTTTAAGGAAGTTGCCCTAAAAGTTTAATGTCTGACCTGATTTGTTTAGGTGACACATAAAAGGACATGTAGTGATTTTGAGGAATGTTTGATAAAAAGATGACAAAGGAAAGAATAGATTTGACAATGAAGTACTCAAAGGGTATAAAATGATGTGGTGGTATGCAAAAAGTACAAATTACAAAAGTCACGCAAGTGGATCCTCCCCAAAGTAGGTTCCAACCTATAATGCCCTTACATAACCACACCTTAAAATGTCCATAGGCACTAGAAGGGTTAAATGTAATCTACACTGATGCAAAAAAACACACACTTATTGATACTACTGTGATGAGGTAGGAATTCTATGCGACACAAGACATGAGTCACCAATTCATGAACAGCAAGATGAGGTGAATTGTAGAAGGGATTACAGAGATTGGGACATGAGGTGACTGACCTAGGGCACAATGAATCTTGAGTGTAGGGCATGATTAATGTGTCATTAACCCATTGCTCCAAAATCAAGACCAAGTCCATTCCTCCGATTAGTGACATCGCTTTGTTTCATCCCATGATGGACAACCATAAGAGTACCATGACAACAAGGCGGATGATCACTTGGCATTTTGTTCAAGGGAGGAGTGATTTGGAATCTGCAGCACACACACATAATTTTTCTTTGATCTTTTCTTATGTGGTTTGTCTTCTTTTTATTTTATTTTATTTTATTTTTTTTGAGGCACTTTGGCACTTTGTTCTTTTCAACAGTGAACCAGAGAAGCCACCAACCTTCAGGCATGGGTGCATGTCTTTCTAGTGGGATCCCCTAGAATAGCATTGAGTTTCTTTATTGAGTGCCTTTATTACTCTTACTCCCATTTTTTGTTAGATCTACAAGGATCTTAATACAACCAGGCTGCATGATAGCACCTACAGATGTCACCAAAGAGAACCCACAAGTCCCCTTGATGTCATACCCTGGCCATTCCTTCTTAGTCCATCATTCTTTGCTCTGGGCATGATGAGCACAAAATTACTTTTAAGTTTTTATGATGATAAGAATATCATTGTACCCAGAGTAGAACCTCTTATTAATAGAATGGTTGGGTGGATGTGGTGGGCTTGTGGTCCAAATAATTAATTACTTGAGATTTGAGAGCAAAGAACAACACCTCAACCAACGAGTCACATGAGTGTTTTATTCATAGATGAGATTACCCATAAAAAGATAACAAGATAAAATAATAAATAAAAAGATGAAAAATTGGGAAACAAAAAATTGTAAAATTAAAGAAAATGAAAAACATTTATTAATTCTGCTCATTAGAATGGAGGATATCCCCCATAATTGAACATTTGAGCATGGCTAGAATTAATAAACAGAAAATGGGGATCCATGCATGTTGGAAATGTTGGAGATCGATCATATCCAAACCACTAAGTGTCTTTTGATGTCGTGGTTGGAATGTACCTAAATTGGGGTGCACACACTGTATTAAAGTTGACATAGTGGGGCAAGTTAGAAGATGAGTTTAATTGATATGGAGTTGATCCACTATGGCATCCTTGACTATAAGATGGTATGTAAGGATCGATATGTCTCCCTATGTAGCTATATTCATTGGGCCGCATAGTTTTTAGAGTGTTGATTGGTGGCCCAGATAAGGTAACACGAGGCATTGAGTTCGAGGGGAAGGATACATCACAATGTTGAACTTGTGTTGAGTTGGAGGATGTAGTGGTCTCGGAACTCTGCTATCCCTTTCTATGGCCATGCCTAAAGAAAGAATGCTTTTGAGTACCTCCACTGCTGTTGATAATAGCAACACAAGTAATGTTCGTGGGTTGGTGCTGTGGTGCAAAACCTTCTAATACAATTGGTGGTGATGTAGAAGGAGGTAAAGGATGGGAAGATTGAAGTTGAGGAAAAGTGTAAGGCACATGAGGTGGTGATCATGTTGGATAGGATATGGGTTGATAGTATTTAGGAGAATTATAACAATGTGTTGAGATAGAGGATGTTGACCTAGTTGGGAAAATAGGATGCTGAACTTGATAGGCACTTGGGTTCGGATGGTATGAAGGGTATGACCAGTTTGGGGGAGGCCTCCCCCATGACTAGGATTTTTGCCACTATGATTGAACACAGTATTTTTGTACAAACTCTGGATGTAACATTCTTTTCCAATGGTCATGTAAATGTGACAAGATTGGGCATTGACCTTTGGGGTGATCATACATGAAAATGTTGCATTGATACATATGATTAGCAATTGAGTTCTTATCCTTATTCTCCTCAACCTTTCTTTTCGATTGTCTAATGGTGTTCTTTCCTATTTCTTGGTTTGTCATGGTTCTACCTCTAATAATGTTGGCATATTCTCCACACTTTTCATGTATCCATTCTGTCATCTTATTGATCTTTGCCTCAATTTCATCTAGCAATTGTATTATTGGAGAAGATGATTCCACCTCCTTAAGGTGAGTTGGTTTCTCCTCTTCATGATCATGGACCTTTGCTAATTCAAGATTTTGGTCCTATTGAAATTTCTCAACATTATCCCATTTAGTGAACTCTCTTTCTTCTTTTGCTACCCACTTAATAAGCTCTTGGAATTGATGGGTTTGTAGCTCGTATAGTTGACCTTGGGCATACATCCCTAGGGTCTCCCTTGTTTCATTACGGAGCCCATCTATGATGTGGTACATTAGCCTTTCCTCGGAGAATCCATGGCCTGGGTAGTTGTTTAACAATGCATAATATATTTTTAAGGCCATGTCTAAGGGTTCATGTTGTGCTTGTTTCCACTCTTGGATTTGTCTCCTCAAGGCTGACAATCTTGCATAAGTTTGATATCTTTCATTGAAGAGTTCTACCATTGTCAGCCAACATTGAATTGATTTTGGTCCTAAGGACATATACCATACTTTTTCTTGGCCAACAAGTATCAGAGAAAAGAGCTTAAGTTTTTTCCATCCATTATCAATATTGTTCCATACATAGGAATCATGGAAGGCTTGTAAATGATGTTTTGGATCTAAATTATAGCCTCCTGAAAACTTGGAAAAGTTGTTTAAACCAAGCCTGGGTAGACAACTTTCTTTGTAATGCCTGTGGGATATTTGAACAACCTCTTGTATATGTATTAGGCTCTCAGTGGCTATCAGGGGTTCATTGTCACTCACTAGGTTATGAATTTGTAATTTGGAATGATGTTGTCTTTGTTTATGTACATAGGAGACCCTTGCATCAAATTGAGTACTCCAAACTTCATCTTCATCATCATATAATTTGTTGGTTCTCCAATGAATTACCTTAATAGTTGTTGCATTATCATAATCTTGTGAGAGAGACATTGTTGCGAATCATGTGTGACTTAATTGAAATTAATTTATTTTCTAAGAGATATATCGTGAATACTTTGTTACAGAGATCTTGTATGATGTAACTAATCTAAATAACTAGCATCGTCCCTGGCAATGGTGCCAATGATGAGTGGTGAGGTACCCCTACACTCAACCATACGAATATAAGAGTTCATGCATGATCTGGTTGAACTCCATAGATGGGCTAGTTGTGGTATCTAGATAATTACACGTTGATCATAGTTCGTTGTCTTCCCACTTGGACTAGTATTTGCTTTTTCACGTATGGTTTAGTCTAGAGTGAGATGTATGATGTGGTCCTAAGCTAGTGCTACTCCTAGAGACACTGGAAAATAACTTTGATTTAACCTAAGAGGGAAAGGGAGAAGAGACTCTAAGCTAGCCTAAGTATGATGAGAATCTATCCTTAATCATCCGTACACATCTTGGACCTCATGTACTACCACTGGGATTACCACGCACATGTCCTAGGTATGCTACTGGGATACCAAGTAGTTACACTTAAATGCTCATGATTAAGTCGTACTCATTCCACGTTTATGAATAGGGATAGGAGATGAGGGTAGAGAAATATTAATTATGAAAGCAATAAATAACAATTAAAATTAAGTGAATGCTGCAATGATGAAGTAATCTCAATCATTATTGCCATTCATGTGTGTGTCCAAGTATATCACACTCGAATAAAGGTTCTGTACAATTACAATCATCACACTATGGGCATGCATTGTGGAAAGGGTTGAGAGGAAAAAATAACAAAAAGATCCTACTCTAATACTAAATTTTACTATTACTTTCTCATGTTCCCAATTATGTATTTATAGGCTCATACAGGAACCAGGATATTGCATATCTGATATTGCTAGCCAGGCGACGATATCGCGTACCCGATATCGAGGGTTCAATATTAGGGGTTCGATATCAGGACTCATCATATATCAGGGGTCTAATAATAGGGGTCCAATATTAGCACCTGGTTAACAAGGGTCTAATATCAACACCTAGTTAACAAGGGTCCAATATCAAGGGTCCGATATCAGCATTTGACAAACCATGATTCATCAGGTATGATGTACAAGTCTTTTGGTGAACTATGATGTCAAAGATGAAACATCATATTTTATGATGCAATGTCTCATATGAAAATTTGTAGTGGTAATAAATGCTTATAAATAGACCATCTCTAACATTTAATGCATCGTTAATGCAATAGATATAAAAACTCTATTAGTTATTTCCATTAATTTTAGAAATAACTAATGAGTGTCCATAGTTTGGATTTGGGGTGTTGGAACCTAAAATAATTGAAACATAGGTATACCCCAAGATTTATAGAAGTTTATAACTCAGTGCTACCTAGTAGAATCAACCTGTAACTTGGGGGGTTACCAGACCAAGACTCATACCACTAGGCCCATGGTATGGACTTGAGCTACTCGTACATAGTCCTATTTGAATGGCATTATACTTAAACACATTCCATAATGGTGATAAGATCAAGATCATTCTTATCTCTTACAATATTTTAACCTACACTAGATTTTACTTTCCAAGCATTTATTTTTCTATATTCTTTACATTTTAATGCACTTAGCTTAATAATTTACACTTTTACACATCATAGTAAATTAGTAGAATGAGTATGACTAGTCTTGAGTTTAACGTGTAATTGCTTGGTAACCAAGTAATGATATTTTGGCACATCTTGATGAGCGACGAGGTACCCCTATGCTCAACCATATGAATACAAGCGTTTCATGCATGATCTGGTCGAATTCCAAGGACTAAGTGCTTATGCACCCTTATGGAACAAGGATAGGTTGGTTGATCGTTGTCTTCCCAAGCTAATTTAACTAAGTGACCAATTTAACTTAACTACTCATTAACTAAGTTCTAACTAATCCTAATACCAACATTTGTTCCCACTTGTCATACACATCCTAAACTAGTGCAACAATACTGGGATTACCAAACGCTAATCGTTACTGGGTTACCAAGCATTACACGCATGCTCGAAGTGGTCATGCTTGTGTAATTTAACGATTTTCTTAATTGATCAAAATGAATTAATGTGCTAATTACAGAAATGTAAAGTGTATACAAAAAATAGATATATAAGAAAATAAAATAAAAGAAATGCGTAAGAAAAAAAATCTCAAGTGTTGTAAGGATGAATCAAAAAGCTCATCTTTACTGCCATACACAAGGTGTGCTCAGGTACACAATGCTCAAATAAAGATCTGTCGACACTTAGACCTTCTACTATGGGCACTTGGAAAATACTCTAACTTTCAAATAGATTACATAGTTTAGCTACTTGACTACTAAAAGACTTTTTCCGAATTATGCGTCTGGGTATTGTATTTATAGACTTGGGAGAAATTACTCTAATAATTAGAGTAACTGCTCTAATAATTAGAATAACTGCTAAAGTAACTACTAGAGTAACCACTCTAATAATTAGAATAACTACTAGAGTAACCACTACAGTAAACACTCTAATAATTAGAATAACTGCTAAAGTAATCACTAGAATAACCACTCTAATAATTAGAATAACTGCTAGAGTAACCACTAGAGTAACCACACAAGTAATTAGAGTAACCGCTAGAGTAACTGCTCTAATAATTAGAATAATTGTTAGAGTAACTGCTCTCATCATATCCCCACGATTAAATGAAAACTCATCCTTGAGCTCCTTACAAAATATTGGGAAGGTATGGGATTATTGACTAATTGACAACTGATGGTGGAATGGGATGATAGACTCAACGTACCCAATGAACAGAGCAATAAGCATATTACAACATTAGTGTTCATGACCATTGTGGTGAACACTCATACATAAATGACATCCAAGCCTTTATTTGGTAGTTTGAAGAGAAAGAGAAAGAAAGAAGATGAAAGGTGTTGTCGCCAATGCTGAGATTGCGCCTTCCATTGTTTATCCATAGTCACGCCACTGGACTTGCTCCTTTCATAAATGCTCCACTTCTAGTCCATCCTAAGTGCTTCCTCCAAGCCCAGTCCATTGTTTGTATGATCTCCATCTACACACACAAAACAATCACAAATGAGCAAGGATAGATAAACCACAATGTGGTTGATACCTTGCCTCGATATGAGGTGCATTGGCTAAGTTGTGGTTATGGAAGAAATTGGTTTAGAGATTTATCACTAGAAACTACCCAAGGCGTAGGGGTTAGGAAATTAGTAAAATGGAAAAAATTAAAAAATTTATGCCAAGGCCCCCATGACTAAGATCGAACCTCGAGTAGCTATAAAATGGAAAAACATGAGGAACAAGAAAGATGAAAAATATCAACGACAATGCTAATAAAATGGATGTCATGGATGGGGATGAAAGAAGAAATGATTAATTGCAGGAAATGTTTAAGGAAAAGAAGTTAACAATTGCACCAAAAAGAAATGCCAGTGGGTCCTCCCCAAAGTAGGCTCATGCCCTTTATCCCTTAACAAACCTAGAAACCAAAGAGTTCGTAGGCTCTAGGAATGTTATTTGGAAGCAATAGTTAAAAACTTACCCACAAGAATTCACCAAAGAAAAATAATGCATTAACCCAGAACAGACTAATGATAAAACCAAAAATGAGGTGGAAAAATGGGGAGAAAGATGGAGAAGAGAGAATGGAATGGAATCCCAAGAACAAGGTTGTGTAAAGTCGCTTTTGTATTTTATGGTTAATGTGACTGAGTAGAACTCATCCCAAATCTAGACTTAAACAAACCACATCCAGTGACCTCGCATCAACACACTTGACCAATCCATCCACTTGAAGCAACAATAGTGCTTTCACAAAGAGTCACTACCATTCCGAGGAGAGTGAGATGGAGAAGTAGGAAGCAAGAAAGGGCCTTAGTTAGAGGGAACCTTTAGGCATGGGTAACGTGTCTTTCCAGTTCCATAACTAGCACTTGTAGCCCATATTGCTTTATTATGTCTAAGGGGTGTGCTTTGAATTCTCATCTTTTTCTCTCTTTTTTTATGTTTATGCATGAGAACCACACCATGAAAAGACTTATTTTTATTCACTTAGCTTTCTAATATTTGAACAATGTCAGAATGGCGGAAAACCCAAGAAAAAGCATCTAAGAACCCACAAGATTGGCCAGCACCAATGCATCGAATCCCCTTGAAGTCACACCCTTCTCATCCTTTGAGTCTTTTCTTGGTTTGAAAAATACCCAGCCATCAATTCATTGACAAGTTTACTTAGAAAAAGAGGGATTGTATAGTTCCAAGCCAAAGGAGATAATAGAGTTGTATGGATGAGTGGACGGCATGGACTCATTGCCTATTTTACCAAAAGAACCATACCTTAATCTCAGCATCATAATTCAAAGGTAAAAACCAAACATTAGCAATCAATATGATATAATTCAATCCACCATCATGAGCACTTATTTGATGATGAATAAAAGTAAATCAAGAAATCAAACAAATAGTAAAAATATGAATGATGGTGTAAAAAAAATAACAAAATTTGAAAAAATGTATAAAACAAAAATGTGTGAAACAAAAATGTGTAAAAAAAATTCAAAAAGAACTGAGGGCCTAGAATGGTTAGCATAGGTATCCATCTCTCCCATGACTAAGTTGGAAGCAGGAGATCTAAAATAGTGAGCAAGGTTGTCCACTAATAGAGGTAGCATGTGTACTGGCTATCCTAAGCTCATGGAAAGGTTTGGTTTGTTACACGTTGAGCAACAGTTTCTTGTTTGGGCTCTGAGGTTTGTATATTTTCATGGCCCTTGAAGGAAAAATTTCATAAATAATATAAGATCCTTCCCATGGTGTTTGAAATTTAGTATGTTGTGGCACATGTGTGGGATTCCAGTAGAGAACCTTATCTTTTGGTTGATATTTAACTTTCCTAATTCTTAGGTCATGACATTGCTTATTGAATGCCTTGTACAATTCATTAGATGACAGGGAAGCCAATCAGTTTTCATCTAGAAAATTAAGGGTTACTAACCATTGTTTCTATGTTAGATCAAGGTCAAGGTTGAGGTCGCATGCCGTGGATAGTGTACAGAGCTTAGTTTGAATGGAAAGCGTTGGTAATTTACCATACACTAACTCATAGGAAGAGTAGCCTGTAGGGAGTTTCCATGTGAAGTGGTATGCCCAAAGAGCATTGTTCAGTTTAGTGCTCTAGTCTCACCTAAACTTGCTAATGGTTCTTGTTAATATCTTTGTAATTTCCCTGTTGGTGACTTCTGCTTGATCGTTCGCTTGGGGATGTTATGGTGTGGTCAATTTATGCTTAACCCCTAAGCATTGCATTAATTTTTGAAAATTTGCACTTGTGAAGTGTGTACCATTGTCTGAAATAAGTGCACATGGCACACCAAACCTGTTTATGATTTGTTCTTAAACAAATCGTGCAGCTGTAGATGATGTACAATCTTTAACAACAGTTGCTTTGGCCCATTTTGTTAGGTAATCAATGACAACAATAATATAAGCTTTTCCATCGGACATTGGTGTACTCAGCCCCATAAAATTAATTCCCCAAATGTAGAAGGGTTCTAATGATTGAATCCATTGTTTTGGACCCTTCATTCTAGTAGTCATTCCCCCATCACATTGACAATGCTCACAAGATTGGACGAAATGATGGATGTAGTTAAGAAATTACTTTCTAGTACAACTCCTAAAGCATATTTGGACATGTTAGTCATGATATGGTATGATTTGGACCAATCAAGAGCTTGTAGAATGGATGTTTCTACTAGCTTTTGTTTCAGAGTTTGGAAAGCTAATTCGCATTCCTTGGTCCACTCGAAAGGTACATCCTTTTTCTTTAATTCCATTAATGGTTTGAAAACCTTTGAAAAGTTCTCAATAAATCTCCTATAGTAGCTAGTATGTCCAAGGAATGACCAAATATCTTTGACAGTTTCTAGTTGATGGGTAATTCCTTGGATAATATTGATTTTCTTGGGGTCTACCTCTATCCTTGTGTGTGAGATTTTGTGCCCTAGTACTATGCCTTCTTGGATCATCAAATGGCTTTTCTACTAGTTGAACCTCAAATTGGTTTCTACACATCTTTTTAACACTTACTCCAACCGGTCCAAGGCTTAATCAAAGTTTCTTCAATAAGTGGAGAAGTCATCCATAAAGACCTCCATGCCATTCCCTATCTATTGTTGAAATATGCTTAGAACTAGTCATTGAAATGTTGCAAGGGCATTGTACAAGCCAAACAACATCTATTTGTATGCAAACGTTCCCCAAGGATTGGTGAACGTAATCCTTGCTTGGTCTTCTGGGGGCTATTTGTATTTGGTTATATCTGCTATATCCATCTAGAAAACTATAATAGTGATTCCCTGAGATGATGTCTAAGACTTGGTTAACAAATCGTAATGAAAAGTGATCTTTGAATATTGCCATATTTAGTAACCTGAAATCTATGCACACCCTCCATTTGCCTTCCTTTTTAGGCACAATAACTAAGGGGCTAACCCATTCGCTATCAGCAATGGGGTATATGAACCTAGCCTTGAGAAGTTGTTTGATTTTTTCCTTAACTACTTGTTTCAGCTTAAGGTTCAATCGCCTCTGTAGTTATCTTTGAGGCTTCATGGAGGGGTCAATGTAAATTCTATGTTGGCATATCCTAGGATCTATTTTAGTTAATTCAGGATATGACCAAGTGAAGGCTTCTGACCATTTATTTATTACCTTTAGTAGTTCTTCTTTCTATTGAGGAGCAAGCTTAGCATTGATAATTACCAATTTTCCATTTTTAAGGAATGTGTATTCCATACCACTAGGCAATGGTTTCAGCTCAAGGGGCTTCTACTTAAATTTCTCAGGGATTTCCAACTTTCCCAGTTGATATTTTCAAGGTTAAGACTTGGAAGTTGGTGGTGGACTTGCTCTAATGCTTTTATGCTATCGATGTAAGCACAAGTCAAACCCTTAGTTGGTTCCATGCATATGAGTGAACTGCTTTCTTGATCAGCTGTTAACCATTGGGTGTCTTCCTATCATGTGGCTACTACATACAAGAATCTTTGTATGTTAATCACTTGTGCACACTAATTGCATGTAAGAAATGCTAAACTTTACACAAACTATGACCTCTGCACACAATTACACCTTGTGTCACTGTATGTGTTGCATAGAACTTTCTTCTTCTCAATCTTTCCGAATGTATTTTTCTTTGATATTTCTAGGGAAAGATCATGGATTCCTATGTGTGCGTCGATGGTGCTTAGCCATGCTCTTCCCATTATGATTGGGAAGTCCCCCTTAATTTTGTTTACCTGAATCACTAGGAAGTTAGCTAGGTACGACCACCCACAAATAGTGATAACAATGTCTTCCACTAGTCCCAATGGGATAGTGATGGACTGGTCGACCAACTCTAGATGGATGTTGCTCTTTTTCAATAGAGATAGGTTCCAAGCCTTGTATATTTCTTGAGAAATCAAGTTAACACCAGAACCTGAATCCAAAAGAGCCTTGCATAACACATTTCCAGAAATTTGTAAGTATATCAGAGGATTCTCAGGATCAAAGAATTTCCTGAGAAGGTGGCCAGCTTTGATCCAATCGATGACGACATGTGTTAGCATGACCGTATGCATTGAGTGTAGTGATTGGGTTGAAGGGGCCTCCAAAGTTTTGATTGATACTAAGGCATCTAAGGAATCAGCCACTTGTGATTGTAAGGGATTGGTTAGAATATGGGTTCTAAAGAAATGTCTTTTCTTCATGTGGTTGTTGAAACCAATAGTAGGTTGAGAGTTAACAGCCCTTGTGGTGTTACGTTGTTGTGGCTGGGTAGGGATTTCACCTTGCATAGTTGGAGTAGGTGGTAGTGGAGCCATTGGTGGAAGAGATGTAGCCGGATGAGAAGGATGATATANATGATATGCTTGCAGAATATTGCCTCTAGAAGAGGGAGTCCCATAACACTCATGAGCTTGGTAGTGAGGTTGAGGAGTACCGTGACTAGTAGAGTCACATGGAGAGACTAGCTGCTGGACGTAATATCCATACAAGTTAGGTTGTCGGTAAGGATAATATTGCCTTGGTGGTGGAATTACCCATGATTGTGGGTATTTCCGCTATTGATATTGCTCAATCGGTTGTGGTGGAGTTCCATTGGGATAATACGTTAAGGGTTGGTGGAACTATCTTGGTCTACCTTGAGGATAAGGTAACCTTCAGGGTGCTTGCCGTTTGTTCAATCATGGGTTGAGTGCATACACCCCAGACTTATGCAGATGTGAGATTACAAGGTAACATCCCTTAGGATGGTCATATTGACATATCTTGCATCAACTATCATTGTCTATTTCTGAATCCACAACCTCTTCAATGATGGAGACTTTGGCCTTACCTACTACATGCATGTTCAGCTTCTCTCTTTTTTCATTTTTCACGATCATTACCTTACTCTCTAGACTTCTTTGCTATTTTAAGAACAGTTTGAAATCTATTGTCTAGGGAATCCCACATTTGTTCTACCTTCTGATGTCATCTTTTGGATAGACAAAGTTTTCCTATTCACCATATCTTTGAGTGGTGACTCTTCTTCATCCTCACAAAATATTACTCCCCTCTTCGGGAGGGAAGGATCTCGGCTATACTCTTTTGCACTTTCTCTCTTTTGTAGCTCACCTTCTTCCTTAGTAACTTGCTTCAACAGTCTTTGGATTTGATGGGACCTAAGCTTAGATAGTCTTCCTTGGGCATAAGTCCCAAGGGTTCTTCTCATTTCATGCCTAAGTCCATCCATGAGATGCCACAGTTGATCCCTTTGTGAATAACCATGGCCAGGACAATGATGTAATAGTGCAAAGTATCGTCCCATGGAAACATCCAAGGGTTTATGTCCTCCTTGTTTCCAGCCTTGGATTTGCTTTCATAAGTTAGACACTCGGGAGTACGTTTGGTACTTATCGTTGAATAATTCTAACATAGTACTCCATCTATGAATAGATTCTAATTCTAAGGATTAGTACCAACTTTTCGCTTCTTTAACTAGTGTATGTGGGAACAACTTAAGTTTTTGCCATTTTTTCTCTATGTTTTGTAATGTACACGCATCATGGAATGCTTGTAAATGATTCTGAGAATCAGCTTTGTATCCCCCTTCAAATCATGGGATACTGTTCATATCTAATCTCTTGATCCTACTATCTTTCTAGTTCCTTGTTGGAATTCTAACAGCCTTAGTTATGTCTAACATACTTCAAGTAGTGAGTAGGGGTTCATTGTGATTGTCTCATCCATGGCATCTATGATGCCTATATTGTTCCCTACTCTCCCTTCTTCTATGTCGTGACTCTCTAGAGTGCCCTCGTCCCCTTTCTTAGCTGTTTTGTCTATGACGTCCACTTTTCCTACCTTTATCCCCATGGTCTTTTTCCTTATGAATACGTCTAAATACTAAAGGAGAGGATGAAGGAGATGATGAAGGTGAAGAAGAAGGAGAACTATCACCATGATAGTGTTTGCTACCTTCTCTTCGACGGTCACGACGTCGATCACGATTGCAATCAGAATGTCCACCTTTATCATGTGTTTGTGTCCCTTTTTTGGATCCCTTGTGCTTGTGGGTGTTAGAACTTGGGTTATGAATAGTGGAATGAAGGTTTTGATACATAACCCATTAGCCAAAGTCAAGGGGAGGAACATTGATGTGTGGGCGACTACCTTAGGTAGGTTCACTACCCTCATTTTCGCTTGAGACATATGGGGCATCCTGGGACCACTTAGCTTTCAAAGACTTATGATGTCTCTCTTGTTGCAAGTCCTTTTGATGTTGTGGCTTGGTGGGATGGTATTCTATCAAGTCATGGTCTTGCACAACATATTTTGCATGTAAGTGCAACATGCCAATTCATGTGAGATCACAAAGAAGCATGCTTGGGACTAAACGATCGAGAGGTAACACTATGTTACCTTCTAAGTCTTGCCAACACAGTTGTTCATCTTGATGGAGGATAAAGGTGAAGTCTGGTATATACACATCGGGATGAATATATACCACTCAAACTTGTTGAGGGACTAGCAGATCAACGTCATGTGTATTATGCTACCAACTATTTCTTGTTTCAGACCTAAGCAGTGAGGCACTTTCGTACGAAGAAGAAGACATACTTGTCTGTTTAGTGTGCAATGTATTCTTGTTTATTATTTTCTCAATCAACCCTAATAGTTCATTCCAATGATGTGAATGATTTCCTAAGTTCTAATTAGCGCACAAACAACTAAGTCCCCGACAACGGTGCCAATGATGAGTGGCAAGGTACCCCTATACTCAACCATACAAATACATGCATTTCATGTACAATATGGTTAAATTCCAAGGACTAAGTGTTTATGCACCCTTATGGAACAAGGACAGGTTGGTTGATCGTTGTCTTCCCAAGCTTACCTGTATGTCACGATTGTATGGTTAAGTAAGCTTGAGGCATATGATTTTTATAGCTTTTATGTTTTTATGGCCTGTGCTAGTAGGGAAGGAGAGAGGTAACTAAGTGACTAATTTAACTTAACTACTCATTAATGAAGTTCTAACTAATCCTAGCACCAGCATTTTTTCCCACTTTCCGTACACATCTTGAACCAGTGCAACACTACTAGGATTACCAAACACTAATCGTTATTAGGTTACCAAGCATTACATTCATGCTCGAAGTGATCATGCTTGTGTAATTTAATGATTTTCTTAATTGATTAAAATGAATTGTTGTGCTAATAACAGAAATGTAAAGTGCATAAAATAAAATAAATGCATAAGAAAATAAAATAAAAAAAATACGTAAGAAAACAAATCTCAAGTGTTGCAAGGATGAATCAAAGAGCTCATATTTAGTGTCGTACACAAGGTGTGCTTAGGTATACAATGCTTGAATAAAGATCCATCCACACTTAGACCTCCTGCTGTGGGCACTTGGAAAATACTCTAACTTTCAAATAAACTACAAGAGTTTCACTACTTGACTACTAGAAGACGTCTTCCCAATTGTGTGTCTGGGCATTGTATTTATAGACTTGGGAGCAACTACTCTAATAATTAGAGTAATTGCTCTAATAATTAGAATAACTACTAAAGTAACTGCTAGAGTAACCACTCTAATAATTAGAATAACTGCTAGAGTAACCGCTAGAGTAGCCACCCTAATAATTAGAATAACTGCTAAAGTAACCACTATAGTAACCACTCTAATAATTAGAATAATTGCTAGAGTAACCACTCAAGTAATTAGAGTAACTGCTAGAGTAACCGCTACAGTAACTGCTCTAATAATTAGAATAACTGCTAGAGTAACTACTCTCATCACATCTTGTAGCTTATTATTTGGTAATCTTGGTGGTGATTACCCTAGTCTAGGATGTGTACAGAAAATCAAAAGCAAATGCTCATAACCCTTAGAGTAGATTAAGATTTGCTTCATTGTTTGTTATATTAATTAGTTAAGTACTATATTTTACATTTATTAATTAAATATGCTAAACAATATCATTACCATATGCCTCACTATGAAATAATCTATATGCTTAGAACCACAACTCCAAGTAGGAAGATAGTGATTCGTAATTAATTAATAACTTGTTTCTATAGAAATGTTTATTACACCTCTACAAGAACACCTCCACAAACTAAGTGTTGAGATACTTAGCTCGTAGCTATAAATAGTCTTTAGATCAATGTAACCCTTGATATGGTATCGATTATAAAACGAAGGGGCACAAATTCTCCAATTAAATTCAAACTTAGCCTACTGCACACAAACCAAGAATCATAGGGAATGATGAAAAAGTGAATTTTTTAATGCTAAAAATGAATAAGTGTAAAATCACAAAAAAATTGATCAAGTATAGATTATCGAAAAAATTAAGTTCAGGATAGGTTATGAATGATGGAATAAAATAATTAAGTGTAGAATGTGGATGAATAGTATAAAATATTAAAATAGTATAACTATAACGTGAAAGGAAGGATCTCATTTCCCTCCCCAAATAATAGAATTTTTAGGTTGAAAAATAACTAAGTATAAAAAAGGCTAAAAATTTGACTAAGTATAGAATATGATGTTGGAGGTAGAAAAAATTTTAAGTATAAAGATTATATAAAAGGATATAAAATGTTGAAATATTAATGTTATTATATAGAGAGAAGGATGTTAAATCCTTTCCTAAAAAATAAAATTTTTACATCAAAATACAGTTAAGTGTAAAATGCTAAGAATTTGACTAAGTGTAAAACATTGAAAATTTGATGAAGTATAGAATGTGATGTAGGAGACAAAAATAATTCTAATTATAAAACTTATATAAAAGGATAATATAAAATATTAGAATATTAATATTTTTATGTAGAGAGAAGGATGTTAGATCCCTCCCTAAAAAAATGAAAATTTTATGTGGAAAAATAATTAAGTATAAAATGCTAAACATTTGACTAAGTATAGAATGTGATGTAGGAGATAAAAAAAATTTTAGGTATAGAATGCAAGTAAACGAGTGTAGAATAATAAAAGTGAGATTCTTCGATATGAGGAAAAGGTTCCAAATCCTTTTCCAAATAATAAAACACTTTATTGATGAGTTGCGAAGCATTTGC
Source organism: Gnetum montanum (assembly GCA_015680685.1). NCBI lineage: Eukaryota > Viridiplantae > Streptophyta > Gnetopsida > Gnetales > Gnetaceae > Gnetum > Gnetum montanum. The sequence continues at coordinate 599,767 of MNCI01038082.1, read as the reverse complement.
CTCCTACAGATGGCTAAATTATAAATGATGGGAGAAAAGCATAAGTGTGATAGAATGGATAAAAAAAGCTCAAATATTAAGCAAAATATAGATTTGGAGGATGGAATTGAACCTCTAGAGGATTAGGTAATGGATGGAGAAGCCGTAGATGTGTTCCAAAGGCAATTTTGGGTCAAAACAAGGCTTTTTTGACTAAGATTCCTGTCATTGACACGAAAGTTGAAAAACTTCTAACTCTTGAAAGTGTTGCATAAGCCTAAAAATTCTATCTTTGGAAGCGACATTGAATGTGCAAAAGGTGTTGAAGATGGTTGAGGAGCACACAAGAGCTACGATGGTGACAAGCACTTGTGCTTTTGATTACTCAAAATTTGAAAACTCAAATCTCAAAATATCTTACCTCAAACTTGTGTTTTGAGCTTCTATTTATAGGCCTAATATCACCAAATTTAACTTAGGTTTACTAAAATGGAACTTGAAGTTAAGTGTAACTTATCATTGAGTTTGAAAATAGCAAGTTTAGTCTTTGGTTTTAGTGAACTTGGAAACTTGTAAATGTGATGTCAAAATTGATGCTGACATTGACACTGACATCAGTCTTAATGATAATGTTGATGTTGATGTAGTTTCAATGTCAATCCCTAGAGTTATAAAATTTTTTTGACAAGTTTTCCAACTAAAAATTCTAACTTTAGAAAGGCCAAAGTTGACCTCGAAATATGTCAAGATGCTAATTTTGAAGTGTTGAGAGATCCATAGACTAGTGGAAAGCTATGAACCTAGTATATGGGGTGATTTAAAGATGTTGAGATGAGTTTCGATCTTACCAATGTTTCATACTTAGCCAAAAATGCTAATTTTCCAAGTTTCAAAAAGCTTGTGGAAAAAAATCTAGAAGCCTGGGACACCAAAACTACTGTCAATGAGTCATCTTGATTTTGGGGATCCATGGTGCATGTCAAAATAAAGTTTTTATGAGATTTGAAACTTCCAGTGATGGTGATACTAGTGTTACACTGACATAACATTAGTGTTTGTTCCTAGAGTTAGAAAAAATTAAACAATTTTGGGGATTTTTCCAAAGTTGCTGGAATTGATGTTGAAAAGTTGGAATATGACTTTGAAAGGTTATATTGTGCTGAGGTGTTGAAGAAAACCCAATTTTTCATCTAATTGCTTCTAACTTTGAGAAAAATTTTGGCCTTAGGATCCCAGGGTCAAACTATCAAATTTGTCAAATTCAAACTTTGTGATGTCAGGGAAGCATAGGATGTACCATTGGTGGTCCTACATGATGCAGAATCTACAATAGCTCCAACACTTTGAAAAATTTTGGTTTTAGAGTTTTCTAGAGATCTTAAAAAATTTAGTCCATAAGTTGGATTGTGAACTTAGATGGTTCCTAATGGTCCTCAAGAATTGATAATATCTCTTGTGATGATGTATTTGGGGGATGTAATGCTCAAGTCCTAATGGAAGGAGCTTAAAACCATACTTAGTTTTATTTCGAAGCAAAGTGAAAAACTCAGCACAACATGACTATCTAGACATCACACAAGTTTCTTCTATGGATTATGATACCATCACTTGCAATGCTTATGTATCATAGGATTGGGCATAGGATCTAGTCCATCACTCATCAATTAGGATTTTAATAACTCATTTTGGCTATTAAATGATTAATTATTTTTGGAATTGTAAATAAATTTAAATTGTAATATCTATTACCTTAAATTAGCTAGGATTTAAAAGCTTTGGGCTTATTTCAATGAGGATTTGAGTAATTATTAATTGGTTACTTTTGGGGTACTCTAATTCTCCTTGTGGGTACTCTTACGCCTATGATATTTATTTGTGGGTAATTATATATTCTACCTTTAGTTCATTTCCATCATGACATCAAAGAAGAAGATAATCTAGGATTTAGCTAAAGATATGAAATACATGAGAAATCCTTTCAAGTAAATTTTAAACAAACTTGAGAAGATAAAAGAAAACAAATAACATCCTACATCATCAAGGGCATTTAGATAAGAGAATAACTCAAGGATCTCTTCATTAAGGCATTAATCCATGCCACCTCTTAAAGATGACATTCCTTTTAAGCATGAAAACTTTAGAAATAATAAGAGATAAAAGTCTCATGGATTCATGTTTTTAGGAAAATTAAAAGAAGGAATGTACTTAAAAACCTTAAGGAAATCAAAGTAAAGGAATTGAGCTTACTTTTACTAGATAATTTAGGCATGCTTCTAGATTGCCCCATGTTGAAGTTAAAACCTTTAATAGAATAGAAGCTATTAAACCTTTTCTTTCTTAGCTCAAGTTGTTGAAGAAATATTTTAAGCTTAAAGATATAGAAGATCATCAAAAGATGTGACATGTTGAGATAAAGCTTGAAGACATGACACAAGTTTGGTGGGGAAAAGAGAGTCATGCTTATGTTGTAAGGAATGGAACTCCAATTAAGAATTTTTCTCTTATCCAATTTATGCTCAAGAAAAAATTTGAGAAGACCCAACATAGAAAAGAAGTCATTCAAAGGCTGAAATGCAGAAAACGATGTAAGGAAACTATAAAACAATATTACATAGATTTTTGAAAAGCTTTCCAGTAAGGTAAGGTTCATTAGAATGAGTATGAACAAGCTTCAAACTTCTAAGATGTATTGAAGAAGAAATATTAAAAAAAAATCTTACATTTTATAAGCTTCAAACTTTGGATGAGGCTTTTGAGTTAGCTCTTAAGGTTGAAAAAGAGCTCCATAGCTACAATAGAGGTCCTAATATTTCTAAGGGAAATGATTCCATGGATTCTAAAAGGGATAAAGGAGTTACATGAGAAAAATGTTAAAAAATAAGTAAATCCATCCATTGAATTATTAATCAATAAGAGGCCTCACATGAAATAGAAAAACAAAAAATTTAGTTTCAAACTTTAAGAGACTAACAATGGTCCTTTAAGTTTGAAATAGCACCACCTATTCATTAAATAGGTAATACTCACTATTTTAAGACTTCTATAAAGATATCAATTTTTGTAGCATAATAAGAATATGATGAAAATAACATTTATCCAAAAATATTATTTTTTGACAATATTGTTTTAGCTTAATAACATATTGTAGTAATAAAGTTTAATAATTGTTGGTTCCATGTACATGACAATTAAATGACCTAATTTGATTATATTTTTAACAACAAAATTTAGTGAAAAATCCTTATTGTAAACATTTTGCAATTGGTTCAAGAAAATTCTTAAATTTATATGATGTTAGCCTATTAGTTAAGAGTCTCAACATAAAAACACAAGGTCACAAATTCAATTATAATGAGCAAAGTAAGTTATCAACTAGCCATAAATTCTATAAATGTTCATTCTTAAAACTTGAATTTTAATCAACAAGTAGAATCTCCTAGGGAAAATACTTCATTGTTTTGAAATAATGTATCAAAATTAGTTTTATTAAGCATTTAAACCTTAACAAAAAACTTTTATTTTCAAAAAATATTATTTAAAAAATAAAGTACATTATAATAGAAGTACTTTAATATGGGCATTTGCAAAAACGACATCAATAGCAACATGGTTCAAGAAAAAATTGCAAACAATGCAAATATCACTCTAAAAAATGTTATGATTACGAGACATTTAGTCACAATTTGTAAGTCAATTATAAGCCTTGGACTTGGGATCATGTGCCTTGTACTTATAGTCTAAGCCTATTCAGTTGTAGTTTGTGTCTCCCAGGTATGCTTCCTTACCTTTTGTATCATAATTTTTGGTTTTGTGCATGTCTTAAGATTCTTAGGATCTTTTCAACCTTGTTTGGACACCTTGAAGTTCTTTTGACATGTTCCCTTGGATTTTGGGTTCATCTAGGATCAACACTTGGGATCTTGGCAAGGCGGTGTGTTGACTCTCTTGCATTAGCACACCCCCTACTTGCCCAATTTTGGGTCCAAGTATCAAAAGTGTGATATGATTAGCATAGGATGTGTTGACAGACCTCTATTGATGCCTAGGCATTAACGACCTCCACCGTTACATTGCAAAAACTATAAACACTTAGGATGAGCTCTCACACACATCTTAGCATAATTAGACATTTCATTTTGGATTTTGGCATCCATTTTGTGTGAAGACCTCTTTTTCCCCTAGGTAAGTTGATTATTTTCCTTGTTTGTGTGTATTTTGAGTCATCGCTTTCACAAGTGTAACTAGACCTTGTCAAACTGCTACCTTGCTAATGTAACTTGAAGCCATTTGGTCAATGTGGAGTAGAATGTTTGCATAGTGAATAAAGCTCATGGTTTTTTCTTATTCTAACATTAATACACTAAACATTAAAACATTACAAATATTTATTTAATTTCCATTTTATAAGCTATGATGATTCATCTCTATCCATGGAGGTCATAATTATACATCATGATGTTGGGCCATCAAGGTTGTGACTAAGAGCCATTTATTCCTTTTTATGTGTGATATTACACTTATTCCATAATGGATTGTGATGCATGTGTGTTTATTATTGTTTTATTATAATATTTATAAAGTCCAAAAAAATCATAAAATATAAAATTATAAATATTTTCTATATTTTCTTTTGTGGCAACACAACCTTTTTCANTGAAATACTTATACATGTATGATTTTTCGTTTTTAAGTTGTTGACTTTGTAGAAAATAAAGGACCAAAGTACCATGGCTGAATTAAGTAATAAAAATTAATTAAAGTAGAAACCTCAATTGGTCCAAACCACTTTCAAAAACATCATGAATGAAGGAGCACTTCCTATCATTATGAAATTTCATTGAGACAAAGTGGGACAATGACATGATGTGCATCGAAAATTTTGCAAAGAGCCTAGAGAAGATACATCTACAACCTTGAAGAAGGCTTTGTCCAATTAAGGCTTTATTGAAGATTTGATAGATTACAAACCATTGTCATCCCAACAATTAGAGGATGTCATTGATAAGGCTTGGGATGTGTTAAATGAAAATATGATATCATGTCTTAAGGATTTGAAAAATAAAGTTATTGAAGTAGTTGTGAAGGCAATTACACCACAAGGTAGAAGTGGTCAAAGTATAACAAAGGACAAGAGGTCTTTCCCTAATCAAATTTCTTATCATTTTAGTCCACTTTGTTAGCCACAAACTCAATAAGAAATGGAATATAATCCTTGGGTCTTGGCACCATGGATTGTTTCCTCTGCATCATAACAATCTTTCTCATGTCATCCTACTTACTATCATGAAACATATTAGTTGATGAACCAAATACCTCATGTAATGCCTCATCAATATTGGCCCTATCCACCATAACTATTTTAGTAGTCACAGATTCAAAAATGTCTATCATGGCCTTCTATATTACTACAAGAGGGAATTTTAAATTAGCCATAATGGAAACATGTCCAGTTTCTTAATGCAAGGTACTACCCTCATTTTTCATCATTATATACTATTGGGTAGTACCACAATAATCATGTTCCTTCCATGACACAAACTTCATCACCTCATAGATAAAAGCATTTTTGTAACAGAAAAAAAAATATAACTATATGTGAATATTCATGCTCATCCCCTTTGTCACCATTATCTTCAAAGAAATGGAACCAAGGAGAGTATGATTCTAAAGAATAATTTTAACACCTAGAATGCTTAACTTAATCATGAAGGTTACCAAGTGGTAACGTTAAACTCAGTCATGGAGGAATAGTTCTCCATGTAATGGCTTCAATGGTAAAGTATGGTTATTTGTTTGATGTATATTTTTGTGTGCATATTTTTTAAAACTAATGATATATTATTCTCTAATTTTCTTATTAATTTGGTTTGGTGTGATTTGGTGTGCATGTTTTTGAGCATATAGATCTATCAGTTTTGGTTTGATATTTCTTTAGTGTGATTATTTGTGTGTATTTATTTTTGATATTAACAATTTATCAATTTTAACTTTTTATAATCTTTCAATTATGTTTTTTGTGTATATGGAAAATCAATTAATGTGTTTTATGAATGCTCGCCCAATAAGCTAGCAGTGGATGGGTGAGCTATAGATGTGATGATTATGTAAGAGTGCTAAATGGGTCTATAGTGAAGCCTTAATTAATGGAATTCCCATGCAAAAAAAATCATCCACCCATTTTCTTGTATTTATCATTGGTGAATTAAGATCAAATTTAGTAGGGAAAAAAGACTCGCATAATGAGTTGTTGAAGCTACTGCTATTGGAATTGTGGATAGTTGGCAAATTCACACCTTAAGATGTAAGCTGTAGAATTTTCAAAGAGTTCTTAGTCACTATCAAGGAAAGGGTGTGTTATCAAGGGTTATTGTGACCACTAGATGTGTTTGATTGATGTGATTAGACCAAGGTGCATGTGTTTGACATGCTTGACCACCCTGGTCAGAAGAGGTTCATGATCTTATGGACCTATGTGTGTCATGCAGTGAGGGGTGAATTCTCATGTTCAGGCAAGTCAAAGACTCTAGGTGATGATCTAGCACTCTAATCATTCTCATGATTTTAACTCACCATTCAAAAATATTCTTCTCATGAAAAAAATATGAAAAAATTAATGAAAAAAAAATATGCATATGAATGAAAATGAGATAAAAAAAGAGTGAAAAGGAAAAAAATCTTGAAAATTAACTAAAGAAGAAGAGGTGATTGGAAGAGTGATAAGATTTCAAGCTTTAGAAAATGAAAATTGGTAATTTTACCATCCTAGATTGACATTTTGATGCTCAAATTAAGACCAAAATGAGTGGTTGAACCAATACTTATTCAAGTTTTTTTTATGTTCAACTTAATGCCTAGATCACTTGTCTCCCAAAAGGTAACAGTCGAAGAAAATTTCTTGCTCATACCTACCCATGGTCATGAAGGCCTAGAAGTCTCTTTCTTAGTGAACTTTTGTAATATTAAATGTTGCTTCTACTCAATTTTTGAACCCATTTTTTTAAGGATCAATATTATAAGTCTTGATGTAAACCATGATCATATCTAAATTATGAAAATCTAATTTCTTGGTCATGGCACTATAATCATTGTTGGAATTACAACTAGTTAGCATAGCTAGAAGGATTAATGAGAGATTTTTAGTAAAGCAAAATTTAGAAAACCTATTGTGCATACATGCTTGGATGGAGGAAAAACACACTAGAATCCTGACTTGTAGATGATTTACATCACATTAACTTGGTTTGGTTTCACCAATGGTTTGATTGTGGAATAATCAAGGCTAGATGACACTAGTAGTTGTAGGTATGATCTTACACTCAAAAGTGGGACTTGGAGATCTATCCTTATTATGTGGATGAGTAGTAGAGAAGGAATGCATCAGTTAATCTTTCATGAGGTGTATAATGTGCTCATGTTCTTTCAAAAGATAATTGAATGGTTGGCTTGGAATCCAATGATGTTGCATTCTTAGCTTCTCTCTCTTGTTCATCATTAATTCTCAAGTTCTTTCTTTCCATTCTTGTGCATTATTATGTATGATAGAAAGTTGATCAGACAAAGTGGAGGATGAGATTTGACCATTGAAGAAGATAGAATTACATTTGATGTTGTTGTCTTACTAACTATTGGAAATCCACGAGTGTACGATTAATGGATTTTACAAGGGCAAGAATAATAGGTGCCTACTATGGAAAGGATCTACTTGTGAATCCCTGGTAACTTAGCATTATGAGAAAGTGAGCTCAAGCTTATCTTCTAGTGATGACAGTGGTTGCATCACATAAAAAATACGATTGAGCTTGCACTTATCTTTGTGTCAACTCTACAAGCTTCAAGGTTTGATCATGGAAAACTATTCTTAGCTCACCTCACTTATGCCTATTTTTTTGACCTTGGGGTATCCTATTTATCATCCATTTCTCTAACCCCTATGTCCTAGTTCTTGGATCATGGGAATGAGTAGATTTGACATTGTGATTCAAATTCCATAAGTTTGGATGTCATCCATGAGAAGATATTAACATTTTAGTCTTCTAGATACTTTTTTGGCTTATTTGATTCAATTCTTGGTTAGATTCTTGAAATTTTCTTGAGCATTTACTCTTCTTATTCTTTCCATTGGTAGTTTTCATGTGGTTCAAGCTAGTTATCTTGTAACTTAGTTATAGGTAAGAGGCACTGATTTGTGTATGTACTTTGTAATTTTGGTCGTTATTTAAATTATTTCCATATTATTTTTACTTCCAATGCATGTCTTGATTCTCTCATGGCCATGAGGGATATGCTTATCATTTTTTATATGGTATTTTTTGTGATGGTAGTATAATTCCTTAGAGATATCACTTGATTTTTAGCATTTTTACAACTCATCATGCTTACGTGATTGCACTCAGGATTCTATAGACCTACTTGGGAGAAGATTGAGAGATATTAGTCCTTGATCTATGGTCTTGTAGAGAACCATTGCTCTTGGAATAATAGGAGAAAAAATCAATTAGTAAATTCAACACTTGTACATAAGGGACCTCCCTCAAGAGAGAGATCTTCAAGTTGAGCATGTGCCTAGCAAGATCTATTGAACAAGTGTTAGAGGATATAGCAGGAGATAATTTAAAAAAGGATGACTTGGAAGAAGGTGTAGGCATGAATGATGTATGAAAAAGATCCATCAACAAGGCTAGGTTGATGGACCTTGAGGTGTAGCTACAAAGATTTCAAATGTCCATACCCTATACTTCTAGCTTCTTTTGGTTCCATGTAGGCATGTTAGTGAAATTTAATCTTAAGCCATAGTCCCTAGTCCTTCGTGAGATGGCTTATATTGTAACATAGTCATGGTTTATATTATACATTTGTAATTCCTCTACATTAATGTTCTCATGTTATAGCCCCTAGTTTTGTGTCTTGGGTATTAAAGCTGTAGGACTAGCTTTACTCAATCATGGGGGAATGGTGAGGTATCTAGTGGTAGTTTGTAAGTTGATTATTATAAGTCCTGTACTTGGTAAGTGTTTCATGTGTGCTGTGTTTATAGTCCTATTATGTTTAGTTATGGTTTGCATCTCCCAAGTATTCTCCTTGCCTTTCATATCATACTTTTAGGTTTTCTACATATCTCAAGCTCCTTAGGACATTTGTAACTCCATTTGGGAATCTTGAGGTTCTTTTGACATGTTCCCTTGAATTCTTTATTGCATCTAGGATCAACACTTAGAATCTTGAAAAGGGAAAAGGGGTGTGCTAACTCCCCTACATTAACACACCCTCCTACATCAACATCCCTACGTCAATGCACCCTTACTTCTTGAAGTTTAGGTCCAAGTGACAAAAATGTGATTCGATTGGCTTCAGCTTTGTTGACAAACCTTCTTTGATACATGGGTTTTGACAAATGTCCACCATTATATTGCATAAACTCTATATACTTGGCATGAGCTCTCACACATATCTCCGCATACTTAAACATTTCATTTTGGCTTTTGATTTTTGGTTTGTATGGAGATTTGTTCCTTTCTTAGGTAAGGTAATTCTTTTTCTTGTTTGTGCATATATTTTGAGTTGTTGCTTTTATAAGTGTAGCTAGACTCTATTAGAGTACTATCTTACTTATGTACCCTTAAATCGTTTGGTTGATATAGAGTTCAGTGTTTGCATGGTGAATAAAGATATTGATTTTTCCTTATTCTACCATAAATGTCATAAACATCAAAACATTAAAAATATTTATGTAATTTTCATTTTATCATGTTGTGATAATTCATCCTTATCCAAGGAGGTCATAACTATACAATATGGTATTGGGACCTCAAGATTGTGACTGAGAGCCATTTATTGCTTTCTGTATATGGTGTTACACCTTTCTCATAAGGGATCATGACATGTGCAAGTGATTGTAAGCATTACGCTTATTCCTACAAAGGATTGTGACGCATATGTGCATATTATTATTTTATTTTAATATTTATAAAATCCATAAAAATCATAAAATATAAAATTATAAATACTTTATCTATTTTCTACCATGGTAACATGAGTTTTTTCCTTGCATCATATGTATTATAATCTCTTTTATATCCACTGATTGGTGAGACGAAGACGAGCCAGAAATTTCCTCTCTAGTCTAAATCTCACTTTGGATTTCCTCCTTCTTTAAGAAATCAAGATCTTAGCTGACCAATTATCTCTTTCAGCCCATTGGTTTCTCCTCCATTCTTCTATTCTCGCTACTTCTCATGAGTGTGGCAAAGGTGGAGTAGCCATTCTTTTTTCAGCCTATTGGAAAAACAAACTCCTACAACATGGGACCAATTTAGGTCATACAGTGGCCTGGGCTATTTTCTCCTCCTCTCATGGTCCCTTCGGAGTTTGTTCTATTTATGCTCCCAATGACTCTATCAAACGGGCCAAATTGTGGCATGAACTCACTCATAGCCTCCCTTCTATTCCTTGGATTTTCGACGGTGATTTTAACATGATGGAATTCTCTCATGATAAGCTTGGGGGTGTTTTCTCTCAACTTCCTCATCACGAATATCAAGCCTGGTCAAATTTTAAGAAATGTTTCTATCTTTTGGATGGCATTGCAGACATTGCTAGTGGCTCTCTAAATAGCTTTACTTGGAACAATCTTCGTAAGGGGCAGGCTCGCATTTATAGTCAGTTAGATAGATATTATTTTTTCACTCTTTCTTTTAGGCAGATGCTTTCTACTTCTAAAGTCCACCAACATGCAACCTTATCTGATCATTTCCCCATTACTTTATCTATGCAAATCCATAATGACCACCAACAATGGAATTATCATCTCTTTAGGCTACATAGTCAATGGTTCTCGTCTTCTCCTACCTAAAAACTTCTTTCTAACCTTTGGAATGCTGAACCTAGACCCTTAGGTCCAAAGGGTTGGATCCACTGGTGGCTTCGAACTACTAGTAAAGTTAGGAATCTCGCCCGTCATTATGGTAAGGTAGTTGCCTCTCATTCTCGACAAGAGTACACCAACATATGCTCTACCATTGAGCACCTTACAATCAAACTAACTGATGACCCCTTCAATAGTCACCTACAAAGGAAGCTTTCTAGAGCCCATATAACCTTTCAACATTGGGAAGTATATAAGGCACAAGGTGCCTTGATTAAAAGCTAACTCACTTGGCTAAACATTCAAGATGAGCACTGTAAGGAATTCTTTAAGTACCTTAACTAGTCCTCCCCTTCGCCCTCTTTAGATAAACTCTCGATAAATGGATCCATTATCACTGTCCAAAATAGTCTTCTCTCTTATCTTAAGGAACACTTTGAGGCCTTATTCACCACTACTCCTATGGATTCTCATCCTTCACAGCTGCCACTCTAAATTATCCTAGACTAGTTAATTCTTCTATGATGATAATTTTAGAAGCTGATATTACTCCAATTGAGCTTTGACAGGCTTGCTTTAACCTAAGCCCCAAGAAAGCCCCTAGTTATGATGGTTTTCCAATCAAATTTTTCCAAAAGCATTGGGATTTGGTAGGCTCTAACCTCTTCCATGTTATTAATGAGGCTATGCTTACTGGTTCTTTGGGACCAATCTTAAACCAAGGGATTATTCATCTTCTCCCTAAATTGGGAGATCCTACTTGTATCTCCAATTGGTGACCTATCACCTTACTTAATGTTGTTTACAAAATTTGGGCTAAATGTTTGGCTTTGCATTTAAAGAAAATCCTTGCTCTTATTATTTCCCCCCAGGAGATTGGCTTTTTCCTAGGAAGATACATATTAAATAACGTGGTGGCTACTTAGGAAGGTCTTAAGTGGGCTAAGGACGAGGGTCAGGATATCCTCCTGATGAAGCTTGACTACGCTAAAGCCTATGATAATATTAATTGGGACTTCATTATCCAAACCATGACTAAATTGGGTTTTGGCCCTAAGTTCATTCATATGGTAGAATGCTTATTCTCAGATGCTACTGCGTGAATTGTGACTACCTTCGGCATCACTTCACCCTTTTCTATTCATAGGTCTATTAGGCAAGGCTGCCCTCTTGCTCCTTACCTCTTCATCATTGCTGCTAATTTTCTCTGTCATCAAATCAACTTGGATATTCAAAA
>MNCI01038082.1:566041-579122 GCA_015680685.1 Gnetum montanum | reverse complement strand
GAGCATGCACTATTTCAAATTTGGAGAGCCACAAATGGATATCAAGGATCCTTGAACAATTAGAAGCCAATTCAATTGTTTTAGAAGAGAAAGGTCCAATGACTAGGGTTAATCAATTATAAAGCCAAAGTGTTGAACTCATTCCATCATACAACATAGGCTTAGAGAATTTCATACATCTTGGATTTAGGAAGAAGAGGTTTTCCTTTTCTCATGCAAACTATACCAACCTTTTTTACCCAAAGAGAAATCGACTTACTTTACATGTGAGCTAGTCCTCTATCTCTCATTGTGAAATGAAAGACTAGAGTCAATCCAACTGCTTCCAAGGGGAGGCTACTCATACCTTGGGGGAATGATTCCTCATGCCTAGTAATAACCTTTCACTAGTATGTGCAAGGATTTTGGGATCTATCCTCACATGGGAAATCACTCACTCCATAACCAAAAGAGGAGACATATCGATTCTTCATCTCTTAAAAAATGGTTTGTCTCAAATCTAATTGGGTATCTCCTTAAAAAATTTATCTTTTTTATTCACTATGCCTCCCTCCACTATGGCTTCCATTATCTATTGGTTACCTCTAGCTAATCATTCATGAACATTCACAATGGAAAATCAATGTGGTTTTTGATACAGAAATTTGCAATGAAAGTTTGCTTGTTCCAAAGGATTTTCCATTCCTCCCATGTATGCTTCTCCAAGAACATTCTATGTCAATGCACAATGAATTCTATCTTTTGATCTAGAGTGCATCTCGTGGTGTGCATGTTGATGATGGAGCAAATTTGTCATTATTTAATTACTTTAATATTTGAAGATGTTCTAGACCTCAGTGTGGAAGGATCTATGTTCCTAGGATTAAACTTTTTAAGCATGGATACATGAAACACTAAATGATATTTGGCTAAGTTAGATGGAAATTGTAGTTTATAAGCAACTAGATTTACTCGAGAAATGACCTTGAAAGGTCCATCATAATGCTTGAGGAATTTTTGGTTTGCTACCTTACGTGGCCTCATTTGCCCCACATAATCCATTTTCAGCAATGCCCACTCTCCAAAAACAAAATCTAATGGCTCTCATTTGTTATCTACTTATGTTTTCATGTGCTACACTGAATTTTACAAATACACTCAAGCAACTTCAATGAAATCCATCCAACACTTGATCAAAGTCATTTACTAAGGCATTCAACCTCTAATGGGATGTTTCCACCAGTTAAGGGACTGATGGTTGCCTACCCAAGGCCAACTCTACTAGAGAGAATCTTGTGGTTGACGATTTTTGAATGTTATATCTAAACTAAGCCATGAGAAGTAGAGATATTGAGTTTGTTTGATCATATTGAATGAAGTATCATAGATATTCTTCAAGGACCCTATTAACCCATTTTATCTACCTATCTATTTGAGGATGGTATCCTAAAGACATTTGCAGCTTCATCCCCACTATCTAAAACAACATTTGCATAAATCTCCCATGAATCAAGAGTCTTGATTAGAAATTATGCTTAATGATATATTGAAGTAGTGAATGATATTTTCAAAGGATAGGGATGTTGCATCCTCAACTATGAAAGGGGTAAGATATGGGATGAAGATGACATACTTCAAGAACTTATCCACAACTAAAATAATGTTGAAATACCCTTTTACTGTGGGAAGTCTCGTGATGAAATCCATGAAGATTGTTATCCATGGTAATTCTAGAATCTCGACTAGATGAAATAGTTCACCAGGTTTTTCATTTGAGCTCTTATCTTGTTCACAAACGAGGTCACTTCGCATAAAATTTGCAACATCCATACCTAGATTTAAGTAATAGAATTATCTCTTCACCAACACCACTATGTGTTTATCACCTAGATGACCTACCTAGAGGATGCTATGGCATTCATCAATAATCTTGGAGTGCATTGCACCCCAATCTTGAACATATATTAGAGTTCTTTTGAACATGAGTAAACCATAACATTCACTAAAGTTCAAATTAGCTCCCTCATGGGCTAGCTTCAGCAATTCCTATGCAAGTTGATCATGTTGTAACACAACCTTAATTTCATCCTAAAGTTCATGGTTAGCCAACATCATCAAGTAATTAGATTACTCCATAGCTTCAACTACATTTAGTTTTGGATGCCTGCTTAGTGCATCCACAACCATGTTTCCCCTTATGGGCTAATAGACAAATTGAAGGTTGAAATTTTGTAACATGTCCAATCATTGATCTTGCTTTGATTGTGGCTTGGATTGATTCAAGAGGTAGCTTATGGAAATGTTGTCAGTCTTAACCATCATAAGGCCACTAAGGAGGTAGTGTCACCATGTGTAAAGGTAATGCACAATGATGAATGTTTCCTTTTCATGAATAGGCCATAACTATTTAGTTTGGTTTAGCTTCTTGGAGAGAAATGCCATGGGATGGTGATCCTACAAAAGCACCCCATCAATCACCTAATCCAAAGCATTTGTATGAACTTTGAATGGTTTCAATGAGTTGTGAGAACCTTCCTAATCTTATTGAATGCTTCTTGGCATCAAGGACTCCAAGTCTAAGCAACATCCTTCTTTTGCAGGTTGGTGAAAGCAACAGTTATGCTGGAGAATCCCTAAACATACATTCAATAGTAACTCGTCAAATCTAGAAATTATTGCAATTGTTGTACATATTTTAGAGTAGGCTAGGTACTAATGGCCTTGACATTCTTTGGATTTAGACTGACCTTGCCAACAGTAATGATGTGGCCTAGAAACATCAATTTTGTCTTAGTGAACTCACATTTTATCCACTTGAGGAATGATTTGAAGAACACCAAATCCATATGTTCAAAGTGTTCACTCATTAAATGAGAATACACCAAAATGTCATCTATGTATACGATCACAAACCTATGTGGGAATGGGTGGAACACCTCATTCATGAAAGTGCAAAATCTAGCTAGGGAATTAAATAAGCAAATGACATAACTATCCACTCATATGATCCATAACGAGTAACACATGTTATCTTTTCTTCATTGCCCTTAGCAATTTTCACTTGGTAGTAGCCCTGGTAGAGATTAAGTTGAGAGAAAACTTGAGCTTGTGTTAGTTGATCAAATAGGTTTGAGACCAATGGCACTAGATACCTATTCTTGATGATGTACTTGTTTAACAATTTGTAGTTGCAACACAACCTTAATGACTCATCCTCCTTCTTGGCAAATATCAGTAGAGCCCCATAAGGAGATTTGGAGGATCACATATAACCTTTATGCAAGCAAGCTTCCCAATTTCTTCTTGAGTTTATCTAACTCATGTGTATACATTTGGTAAGGTCGTTACCTAGGAGGAGCAATTCTAGGCAACAACTCAATTTTATGATTGACCAATTGCTAATCAAGCAACTTTTGTGGTAGCTTTATTGGCATCAAATCCTTATACCTTCCCAACACACCATCTACTCTTGTGTTTCCACACACAAAAACCTTGATAAATTGTAAATTAGTTGCATCAATAGGGCCCTATCAACTAGGCCCCATTGATGCATGATTTGATGCATTAACATGGCCCTATCGATGTAGTGTCTATTTTTCCTATAAATACGTGCTCACCTAACATGTTTATATCATCTTTGTCATAGTTGTAGTAGAGCTCTTACAATTTTGCGATTTGAAAGTTAGAATATTTTTCTAAGTGTCCATAGTAGGAGTCAAAGAGTGTGTGGATCTTTATTCAAGCATTGTTGTACCTAAGCATGATAGTATGTGCAACAATAAAGATGAGCATTTTGATAAACCTTGCAACACTTTGAAATAGATTAATTTTTTATCTATGCATTTAATGTTTTATGCAATTTCCTTTAATGTTTTAACTAATTAAGCTAAATTAAGTTAGATTAAATAGTGATTAATTAAGCACATAAGTATGACCACTTTAAGCATATTGTTGGTGCTTAGTAATCCTAGTAACACTTAATGTTTAGTAACCCAGTAGCATTAAATGTATTCAAGATGTGTATGGTAGGTGGGAACGGATGCTTATGTTTGGATTAGTTAGGTGGAGCTACTTAGATTAAATTATAAATTAATTATTTTATTTTATACATTATTCTCATTCTTAGGTGACTTAAAATAGAAAACATAAAATGATAAAAATCATATGCCTCAGTTGCACTTAACCATACCTTTGTGTTTCACAAGTGTAATTGGGAAGACAATAATTGTAATGGTTAGTTTCACTTCCTAAAGAGAAGTGTACTTAGAACTCTATAAGTCCATGGAATTTGACCAAATCACATGTGAACACTTAGTGATTTGTATGATTGGGCATAAGGGTACTTGCTGCTCATCATTGGCACCATTGCCAAGGACTTGTAGTTTGATATGTGTGCTATTTAGGACTTAGTGAATATTATTTAGGATCATTGGATCAAACCCTGATGTCCTAATCATTCAAATAAATAAATAAATACATAATAATTAATCAATATTATACTATAAGCATACTAAGAAATTTTTTCTAAGAAAAATGTCTTCTTCTTCTCGTAGGCATGCTAATTCTAAGTCAATAGTACCATAAGAATGTAGAGTGGTATACCCTCATCCTAATGAGTTTGTACCCAATTTTACTTACGTTCTACATCAGGATGAACAAATGCAGTGGCAAGACATGGAGGGGAATGTTGTATTATCACTTGACTGATCTATTTCCAAGATGCTATCTCAAGCTCTTACAAGGTTGGGCATTGAGAAGCTTCATGGAGAGTATGTTGTGAAAGATCATGACTTCTAGGTCTACCGTCCCATTGAGACATAATGCAAATGAGATTGGTAATACGAAAAGAGCCATGAAGACATGAAGGGGAAATAGTTCACTAATCCCTTATTCTTGTTAGATTAAAAGGATAATAAGGAACCTCTTTCCAAATATTCTCAACATATAGACTCCCCACCTCTTGACTCTAGTGAAGGGGATCTGAACCCAAATCCTAAATTAGTGATCAACAATCTAGGTTCTAGTAATAGTGAGCCCCATAGTCATGGGAGTTTTAAGAAAGGGAGTTAAAGTGGGAACTTAGAAAAACATAATGATGATTACTCTAAGGATTATGTTCATGACAAATAAAGGAGAAGTGGCAGAAACCACTGTGGCAGTAGTCCTCCTCCCTCTTCATCCTCTTCATTTAGTTTAGCTTCCTCCTTTGAATTTGAGCAAAATCGTAAATGGCGGGACAATAATGATAATTTTTGAGATCACCATGAATGAAGGGATGGTAAAGGACATCACAAGAATCATTACGATCATGACAATGAACCTTTGTTGGCCACTTGAAATATGCTCAACATCACAAAGGCTGTCAAAATTCCTCCCAAGCATGTAAAAGATAGATGAATCAAGAGGCTAAATATGAACAATATTCCTAGATTTGAGGAGGGACATAACTCTGATCCTTAAATGCATTTACAAGCCTTTCACCATGCTTATGCCTTACAAAGCTCAAGCTATTCCCTAGAACACTCATTAAGGAAGTGGAAAGCTAGTATTGCCCTTTGGAACTAGAATCAATCTGTCGATGGGCTACAATGCTAGAACTATTTAATGATAAGTATTAGATGTACTCTAGAGTGTCAAACCTATGAAGGAAAATCCAAGGCTAGAGAAAAAAACACATGAACCCTTGGATACCACCATGAGTAGAAATTATTCATTATTACATCAATGTCCTAGCCATGGTTACTCTCAGTGGGAACAACTTTGTCATATCATAAATGGACTTCGCTTGGAGACATGGAGAACCCTTAGGCTCTATGCCCAAGGAAAATTGTCAAAATTAAGAGCCCCATCAAATACAAAGGCTGATAGAGTAGGTAGTAAAGAGGAAGAAGAGTTAAGAAAATGAGGAAGTGTAGAAGAATATAACAGGGATCCTTCCATCAAGAAGAAGAAGGTTCACTTTTGTGACAGTGAGGAGGAGTCACCTCTTGATGCAGTGATGCAACAGAAGACATTGTCAATCAAAAAATCTATGTTTAAAATTTCAGCCAAGGTAGATAAAATATGGGATTCATTGGATGAAAAATTCCAAACTGCTCTAAAAATCACAGAAGAATCAAGAGAGCAGAGTAGTGATCATGATCACAGGAGATGGAAAGAAGCTGAACATGCCTACTAAAGGGGTAAAGGTAAAGTTGCTATAGTAGAAGAAGTTGTGAAGATTGAATCGAATAATGATAATGGATGTGACATCTACCATTATGAACATCCTAAGGGATGTTGCCTTGTTGTGTCACACTTATAGGAATCTGGGATGTATGCTCTGAATCCATGACTATCAAAAAGGAAAACACCCAGAAGATTGCCTTATCCTTAAGGTAGTTCTAGGTAGTTCTACCAACAACAACCTTATTATCCAAGTGGAACTCCACCACAACCATATGAGCAATATCAGTAGTGGTAGTAACCACAATCATGGGGGATGCCACCACCATAGTAGCACTACCCTTACAAGTAGATAGATCTACATGGGTACTATGTTTAGCAACCCCTATCTCCACGTGACTCTTACAATCATGTTTCTTCTTTTTAGCATCACTACCATCCTCCAGAATATCATTGAACTCCAACTCCTAGAGGAGATCTTATATTCCATCCATACCCTCCTCATGTGTTTGCACCTATTCATCCACCCTCAACATAGCTACCACCTACTCCATCCACGTAGGGTGAGCTTCCAACCTAGCCACAATAATGTAATGCCACAAGGACCATTAATCTACAACTAGTTAATCAACCAAAGAGTCCAGAACCTACATCTCGCAAATGACCATTCTTACAACCCAACAACCCTCCTAAGCCCTCACAAACTCATGCAGCTAGTTACCCTGCTCCTTCCTCATCCTTTGTAAGTCATCAAATTGAGAGCCCTTTAAACCAAATCCCTCCTAGGATCTACACTATTATGTTAACTCATGTCATATCCAATTGGATCCAGGCTAGCAACCTTTCCAAGAAATTAGCTGATCTTGGAAGTCCACTTATCTATTTGCAAATTGCAAGGAATGAATCATGTAAAGCTCTTCTAGATTTAGGTTCTAGTGTTAATATGATTTCTCATGAGATGTATATTGACTAGAGCCTCCTACCTCTCAAGAAGAGTAATATCATATTAGAATTGGTAGACCAGTCCATTATTATTTCATTGGGACTAGTAAAAGATATTGTGACCACTATCTATGGATGATCTTATTCTACTGATTTCCTAGTAGTCAAAGTTAAGAACTACAAGGGGAATTTTCCAATCATTATGGGAAGGGCATGGCTAAGTACTATTGATGCAAAAATGGACATCAAATATTTTTCCCTAGAAATATTCAAGGAAAATGTATTCGAAAAGATTTAGAAGTAATGAGTTCCATGCATTTTGTACAATGATATAGGGTGCAACTACATGTAGAAACTCTAGTTTGTGAATAGAGCATCCATTTCTACATGTACGTAGTGTGAAAATAAGGCAAATATTCAAAGGTGCCTGTACATAGTAGCCACAAAATAGAAGGGCACCCAATTGCTAATAGCTAATCTTAGAAGCAGCACACTTTGCATGGAACCTATTGAGAGCCTGACATGTGCCTATGTTGAAGGCATGGATGAACTAGAGTAAATTTATCACCAACTCTCTAATGATGCAAATGATGATACCTATTGAGAAGATTTGGAAATCCTTGAAAATTTTAAACAAGAGCCATAGAGTTAAAAACTCTACCTACCAGCATGGAGTATGCATTTTTGAAAAATGGCAAGTTGGTAATCATCAATGCCAATCTTTCTGTTGAATAGAAATGGATGCTATTGAGGTTGGTCAACAAATGACTTTTCTTGGTGATATCCTAAACCCATAGGGATTGATCCTAGGATATGTAAGCATTGTATCTACACTGACTTGGCCATGAAGCCAAAGAGGCAGCCACAGTGGCAGTTGAACCCTAAATTGAAGCATATTGTCAAATAGGAAATTGAAACACTCCTTAAGGTGGGGTTTATCTATCCCATTGTGGATATTGTGTGGGTTAGCTTAGTCACGATTGTGCCAAGGAAAAGTAACAAGTGGTAGGTTTGCATCAACTTTTGGCTATTGAATATGACAACATTCAAAGATCACTTTTCATTGCCATTTGTGGATGAAGTGTTGGATACTATACTTGGGCATTGTTGTTATAGCTTTTTGGATGGTTATAGTTTCTATAACCAAATCTAGATCATGCCAAAGGATCAAGCCAAAACAACATTCACGAGTTCCTGGGGGAATTTTGCATATTGAAAGATTTCTTTTGGTATGCGAAATGTTCCTACAACATTCCAATGCTTGTTCTTGAGCATTTTTAAGTAACAAATTATTAGCAGCATGGAAGTCTTCATGGATGACTTCTCCACCTATGGCATCACATTTGAGCAAGCCTTGGATTGCCTTGAGCAAGTGCTTAAAAGATGTGTGGAGACAAATCTTTGGCTCAATTGGCAAAAGAGCCATCTAATGGTCTAGGAGGGCATTATATTGGGTTACACAATTTCTCATGTAGGTATTCAGGTGAACCTTGAAAAGATAAGGATCATCCAAGGAATAACTAGCCAATCAAAAATTGTTAAAGATGTCTGATCATCCCTTGGACACATTGGCTACTATTGACTTTTTATAGAGAATTTTTGTAAGATTGGAAAATTTTTGGTTAAGCTTACAAAAAAAGATGCTCCATTCATCTAGACCACAAAATGAGAAAATGCATTCTAGAGCCTCAAGAAAAAGCTTGTAGAGACTCCAATTCTACAAGTACCTGATTGGTCCAAACCATTTCATATAATGATAGACATATCAAATTATGCCTTGGGAGTCATGCTTACATAGTTGGATGACAAGAAAGATCCATATTATATTCATTGTGCAAGTCAACGCATTGTGGATGTATAGCTAAATTGCACCACAATAGAGAAAGAACTAATGGTGGTGATGTACCCTCTAGATAAGTTTAGGTACTATGTGCTTAGACACAAAGTGTTTGTGCATACTTACCATAGTGCCATTCGCTTCCTCATGAACAAGCCAACAGGGAGCCCCTGTACCATACGGTGGTTGGTGATCTTGTAGGAGTTTAATCTTACAATGGTAGCTTGAAAGGAAATTGAGAAGGTGGTTGTTAATCACTTGTCTCTATTATGATGGGATAACAAAGAGGAGGAGAGCTTGCTCTCTGATCAATTTTCTAATAAACTTCTCTTTATAGGTGCAATAAATGAATAAGTGCCTAATGAACCAAAATGGTATGATGGTATCCTCACTTATCTTCTCACTCAAGAGATGCCACAAGATCTAGACTACAGGAAGGAACAAAAACTTCTTCATTAGGCCAAATGCTTCATGAAAATCACTCGACATCTTTACAAAGTGTGTGCCGATGGCTTGGTTTATTAGGGTGTACCTAATGCTGATAAACTATGTGTTCTACAAGACACTCATGAGGGTCTTTGTGGGGACCACTATGCTGGGAGACATACAACCATTAAGATCCTGATGGTAGCATATTATTGGCCAACCATATTTAGAGATTCCCACCAATTTATCTACTCTTGTGAATGCTATCAATGAGATGGTGGGATGATCGCTTGAATGGAGGGATCTCAATAGTGGATTGAACCACTAGAACCCTTCAACATCTAAGGCATCAACCTCATGGATCCCATCATTTCCATGTCAAATGGAAAGATGTGCATAAATATCACCATTAATTACTACACAAAATGGGTAGAAGCAGTAGCCATCATCTACTACATGATTTTTACAACAAAATGTTGTAAATAGGTTTGGGGTGCCATGTGCACTAATTTTTGACAAAAAAACCCATTTTATAGGCACTACCTTTCACAAGCTTATGCAATTCTTGGGGTTGAACATAAACTAATAATACCCTACCACACCCAAGCCAATGGTCAAGCAAAAGTTACTAATAGGGAGATCACAAAGATCCTGATGAGAATTGTTAGCAAATATAAGAGAGACTGGAGCACAAAACTAAATGATGCCCTCTAGGCATATCAATTAACATGGAAACTTCCTATAGGCTACTCTCCCTATGAGCTAGTATAGAAAATTACCAACTCTACCTATCCAATCTAATCTCCATACACTTTTAATAGCCTATGACTTGAACCTTGACCTTAACCTACCATAAAAGAAATATTAATCAACCTGAATGTGTTAGCTAAAAATCAGTTGATAGCCCTATCCTTGAATGAAATGCATAAGGCATTCAACAAAAATCACCATGACCTTAGAATACAAAAAGTAAAATTTCAACTTGGAGATAGGGTCCTCTACTAGAACTCCACACACGTACCTCAAAAGACAAAGTTTCAAACATTGTGGGAGGGGCCTTATATTATCTATGAAATATTTCCTTCTAGGGCCTTGTTAATCTATACACTTGAGAGACTAAATAAAATGTAGCTAGTCAACATGCAACAAGTAAAACCTTTCCATGAACCTCAATAAGCCAGTGCAACAAATGTTGCATCAGATGGACAACCACACTCAATGTTTTAGATCTCGTCCTTATAACTTAGTCATGGGGAGATGGCCATCCATGCTAACCATTATAGTGGCTCCTTAGTTTTTCATATTTTTGTTTTTCACATTTTTGTTTTACACTATTATTTTTACAACTTTTTATTTTATGCCTTTTTTATCTTACACCTTGTTGTTTATACTTTATTAATTTTTCCAATTTTTGTTTTACAACATCATTAGTATGTTTTATCTTTCTTACATATTTTACAATTTCTTGTATATTTTATTGTATTTTGGTGTGATTTTCTCATAATTTTTGCTCATAACGTGCCTTATTATCAAGAGGACATAGTGATGTTATAGCTATTTACCGATGGTGGTTTGTACTTAATGTTTTTGATTGTGAATTTCTGGTTTCTATTTTTGAATTTTGATGACTAATAACTAAGATAAAGTTTTTTTTTCATGGAACAAGTAGTGAGTTGATGTCATCCACCCATCCACAAACTCTATGGTTTTTCTTTTTTCTTTTTCTTTTTTTGAAAACATGAGGTCCCTTTTCATTAGTAAAACCTTAATGAACTTGTGATCTTGGTAGCTTCCAGACTTTGGAAGGATTCAAAGTTTGAAAAGGGTTTGACTTCAAAGGGATTTAAAGTTCTCTGTACCTTCTACCATCTTGAGTGCAAGTGTGTTTTTCATGGATCTCTTAATGTTTAATGTCATCTAATAACAGGAAGTTGAATAAGTCTTTGCATGGTGTGGTTCTCATTCAAAAATTCATAAAAAATATATAAAAAAGGAAAAAAAGAAAATGATGGAAATTCAAAGCACATCCCTTAGACATAGTAAACAAGCTACAAGCACTAGTTATGGGACTAGAAAGATATGTTAGTCATGTTTGAAGATCCCCTTTAACTAAGGCCCTTCCTCTCTTCTTGCTTCTCTTTCTTTCTCTAAAAGGAATAGTGTTTGATCTATGGGAGCATTCTTGTATTTTAAGGAGGTGCATTGGTCTTAGAGTGATGATGCAAAGTCACTGAATGTGGTTGGTTTTGACTTGGACTAAGGATGGACTCTATCAGGTCATTTAACCATGAATTCCACAAGGGACTCCATGTGACTAGGATCAGGAATTCTATTTCACTCTCTCTATCATTCATTAATGCTTCCATAACTTACCTCACTATCAATTATCCATGTTTTCATCCAATGTCTTAGTTTGATATGTTGAAATTCTTAAATAGATCCTCCAAGATTTGTTCTTAACTTTTCGTAACCATTAATCAACTATGGGGCTCATAAACTCCTTAGTTGAGGTTATGCAAGGGCAAAAAGGACATGTGCTGCTATGGGTAGGATCCACTTGCATATATTGTGGTTTGGTTAGTTAAGTTCCTTACCCTTAAATGTTGGTGTAATCAAATATTTCATGCGCTCCATTGTGCATCCAATTGTGCACTCCTTAAGGCATTTTTCTTCATAAAATATCATTCTCTAATTATTTCTCAATTTTCTAAACCTCAAAACCCTCTTCTAATAATTTCCTCATGTTCATGGATTTTTGGGCTTCTATTTGACCCTCATTTCATGCGAAAACTCCTTATTTTTTATTACTTTTGACAAATTCAATGGTGGTCAATAGCTACGTCAACTAGTCCTAATCAATGCAGCCTTGTTGACGTAGCACAAAAATTTTATAAATACCACCAAAAACTTAGGAATTTTTGTCATTTGCTTCAAACTGCGAGGGGATTTTTTGTAAAATTTTAGAGCCCAAAACCTTTCAAAGCCCATAACTTGTGGAGGTAAGCTCTTACTTGTGGGGACCACAAACCTTAAGGTTCTTGATGAAAACTTTTAAAAATCTTTCTAACTACCTCAAAGGATTAATGAATAGAATAATATTAAACCATCAATTTTTGAGAGTTTAACCCTTCCAACAAACTCTGTTAGACCTAGAATTACTTTTTAATATTAAAATAATAATTAAACTAATCAAATTGACCATGATCACAACTTAGCCATGTGTAACTTTCCCAAAGAGATAAGGTATTCCAATTATTTTAAGTTACACATTAAATGCTAACCCTTGGTCATGTTATGATTACAGATGGCACTAAGATTGAAATAGTTGTAGGAATGAGAACCATCCTAACAAAAGGAAAAATGACCTAGATAGAAGGGTGTAGAAAGAACAAGCCTAGGAGTAGGCAATAGAAACTCATGCAACAAGACCTCTTTGGAAGGAGCCTGAGGTGGAATCTGTTTGACAGATTCCCAAAAAAGAGGCTGCAACTAAACAATCTCATTGAGGAAAGGCACCAAGGCCCACACCAAAACTTGAGGTCACATTGACATAAGCTTGCTGATGAGTGGCGAGGTACCCCTACACTCAACCATACGAATACGAGCGTACACGCGCGATCCGGTCGAACTCCGTAGACTAAATGCCTTAACGCCACAAGAAACACTTGGGGTTAATCGTTCGTTGTCTTCCCAGGCTTGCTTGTATGTGTCACGGTGTATGGTTAAGCAAGT
>MNCI01038082.1:409297-559640 GCA_015680685.1 Gnetum montanum | reverse complement strand
CGATATCGCATGGGATGCGATATCGCGTCGGCCGCGATATCGCGTACGCGATATCGCGGCCTAGTGAAAACCGCGTCTCATCACAAATGAAACCCTCTTTTTCGGTGTAGTGAATAACCAACCCATAGGAACAAATTGGTATAGTAGCATTCTTACTTATCTCCTTTCCCAACAAACACCACAAGGGTTGGACTTTAGGAAGAAGCAACAGTTTCTTCACAAAACCAAGCACTTCATGGAAATCAAGGGATAGCTCTATAAATTCTATCCTGATGGCTTGATTCGATGGTGTCTGCCCAATGAGGATCAATTAAGAGTTCTCCAGGATGCTCATGAGGGTCCCTGTGGGGGCCACTATGCAGGGAGACGAACGACCATTAAGATCCTGCTTGCAGGATACTACTGGCCAACGCTATTTCGGGATGCCCATCAATTTGTCCAATCCTGTGAGCGCTGTCAATGTGATGGTGGAATGACTACTAGAATGAAGGGTCTGCAACAATGGATTCAACCTTTGAAACCCTTCGACATTTGGGGAATAGATTTTATGGGGCCCATTACACCAATGTCCAATAGGAAAGCTTATATCATTGTTGTTGTTGACTATTTAACCAAATGGGCTGAAGCAACTACTATAACAAATTGCACATCATCTACGGCTACACAATTTGTACAACAACAAATCGTAAACAGGTTTTGTGTGACGCGTGCACTCATCTCTGATAATGGAACGCATTTTATGGATGCAACCTTTTGCAATTTGATGCAACGCTTAGGGGTTGAACATAAATTGACCACACCTTATCACCCCCAAGCTAATGGCCAAGCTGAGGTCACTAATCAAGAGATTACGAGAATATTAACAAGAACAATTAGGAAATTTAGGCGAGATTGGAGCACAAAACTAAATGACGCTCTCTGGGTGTACCGCTCCACTTGGAAACTCGCTACAAGCTACTCTCCCTATGAGTTAGTATACGAAAAACCTCCAAAGCTCCCAATACAAACTGAGCTCTGTACACTATCCATGGCATGTGACCTTCTCCTTGACCTCGACCTAGCACAAAAACAAAGATTAGTGACTCTAAACGTGCTAGACGAGAATAGATTGGTTGCCCTGTTGTCAAATCAATTGCACAAGGCACATAATAAGCAGTGTCATGACTTAAGAATTCGAAGGGTTAAGTACCAACAAGGAGACAAGGTCCTTTACTAGAATCCCATGCATGTACCACAGTGTACGAAATTTCAAACATTGTGGGAAGGACCCTATATTCTTCATATGACCTTTCCCTCAGGATCCATGACAATATACAAGCCTGAAAGCCTAGATAAGAGGTTATTGGTTAATGTGCAACAAACAAAACCCTTCCGTGAACCAAGAACAGCCAGTGTAAATTACACCTCTGATAATGGATAACTTCGCTCACTATTTCGGATCTCTCCCTTTCCATTCAGTCATATGGGGAAGATGGCCACCTATGTTGATCCTTTGAGGCCCTCAATTCTTTTACGTTTTTTTGTTTTTACACATTTTTGTTTGACACATTTCTTTACACATTTTTTTTGCACATTTTTTTTACACATTTGTTTTTACACATTTTTGTTTTGCACATTTTTTTTTTACAAATTTCTTTAACTTTTCTTATTTTTGTCTTACAACATCGTTATACTTTTTCATTTCTTTGTGTGTGCATGTTATCCATCTTGTCAAGTTTGTCATTTAATAAGTGTTCTTCATGATGGTATGAACTATTTTCCTATTTATTGCTAATGTTTGGTTTTTACCTTTAAGTTATGATGTTGATACCAAGGTAGGTTTCTTTTGATATGACAGGCAATGAGTCCACTTCATCCATTCATCCAAAATTTCTATGGTCTCTCTTGGCTTGGAACTATACAGTCCCTTTCTCAATAATCAGAACTATAACGAATTGATGACTGGGTATTTCTCAAACTAAGAAAGGACTCAAGGATTGAAAAGGGTGTGACTTCAAGGGAACTTGATGTATTTGTGTTGGCCATTCTCTTGGATGCTTGGATGTTTTCTTCTTGAGTTTTCTTACCGTTTTGACATTACCCAATTATCAGGAAGCTGAGCTAATAAAAATAACAAAGTCTTTGCATGGTGTGGTTCTCACGCATAAACACATAAAACAAAAACAAAAAAAAAACACACAACAAAAAAAAGAAAGAAAAGAGTGAGAATTCAAAGTACACCCCTTAGATGAAATAATTAGGTGGGCTACAAGCACTAGTTATAGAACTAAAATGAACATGTTCCCTCTAACTAAGGCCCTTTTCGCTTCCCATTCTCTCTTCTCCTTCGTTTCATTGGAATTGTGGTGGCTCTTAGGAGAGGCATTCTTGTTATTCAAGAGGATGGATTGGCCGAATGCATTAATGTGAAGTCACTGGATGTGGTTTGTTTGAGGCTGGACTTGGAATGGAATCTACTAAGTCACATTAATCATGAAACACACAAGGGATTGTACACCACCTTGTTCTTGAGATTCTATTCCATTCTCTTCTTTCCATCCTTCTTCTCCATTGATCACCTCATTGCCGATTATATCATTAGTGTATATCTTGGTGGATGCATTGTTTTCTTTTTGTTAAATTCTTGTGGTTAAGACTTTAACTCTTGTTCCAAATGACATTCCCAAAGCCTACAGACTCTTTGAATGTGGGTTTGTCAGGGCATTAAGGGCATGAGCCTGCTTTGGGGAGGACCCACTGGCGTTCCTATTTGGTGCGCCCATTAAATTCTTTCCCTTAACATTTTTGCAATCCACTCTATTTTTTTCATTTCCATCTTGACATCCACTTCATCGACATTATAGTTGTCTCTTTTTCTCCATCTTTCTTGTTCTTTTTCCTTCTCCATTCTATCGCTACCGAAGGTTCGCTCTTAGTCATGGGGGTCCTAGTCCAATTTTTTCAATTTTCTCCTAACCCCTACACCTTTGGTAATCACCACTATTATATCTCCAGATCCACAATCAGCCATACCACAACTCAGCCAACGAACCTTTCACTGAGTCAAGGTATCAATTGCATTGTGATTCATTTACCCTTGCTAATATAGGATTGTGTTGTGTGTGCAAATGGCAATCATACAACAACGAATTGGATCTACAGGGAACACTTGGAATGGATCGGTGCTGAAGTAGCTATGCAAGGAATGAGATCGATGGCATGCTTACAAATGGACAACGAAAGGCGCAATCTTGGCATTGGCAACAGCAGACTTCTTCTCTCTTCTCTCTTCTCTCTCAGCTGCCAAATGAGGCCTGATGTCAATTGTATAAAGTGTTTACTCTTGTTGTCGTGAACACCAGTTTTGTTTTGTTCTGTAATGATGATCCGTTCACATGTCATCCCATTCACCATTAGTTCCATTCAGTCAATAATCCCATACCTTCCCGATATTTTGTAAGGAACTCAAGGATGAGTTTTCATTTAGTCATGGGGGTATGATGGGATGTGATATCGCATGGGCCATGATATCACGTACGTGATATTGCGTTCGCCGAGATATCGCATCCCCCGCGATATCGCGATTCTTTGTCAGTTCTATAAATAAGAGGCGGCTCTCCCTTGTTTGGAAGTTTAGGCCTAAACCATAGTGAAACTCTAGCAATTTTTCCTCTCCAGAGATAGAATAATTTCCATGTGCCTACAATAGGAGCTCCAAAGTGAATGGATCTTTATTCGAGCAAATATTGTACCTGAACACAAGTTTGTGTACGGAAATAAAGACAAACTTCTTGGATAAACCTTGCAGTGCATGGACTAGGCTAATTAGGAATTTATTTATTATTATTCATTGTTCATCATTTAATTTCTTTCTTAGCTAATTAAATCTCTCTCAACCCTTCTCCCATAGTTAAGTGCATTCAATACGACTGCTTCGAGCACGTGCGTTACGCTTGGTAATCCCAGTAACGACTAGCGTTTGGTAACCAAGGTTGCATTAGTTTAGGGTGTGAACGGTAAGTGGGAATGGATGCTGATGCTAGGTTAATTAAGGCTTAGTTAGCTAGTTAAAGTTAGTTAATTAGTCTCTTCACCCTTCACCTCATTAGCATAGGAGATAAAACATAAAAACTATAAAAATCACATACCTCAGACTTACTTAACCATACAACCGTGACAAATACAAGTCTGGGAAAACAACGAATGATTAACCTTAAGTGTTCCATAAGGCGTGTAGGCACTTAGGCTATGGAGTTCGACCGGATCGTGCATGTAACGCTTTATTCGTATGGTTGAGTGTAGGGGTACCTCGCCACTCATCAAGTATCCATGCCTAATCATCTACACATGCCTTGGACTTCACGCAACTACTGTTAGGATTATGAAGCATACATCATTGGGCTTACCAAATGATACATTGTTGGGTTACCAAGTAATTACACTTAAGCACTTGTGATTAGTTGTACTCATTCCACCTAATGATAGGAAGAGTATAGAGAAATAAATGGAAAATTTAGCTAAGGAAAATAGTAAATAATTAGATAATTAAAAAATCATCATTTTAAGTGGATGATGCAATGATGAAAGTAATCTTGATCTTTATTTCTAATCATGTAATGTGTCCAAGTACACCACACTCGAATAAGGATGTTGTACAATTATTGACGTCACACTGTGAGCATGCACTGGGAAATAATAGAACTTCAAATTACAAAGCTATGAAAAACTATCTAAAATCTATCAACAAAACTATATCCCAACCATGCATCCAAGTGTGGTATTTATAGGCTAGCACAGACGGGGCAATATCAAATGCCCAATATTAGAGGTTGTGCCCCAATATCGGATACCCAACATCCTAGCCCTGATATTGGATATCTAATATCACAACCCTGTAAAACATGACTCATCACAAGACTAGCACAGTAAGCAATGTGGAGACATCATTGTTCATGATGATCATGAGGAGGAACCTTCTCATGTCTCTCTTCCCATAGACCCTTTTCATCCACCAAATAGTTACACTATATAACATGTAAACCTCATTAGTTCTACCAATCTATTCTTAGTTTCTATACTTCATAATATTTTTGCTTTACTACCTACTTTGATTAATCTTGCTATCATAATCCCACATGTAATCAATGTACCACTTTTATATAGCCTATTTCTAAATACCATCACTATTAATTTATCATCTCAAGTATAAATTCAAAATCCAAATCCACTATTAAACCCATTGTAGTCACTATCCCAAACTTAGTGAAGTTAGGTATCATTATCGTTTCTTCCACCTGTATCATGTATCTCAATACAATGTATCATAACCTATCTCTATGCCTACCATTGTACCACCACAACCAATTTTATGTAATTTCATTTTGGGAAATCACTTTCTCATATTCTTTCTAAAGTACTGTTCTTGGTATAGGATCTATCATTCAAGCTCTAAGTAAATGAGGATCAAACAAGAAAAGCCATAACATTACATGGGGGTAGTCCTACAATCTCCATTGTTCATCTCCCGTGGATCCTATTAGTTCCTTAATTTCTCCTATTCAAGTTCATAAAGGAGTTTCATTGTTAAATTTCAATAAGCATAATAAGAAATCTAATTTGAAAAACCATGTTATCACATTATGTAATGAATGTATTCTCCTCATTAATTATCACCATACCATCTTGTGTAGTTTTTGAAACTCTTTGATAGAAAAGATGATTGAATGGCATAGGACCTTACCTCATGGGTTCATTACCTACTTGGAAAAACTCTTAATGACCTTTGTGGGGAGATTTAAATATAACACTAGCAATGGTGAAACTTTGCAAAAAATGTTGGCTATTAAGCATGCTCCTAATGAGTCTATCTCTAAGTTTATCTTGTGATAAAAATTTGCAATGATAGAGCTCATACATCCATTACTCAATGATCAGTTTTTGCATATATTTAAAGGAGTTGTAAATGATTACATTAGAGGAAAGTTACTCTACCCTAGGCCACATAGCCAACATGATGCCAAAAACTCCATCAAACACATCAAGGAGGTGGCTATTTAATGCAATGATTTGAAGTGAGTCAATTTTAATAACGAAAAAAAAGTAGTAGGAAAAAATCAAGCTACCTAAAATATTAGTCCAATTGTGGCCTTGATGAACCAATCTATGTCAAATTTATCATTAAATAATGAAGGCAATGTTGAGAATAAGAATGAAAATCCTAAACACAATGATGATGGAAAAAATACATCAAATAGAGGATAAAAAAAGGAGGTCACAAAGGAATAGGTCTGAATATCAAAAATTTCAAATCACATGCAATTTAACTATATAGCATGCTACTAAAAGATGGACATATTACTCCTAAGTGGTATAATCCTAATAAGTTTTACTAAGGTTTTAGAAGAAACAAGGGCATGATTCAAAAGATTCCAGACCTTGGCTATTGATCTTCCTAGTGCATGGTGAGAGATCAACTTATCCCTAAGTAGTACAATCTTAATAAGTTTGGCTATTACCATAAGGCTCCAAGTTATGATATTGAGGATTATAACACACTTAAAGATGATGTTTAAGAATTGGTGAAAAAAAAAAAAGGAGAAATCATGTTCAACACTCCTATGTAATCTAATAATTTAAATATGAAAATTTACCAAGATCCTTTCAATGCACATTCAAGTAGAATTTTGGACTTTCATTTGAAGCCCAAAGGTAATTTCCCAAAAATCCCCTTTATCATTCCAATGGATTTCTCCTAGTATCAATCTTTCTCATAATTTAGTTCAACCCCATCAAGGCCCAAAAAGCCTTTTATTATAAATCTTATCTAGAATGACACTAATTCTTCCATCCTTCAAAATGTATGTAGGATCCCATTAATCATCAACATGATATCTCATTATGATGAAGTTACTATGCATTTCCAACTAATCTTTAGTTATCATCACTTACCTCCAAGAAATAGAATTCCTATACCTACTTGTTTTGTTGACTATCCTCTTATTTTATCCTATGCTATTCCTCCTCTATCTTATCCCTTCTCTCCACCTAAGTTACAAGAGTCTCCTTTGCTCCCTACTACCACTTCTCCCATCACGATCCTTACCCAAGCTCAAAAAGAAGCAATGGCTAACAAAAAAGGGAACAAAAAGGAATAGGTCAACAAGTAACCTGTTGAAAACAAAAAGAATGTTTCATTCCAAGTTACACCAAAAGTAAGCCCTCTTACTCCCATTCTCATCTTAACTTCTTCACATATATCATATGTTATTCCTTCTATGCTAGTTTCCAAGGATGCAACTCTTGGAGGTCAGGCTTTATCCAAAATCATTGTTGTAATAAAGTTAAAAGGGAAAAACCTTTCCCTTTTTAACCTCATCTTCACTTTGCTTGGTGTTGGAGAAGCTTTTACAATCTATCACAATACCTTTTAATATTCAAGTTCATGCTCATGCAATCTCATTAGTGCTCAATATTTTGCACTATGAGGCTGATTATGTTATTTTCAAGGAAGAAAACATAAAAACACATACTACGATGGGTGCCATGTGCTAGCTTCCAATCTACATCACCATATAGATAAGAGGTAGCATATCAATACCCTTGGTTCACATAGATGATGAACCTAGAACCAATGTCATGCCATTGGTAATCATTGAGAATCTTGACCTTGAAAAATAGGTCACTTTCCCTAACTATAATTCTTCTTTGGTTTCATTTAGTGGTACTACAGTAGAAATTTTAGGAGCAATAAAATTACCTTTTTCAATTAGGATTTTCATTGCATCTGAGGCTGTATTCACTATCATTAGAGACTCATCTAGAATTAATGCTATCCTAAGAAGACCTTGGTTAGCCTATCATCCTACTATTTCCTTACCTTTGCATTAAGAGATACATTAAATTGTAATGATAAAGAGGTAGTTATACATGCTAATTTTGAAGTTTTAGCTATCTTACATTTATATTTTATGAAAGAAAGTAACTTAGGATCTCAACCTACTCTCATCAGTCAAACATCCTCAATGAAAGAAACTAATGACTTGAATTCAAGTGTTCCTTGGTCATTTGGTACATAGTGGTTTGTAGACTTGGGATTTGTTAAGTTAAACATCGTTGAGTCTACTAAGAGTGTAAACATTTATACTAGGTCCAAAGCCAAGAAATATATTGCTATGACATCATCATCTTGAAATGTTTCTCCCTTACATTATCATTTTATTTTTATTTATTTTTAATGCTTACATGTATTTCTTATTGTTAATTGGCTTCAATTTCATTACGTATTATAGATATTTTTGTTTACTTTATTAGGCTTATTTCTTATCTATCTTACTCTTTTTTATTACTTTATCTTATTTCTTAATTTTCTTTTCATTATGTTTATATCACATGCTTTGTTTAGTGCTTGTTTCATTTTTGCCTTAGAAAAAATTGCAAAACCATAAACATTCTAAAACTGCAAAAACCAATCAAAATAAAAAAACTATAAAAACTACATACATATAAAACTCAATAATCATAAATAATAACAATGTTCTACCATAGCTAATAGTGCCTACAATATCCATCAAAATACATCCGTTTAACAATAGTCCATAACATCATCAAAAATACAAAATAATATTAAAAAATCCATCTCTAACGCATAATCATATCATCTATCCATTAATCCTAGTTGGTTGAAAATCCATCATAAGAAGGGAAAATCTTCTTTACCACTACTACATTTTTTGCATCCTTCTCCCCACTATTGGAACCCACTAAGACATCTACACCTACAAAAATAAAAATAAAATAAAATTAAAAACAATAAAACATAAAATCCATAAGAACACCAACTACTATTAAAAACCAAAGACTACAAATATACTAATATTAATAAAAATTAATGAAAACACATAAAACTAAAACTAAATAAAATGTGTTATTTACCTATAGCTATGCTTCTAGATCCCACTCTACATCTATCATCCCCTACTCTAGGTCCTACTTACAACCCTTAAAGCCCAAAACATCTACCAACTCCTTCATAATCTATTTAGACAAAAGGAATGAATAGTTTAAGTCTTTTATAAGTATATTCATAATCTCAGGTGAAGTAAGGTTATTTGTGGTAGGCTTACTCTCCATCCTAATCTCCTCTCTCATGTTAGATAGTAGATGTTCCATCATCTTTTTCCTTCTTTTTACCTACACATATCCTTTAAGGATTTTCAAAGCATCACTAACATCTATCTTATTGATGAACATATCCCTTACTTTTATTACACCTCTTTCCTCCTTGAGTTATTCAATAAGGTCAAAACTTCTCTTTTTATAAATCAAATTATTCATCCTATGCTACTTATCCCATATTTTCCACGTAGCACAAGCATCTCACAACCTCTTATTCACTACATTCATGCTTGTAACTATACATTGTTGTTTGTTTTGAGGCTTAACCATAATACCCCAAGAATCTCTCAAATGCCAATAAGAGGAAGCCTAGGAATTACACCTCATCATATTACTCCCATGGAGGTTTGATTCTAAATTTGCAAACTTATCCTTCAAAATTTTGATTTTTGAAACTAACTTTTCTTTCCTCTTCTTTGTGACCAACAACTATGTGGTAACATCTACTACTACATTAAACTGCTTTGCTACAAGAAAGATCATCTCTATTCCATACTAAAAAATAGCATCCATCCTCTTTCTCACCTTAGGTTTATCATGTAAAAGATGTTGAAAAGTATGATCAATAATGGAAAAATTAACCTAATTTGATATAATTTCTACATTTATACAAACATATGTCTATTGCTTCTCTAGCTAATTACCAAGTAAAAACATGCATCTAGAAGACACTACCCATGCTATCACTCTATGAACAAAAACATAAAATATAAAACTCATTACCAAGTCATTACAAAATCATGCTACACATGAATCAACCAAAGCATCTCACATGTCTAATGTAGAATCCCATATGTTAATGGCTCATCTCTTACCTAATATCTACTTACTCAAAATTTCAACAAAGAGGTTAGTTCATATATGCTTAAAATAGAATAAATTAAAATACCAAATACACCTTATAAAATAGGGTAAGAAGCATTATTGTAACCTTAAAATAATTATAATGTACATGCATCGAAAGATATATAGTCTAATTATAACTTTATAACTTAGCATTATCTACCAGAATTGAACCAATGGGTACAAGCTTTCAAATCAATAGTCTTAGCACTAGGCTAACACCTCATTATTAATACACCTTATAAAATAATTATAAGGCATATAGCTTTACCAAGAAAAATAGACCCAAAAATACATATCACAAACATGACATACCAAAGCATAAGGTACTAACACTTAGTATAAGCTAAAAAAAAGAATACATTAAGGAATCAACCCACAAGACATACCAACTAGAAATGGGGTGTTATACTTTTGCTTGCATAATAGATGAAGCAAGGATATTTCTAGTCATTCAACTATGTAAGAATACCTCCTAAATCATAATTTAATGCATCCATCATAAGTTAAAAGGGCCTAGACTAGTTTGGTGCCTCTAGAATGGAAGCAACAATGAGCATTTATTTAAGAAGTTTAAATGCTTTTTTTCCATTATTGATCAACAATGAGATGTTAGTCTAGTGGTAGCACTCTTGATTTGGAAACTATAAGTTATGGGGTTGATTCTAGTGGGCAATTCCAAGTTATAAAGTTCTATCTAGACTATATATCTTGGGGTGTATCTATGTTTCAATTATTTTAGGTTTCAAAACCTTCCATCCCCTCATTTTTTGCATTCTCAATTTGAAAGCTTCAACTCATGAGTTTGATATTCGGGGACAATGCTAAGTTATAAAGTTCTAATTGGACCATATACCTTGGGGTGTACCTATATGAAAATTATTTCAAGTTTCTAACACCCCTTCCACCTTTTTTACATTTTTTTCATCTAGATGAATGATCCATATTTCACTACTTGAGGTCTCTGTGTGATTTATTGAATCACTTTAGTTTTCCTTAGATGTATCTCAATGCTTTTCTCTAAATTTTGATATTTTAGCATAATATCCCCTTAAATAATCAAGTGATTCTTTTGTGAGTTAACCTTCTGATTGGTCTCCATCCATATCTTGAGAACTTGCTTCAAGTAATTCATTGGTGATTTAAAATTTGAGATATAGCTAAAGAAGTCATTCATAAAGACTCTCACACCATTTATAATTTATTTTTGAAAGATTCCAAGAACTATATGTTGAAATGTTGTAGGGATATTACACATGTCTAAGAGCATCCTCTTATATGCGAATGTTCCCTAAGGATTCATGAAAATTATTTTTGCCTAGGACTTATAATCAATTTATATTTGGTTATATTCATTATAACCATTCAAAATCATATAATATTTATGTCTCGTGATTGTGCCTAGCATTTAGTTAACAAATGATAAAAAAATGTGATCCTTGAATGTTGTTATGTTTGATAGCCTAAATTCAATGTAAATCCATCATTTATCATTCTTCTTTGATAAAATGACAAGTGGGTGATGAGTCGTGAGGTACCCCTACACTCAACCATACGAAACGAGCGTACCACGCGCGATCCGGTCGAACTCCGTAGACTACGTGCCTACACGCCCCATGGAACACTTAGGGTTAATCGTTCGTTGTCTTCCGAGACTTACTTGTAGTTGTCACGGTGTATGGTTAAGTAAGTCCGAGGTATATGATTTTTATAGTTTTTATGTTTTTCTCCAATGCTATTAAGTTGAAGGGTTGAGAAACTAACTAACTCTAACTAATGAACTAAGTCTAAATTACCTAGCATCAGCATCCGTTCCCACTTACCGTACACACCCTGAACC
This sequence comes from Gnetum montanum, assembly GCA_015680685.1. Taxonomy (NCBI): domain Eukaryota; kingdom Viridiplantae; phylum Streptophyta; class Gnetopsida; order Gnetales; family Gnetaceae; genus Gnetum; species Gnetum montanum. The sequence continues at coordinate 547,804 of MNCI01038082.1, read as the reverse complement.
GATGCAACCATGGCTACCAAACGCTAATTGTCACTGGGATTACCATGCGTAATGCACATGCTTGAAGTGGTCGTACTGAGGCACTTAATTAGGAGAAAAGGGTTGAGAAAGCTATTCTAGCCTAAGTGCGATGAGTAGCCGATTCCTTGATTATCTGTACAAATCCTTATATACTCGTAATCAAGTCGTACTCATGAGCATCCGTTCCTTGATTATCTGTACACATCCTTAAATGCTCATAATCAAGTCGTACTCATGAGCATCTGTTCCTTGATCATCCGTACACATCCTTAAATGCTCGTAATCAAGTCGTACTCATTCCGCGTTGCGATGAGCATCCGTTCCTTGACTATCCATACACATCCTTATATGCTTGTAGTCAAGTCGTACTCATACCGCATTTCTAGCCTAAGTGCGATGAGCAGCTGATTCCTTGACTAACCGTACACATCTTGGTGCACGACTACCACTAGGATTACCAACCGCAGATCTTGGATACGCCACTGGGTTACCAAGTAGTCACACTTAGATGCTCGTAATCAAGTCGTACTCATACCACATTACTAAGAGAAAGCAATAAACAACATTAAATAAATCCTATTCCATGCACTGCAAGGTTTATCTAGGAAGTTCGTCTTTATTGCCGTATACAACTTGTATTCAGGTACAATGTTGCTCGAATAAAGATCCGTTCACTTTAGGACTCCTACTGCAGGCACATAGAAAATATTCTATCTTTGGAGTGATCAATCTACCAGAGTTTCCCTACTTCTAGCCTAGGATGGGGAAACAAGAAAGAGCCACCTCTTATTTATAAATATGACAGAAGACCGTGATATCATGTACGCGATATCGCAGGGGATGCGATATCGCAATGGCCACGATATTGCATATGTGATATCATGGCCTATGTGAATCGTGTCTCATCATACCCCCATGACTGAATGAAAACTCGTCCTTGAGTTCCATACAATAATATTGAGAAGGTATGGAATTATTGAGGGGAATGGAACTAATGGGATGATATGTAAACGGATCATCATTACAAGACTTGACCAAACTGGTGTTCATGACAACAACGGTGAACACCTTATTATAATGACATCAGGCCTTAGTTGGCAGCTTGAGAGAAATAGAGAGAGAAAGAAGTGTTGTTGCTGCCAACGCCAAGATTGCACCTTCTGTTGTCCATCAGTAAGTGTGCCATCGATCTTGCTCCTTGCATAGCTGCTTTAGCACTGCTCCATTCCAAGTGTTTGCTCCAGATCCAATCTTTTGTTGTATGATCACCATCTACACACACAACATAATCTTATATTACCAAGGGTAAATGAATCATCATGTAATTAATACCTTGCTTTGGTGAAAGTCCATTGGCTAGGTTGTGGTATGGCTGATATAGATCTAGAGATATATTAATGATGACTACCAAAGGTGTAGGGGTTAGGAAGAAAATCAAAAAAATCGGGCCCCGTACCCCTATGACTAATCGCGAACCTCCGGTAGCATTAGAATGGAGAAAGAGGAGTAAGAAAGATAGATAAAAAGGGACAACTATTGCATCAATGAAATGGATGTCAAGATGGAAATGAACAAAATAAAATGGATTGCAAAAATGTTAGGGAAAACAAGTTAATTGGTGCACCAAATAGGAATGTCAATGGGCCCTCCCCAAAGCAGGCTCATACCCTTAATGCCCTGACAAACCAACATTCAAAGAGTCCTTAGGCTTTGGGAATGTCATTTGGAACAAGATTTAAAGTCTTAACCACAATCTTTTACCAACAAGAAAACAATGCAGCAACCAAAATATATACACAAATGATACAACTGGCAATGAGGTGAAGAATGGAAAGAAGGATGGAGAGAAGAGAATGGAATGGAATCCCAAGAATAAGGTGGTGTACAGCCCCTTGTGTAGTTTATTATTAAAGTGACTTGGAAAATATCATTCCAACTCTGGCCTCAAACAAACCACTTCCAATGACTTCGCATCAATGCATTCGACCAAACCATCTACTTGGGTAACAAGAATGGCTTCCCCAAGAGTCACCACCATTCCAACTAAACAAGGAGAGAATGGGAAGCGAGAAGGGCCTTAGTTAGAGGGAACATTTTTAGTTCCATAACTAGTGCTTGTAGCCCAAGTTTATTCTGTCTAAGGGGTGTGCTTTGAATTCTCACTTTTTCGTTTCTTTTTTTTTGTGTTTTGTGTTTTTATGCGTGAGAACCACACCATGCAAAGACTTCTTATTTTTATTAGCTCAGCTTCCTGATGATTGGGTGATGTTGGAACAACAAGAAAACTCAAGGAGAAAAACATCCAAGCACCCAAGAGGACGACCAACACAAATGCATCAAGTTCCCTTGAATTCACACCCTTTTCAAACCTTGAGTCCTTCCTTAGTTTGAGAAATGCCCAATCACCGATTCATTAAAGTTCTTATTAGAAGGGGACTATACATTTCCAAGCCGAGAGACCATAGAAATTGGTCGATGGATGGATGAAGTGATCTCATTGCCTACCATATCAAAAGAAACATACCTTAGTATCAACATTGTGACTTAAAGGTAAAAACCAAACATTAGCAATCATCATGAAAATAGTTCATACCATCATGCAGAACACTTATTGGGTGACAAACTTATAGGGTGGATGGCACACACACACATAGACATACACACACACACACACACAAAATGGAAAAGTATAATGATGTTGCAAAATAAAAATAAGAAAAGTTAAAGAAATTTGTAAAACAAAAACAAGAAAAGTTAAAGAAATTTGTAAAAGAAAAATGTGTAAGACAAAAACATGGAAAAAAATGTGTAAAACAAAAAATTAAAAGAACTGAGGGCCCCATATGATTAGCATAGGTGGCCATCTCCCCCATGACTGAGTGGAAAGGTAGAGATCTGAAATACTGAGTGCCTGTTTGAATTTCTAAGAAGTGTCCAACTTCTCCCAATTGATGATCTTAGATTAAGCGGTGGAAGTTGGCGACGCTCACATTCCAACATATCTATGCCTTCGTTGTTGGCATGGGTTGTCTCCTCAGTTCATTCCATGCATATTTTTCTACTCCTTCTAGTAGCTGTCAACCACAGGGTGTCTACTACTTGTTGTGTGGTTGCTACATATAGGCTTCTTTGTTTCATAGTTTCAAGGGCACACCTATTCCATGGAGGCATTTCCTCCATGTCATCACCTAATGAATCACTATATGTGATGCATGGAACTTTCCTCTTCTCGATATTTCCATAAATGTTTATCTTAGCGATTTCCAAGGAAAGATAGCAAATGCCTAGGCATGCATCTACTATGCTCAGCCATGCCCTTCCCATTATAATTGGGAAGTCCCCTTCATTGTTGTTTACTTCAATCACCAAGAAATTGGCTGGATAGGACCAACCACACACAGTGGTAATGATGTCTTCCACCAATCCCAAAGGAATGGTGATGGACTGGTTTGCCAGCTCTAGTTGGATATTGCTCTTCTTAAGTTGGGGCAGGTTCCAAGCGTGATACATCTTTAGTGAAATTAAGTTGACTTCGGAACCTGAGCAAGAAGAGCCCTATGTGGTTTATTTTCGACAATCTGGAGATAGATTAAGGGGCTCCCAAGGTCAGTTAGTTTCCTAGGAAGGTGGCCTACCTTAATCCAGTTGGTTACGGTATGCGTTAAGCTTTGTTGGACTGAAGGGTGCTCCAAAGTGTTAGATGGTGGAGGAGTGTACATAGACTCAACTGCTTGTTGTTGTGAGAGCAAGTCTAGGCTTCTGGTTGTAAAGAAAGGTCTTCTCTTTTTGCAGTTGTCAGAACCAATAGCGAGTTGAATGTTTACTACTCTCATAGCATGGTGTTGCTGTGGTTAAGTAGGAAGTTTCCCTTGCATTGTTGGAGTAGGAGGTGTTATGGGAACTATAGGTGGAAGAGGTGCGAATGGATTAGGAGGATGATGTGCGTATGGAGTGTCTCTCAGAGGAGAAGGAGTCCTCCTAAAGTACTCCCGAACTTGGTAGTGACGTTGGGGAGTTTTGTGGCCCATGGAGTCACTTGGAGAAATCAACTGCTGCACATAATAACCATAAGGATCGGGCTATCAATAAGGGTACTGTTGTGTCGGTGGTGGCATCCCCCATGACTATGGGTATTGCCACTGTTGATGTTGTCTGATGGGTTGTGGTGGAGTTCCACTTGGATAGTACGTTAGTGGTTGGTGGAACTACCTTGGGTTACCTTGTGGATAAGGTAACCTTCGGGGTGTTTACCGTTGGTTGAGTCTTGAATTAAGCACATACACCCCAGACTCTTGTAGATGTGAGATGATTGGACAACATCCCTTAAGATGGTCATAGTGGTAGATCTCACATCCACTATCATTTTCTGTGTCTGATTCCATAACCTCATCGAAAATAGTAATTTTCCCCTTACCCTTGTTATGTGCAAGGCCTAAATTTCTCCACTTTTTTTTACCTTTGTCACTACTTCGTTCCTCCTTAGACTCCTCTACAATTTTAAGTATAGTTTCAATTTTGATTCTAAGGAGCTCCATACTTCTTCTACCTTAGCTGCTACTTCTGCTTTAGCTTTTGAAGCGGCAAGGTTTTCTTGTTCAGCAACTCTTCGATTGGTGACTCATCCTCTTCATCGCAAAATTTCACTCCCCTCTTTTGAAGAGAGGGATCACGGTTGTATTCTTTTGCACTTTCCCATTTGTGTAGCTCACCTTCTTCATTTGCTACTTATTCCAACAAGCAATGTACTTCATGGGATCTAAGTTGTGATAGTCTCCCTTAGGCATAAGTCCCAAGGGTGCTTCAAGTCTCATGCCTTAGCCCATCTACGATGTGGCAGAGTTGATCTCGCTATGCGTAACCATGGCCTGGGCAACGATGTAACAATGTGTAGTAGTGGGCCATGGCAGCATCCAAGGGTTCATGATGACCTTGCTTCCATCCTTGGATCTGCTTACGCAAGTTAGACACTCGGGAGTACATGTGATACTTATCATTGAAGAGTTCTAGCATCGTACTCCACCTCCTGATGGTTTTCGGTTCTAAGGACTAGTACCAGCTCTCTGCTTCCTTGTTGAGTGTCCTAGGAAATAACTTAAGTTTCTGCCACTCATTCTCTATGTTTTGCAAGGCGCAGGCATCGTGGAATGCCTATAAATGATGTTTTGGATCAACATTGTATCCCCCTTCAAATCATGGGATGTTGTTCATGTCTAAATGCTTGATCCGACTATCTTTTAAATGCCTTGTGGGAATTCTAACAGCCTCTATTATATCGATCACACTTCGGGTTGCAAGTAGGGGCTCATCATGATCATCTCTTTCATAACACCTGTGATGTCTTCGTTGTTCCCTACTTTCCCTTCGTTCATGCCCTTATCCTCTCTCTCAACTCTGTCATCGAGGTTTCTCATTTTTCTTACTTTTATCCTATCCATTATGCTCTTCATGATTGTGTCCAGAGGTGGAAGGAGAAGGTGAGTGATGTGAAGAAGGGGAAGAAGAAGGAGAACCATCACCACGATGATGTTTCTTGCCTTCTCTTCTATGGCTCTGGCCCTAATCGTGATGACGATCTAAGTGCCCATCCTTGTCTTTTGTTGTTGTTCCTTCTGTGAACATTTGGTGTTCATGAGCATCAAAGTCAGGGATATGTATCATGGATCGTAGGTTCTGATACCCCCCCTCTTCACTTTCGTTAAGAGGGGAAACATCTCTTGATAGCGAACCAGTTATAAGTGGTTCACCATTTCTAGTTTCACTTAGGACGTGCGAGACCTCTTTGTCCTTCAACAATGTATGCTGGCTCTCCTGACTTAAGTCCCTCATACGTTGTGCTTCTGTGGGATAATAATCCCTCATGTCAAAGTCTTTCGCAACGTATATAACTCTATCATGCCTATTTGTGCCAAAGCACGAAAGAGCATGTTAGAGGCTGATCGATCAAGACGTAACACGATGTTACCTTGCAAATCTCTCCAGTGCATCTATTCGTCTTGATGGAGGATAAAGGTAAAGTTTGGAATATACTCATCAGGATGAGTATAGACTATTCGGTATTTTTTAGGACATGGCTAATTTTGGCTATGTGTTTTTGATTATCGACTGTCTTTTGTATTATCCCTAGGTGATGTGCTCTTGTGAGAAGAAGAAGAAGACATGATGTCTTATTCGGTGTGCTAATTACCGTTATATAATTTTTTATCTTGATTAACCGGAAGGTTCATTTAGGCTCCCAACGATGTGATTAATATCCTTTATGTTCTATTCAGCGCACAAACACTTAGTCCCCAACAACGATGCCTATGATGAGTGGTGACATACCCCTACACTCAACCATACGAAACAAGCATAGCACACACGATCTGGTCGAACTCTGCAAACTAAGTGCCTACACGCCCCATGGAACACTTAGGGTTAATAGTTCATTGTCTTCCCAGAATTACTTGTAGTTGTCACGGTGTATGGTTAAGTAAGTCCGAAGTATATGATTTTTATAGTTTTTATGTTTTTCTCCTATGCTATCGAGTTGAAGGGTTGAGAAACTAACTAACTCTAACTAATGAACTAAGTCTAAATTACCTAGCGTCAGCATCCGTTCCCACTTACTGTACACACCCTGAACCGAAGCAACCATGGCTACCAAATGCTAATCATCATTGGGATTACCACGCATAACGCACATGCTCGAAGTGGTTGTAATGAGGCACTTAACTAGGAGGAAAGGCTTGAGAAAGCTATTCTAGCCTAAGTGCGATGAGCAACTGATTCCTTGATTATCTGTGCACATCCTTAGATGCTCGTAATCAAGTCGTACTCATGAGCATCCGTTCCTTGATTATCCGTACACATCCTTAAATGCTAGTAATCAAGTCATACTCATGAGCATCCGTTCCTTGATCATCCGTACACATCCTTAAATGCTCGTAATCAAGTCATACTCATTCCACGTTGCGATGAGCATCCGTTCTTTGAATATTCGTACACATCCTTAGATGCTCGTAGTCAAGTCATACTCATACCGCATTTCTAGCCTAAGTGCGATGAGCAGCCGATTCCTTGACTAACCATACACATCTTGGTGCACAACTACCACTAGGATTACCAAGCGCAAATCCTGGATACGCCACTGGGTTACCAAGTAGTCACACTTAGATGCTCATAATCAAGTCATACTCATACCTCATTACTAAGAGAAAGCAATAAACAACATTAAATAAATCCTATTCCATGCACTACAAGGTTTATCCAGGAAGTTCATCTTTATTGCCTTACACAACTTGTGTTTAGGTACAATGTTGCTCGAATAAAGATTCGTTCACTTTAGGAATCCTACTGTGGGCACATGGAAAATATTCTATCTCTGGAGTGATCAATCTGCCAGAGTCTCCTTACTTCTAGCCCAGGATGGGGAAACAAGGGAGAGCTGCCTCTTATTTATAGATATGGTGGCAGACCATGATATCGCGTACGCGATATCGTAGGGGACGACGCGATATCGCAGGGGATGCAATATCGCGGCCTATGCAAATCACATCTCATCAGTGGAGTAACTCACTCACTATTTGCAATAGGGTAGATGAATCCATCCTTAAGAAGTTTTTTAATTTATTTCTTAACTACCTCATTTAACTTGGAATTCAACTTGTGCTATGGTTGACATCTTGGCTTCATAGCAAGATTCATGCATATGCAATGTTGGTAATACATGAATTAATGCCTAAGATTTCATAATAAGAATAGACAAGGACCATTGACCATATATTGGCCACCTCACACAAATTTTACTTTTTCTCTTTTGTTAACCAACTATTGATTATTACCAATTTTCCATTTTCAAGGAAGATATATTCTAGTAATTTTGGTAACATTTTTAGCTTTATGGATTCCAGCATCAATTTCTTAAGAATCTACACTTCTTCCTAGCCATTCTTTTTCTCTTGTACATGTCCTACTTAGGTGAGTTAATGTTGCACTATTTCCATCTCATCTAGATTATCTATGTAAGAGATAGTGAGCCTCTCTACTAGTTTCATGTAACTTCCAAACTTATAACTTTTGTCTCTTGTTAACCACTAGGTGCCTTCCTATTTAGTTGCTACTACATCCAAGTATTTTTTCATACACATCTCTTTTCTATAATTGTCGGATGTTGGGATTTTTGTATGTTTGATGCTTCACACTTTTTGTACGTAGTTGCACCTAATGTCATTGTACATAATGCATGAAATGCATTACTTCTTTACTATGTCATGATTTGTTTTCCTTGGTAATCTCTAAGGAAAGATCTATTATGCTCAAATTAACATTAATTGCACTAAGCCATGCACTCCTCATGATAATGGAAAATTCTTTATTATTATTTTTAACATTGATCACTAGGAAAACCACTAAATAATGGTGGTCATAATGAAATATGAACTATTAAGTATCTAGATCCTTGCAGTACTTTTCTTAAGCTTGAAATTACTTTTCTTTCATCTTGTTATCTATATAATTGATGGATTCATTAGTTAATGTGCTAGATTCTCTATGGCTTAAATTCCTTTAAAAATATCACTTTCTTTTTTTTATTTTTTGCATAGTTCGGATACAACTTTAATTATTCAAGATTATAATATTTTTTCATTTTAGTCCATGCTTACCTATACTATTAATACTTCTAAACTACTATTTTGTCAAGATTTAAATATCTATGGAATTTTGATTGTACTATGTAGTTGAGGGATCATATTTAGAAGGTATTAAATGCTTCATCTCATTTAAAAATTAAGCATTTTATCTATTAGTATTTGTTGTTTTCATTTAGATGTTCATAACTATAGATGTCCTCTTTACAAAATGAAACACTCATTCATCTATTACTTTCTTACTTATCCTTTTTCTCAAAGTTCTTAGTCTTGGTGTAGCTTATATTTATAGAGTTTTAAGGCAAGGTTGCAGGAAGTTTTATTTAGTGATACTTTTCAACTTTAAGGATTTGAGGATATTAATGTAATGTGATTTATAGAAGAGATTTTCTAAACACTTTTCATCCTTTATTTTTTTTATTATTATAGCCTTATGTGAACTTCCTCCTATATGTTATTTTTATGTTGTATGTCATGTTGGTGGATGTATCTCTTATTTTATGTAGTTATGTAAGCCCATGTGCTCCTTGTATGTTTTTTAAAAGTAAATCTTCATGTATGCCTCACATGACATAATTTTATTTTTATATGTGAGTAGAGTAGAAGTCAAAAAGAAGCTAATGTTAAAATCCTCATTATCATGTAACAATCATCTCTTTATTGTGATCGTTGAAGGGGCCATGTATCCCACATCCATGTGTTTAGATCACATCTCCACTTTCCTTGTGATTTAGTAGAACATTAGGTATAGGATTTACAATCATGTTGTGTGTCAAGTATGCTCCTAACACCTCTTTCTCAATATATTCATCTAATAGGATCTCATTCATGTAATGAAGATATTGAAGAAGCAATGAAATGCTTCAAGTTTATAGTGCTTCCTATAAGTTCAATCTCATAACAATTTCATCTAAAGTTTCATATAATCTCATCTAGTCTATCTCATCCATTTCACTTATTTCAATTTTATTTCAGTTTATTTCTATACATATAATTGAATTGTATCAATTTTTTAATTAAAAATCTAGTAAAAATGAGATGTTGGTTAGCTATAAGAGCCTTCATATGGAAACCTTAGGTCATAAGTTTGATTTTCATAGGTAACATTGAGTAATGAATTAAAATGATTTTATATAAGAAATTTTGAAATTCTTTTTTCTAGATTCAAGAGTGTTTCAATGGACATAAGTATAATATTAAATTTTAATTTTAGAATATTATCAAGATTTCAATCTATTCTAGTTGACTATTGTAATTCTTGTGTCAATGTTTATTTCTAGTTGCAAATGTTAGCAAGTATTAAGAAGAAGAAAGGAGAAAATTCATTGTCTAGACTTCAAAAAAGATTTTACATTTTTCATTATCTATATTATGAATCTTGGATTCAAGTAAGTTTTTCTTCAAGAATTTGTGTTGCTTAAATATCATTCAGGTGCTACAAATATGCATTAGATCAAGAGAGATTCAAATATCAAGTTTAAGGAGATTTGGGCATGTTGGATAAGTTTTGGATTTCATCTTTACAGACCATGATTTAATTGTAATTTTCTATTAATACAAAGCACATCCACTACCTCATTGTAGGTTATCATAAGTATCGTGACCTCATGTAGATCATAACTAGTACATTTCTTAGACCTCGTGAGTTGTGATCAACTCACAATTATGAAATCACTATATTTCCTTAATCACACCTAGTCACAATGTCTTCACAATCATTTTTCCTTCTATCATGAGCCATGATTTTGTTGCAATTGCTCTTCATGATAACTCAAAATGAAACTACAATTTTACTAGTAAAAAATTGCTCTCCATTTCTAAGATACCATGAGTCATGGCTAACTCATGGGATTTAAAATTTCAAGTGAAAGTATATCACAAGTTTTGATTAAGCTGTAATCCACTTACAATAGTAAATAACCCTCAAAAATCAAGATTTTGAAGGCTAAAAATAAGTTGTTCCCTCATAGCTTCTTGGGTGGATCCTTAGGTGTCAGCATTCAATTCAATGTGACATTATTCAACATCTCATGCTTTAGTTGCATCCTTGAATGTACTTATTTTTTATATTTAAAAGAAACCTTTAATAGGAAGCAAAAAAGTAAGAGAAAAAGACGTCAAGATCTTATCCATTTCCTACCCCAAAGGGAAGGAACTTAGAGATCTAATACAAAGGAAACTTGTTGAAGTTAGAGAACTTAGAACCAATGACTTATAATCTCATATTATTTCTAATAATAATAATAAAGCAAGAGGCTTTCATGAAAGGAAGGTACATTTTTGATAATTTAGTTTCACTTTTTAAAGGTTAGAAGTAGGGCTTAATAAATAATATGCATTTGAGTTTTTTAAAAATTGGCATTGAGATTGGGAGTGTTAAACCTAAGAAAATGAATAATAATATTAAAAAAATCTTAAAGTACATTAAATTAATGAAGAGGGAGTCTAAAGAAAAAGCCCAATATTTTTGAGAATTCCTTTTTAGGCTTTCATCCTTACAATCAATCATAAAATACCTCCCCTATGGGATAGCAAAAGGATTAGAATTTGCCTTTACTCAGAAGCATTCTCATGGGGATTTCTTGTAAAGAAAAGAAAAAAGCTTCTCTAAAGATAAAAAGAAAACATCAATAAGAAATAATAAACAAATAGCAACAAAAGTTGAAGGCTTTCCATCCTTGAGCCTCTAAATCAAAAATAAATTAATATTATAGGAAATAAATTAATTATTCACCTTTTATTTAAAACTTTTGTGTTAGAAGTTGTAACTAAAAATAAACATCTTTAGGAATCTAATATTTAATCCTTAAAGAAAGGTCATAACTATACACTTATTACCAGAAAATAACTGCATACTAAAGCTTTCAAATAGAATAGAGAACAAGTGGTTGAAGATACTTTTAAATGCAAAGAAAATATGTAGACAAAGTAGGTTGATCACCGAGAATGATATCATTGATAATTGGTTAGAAGTTATTATAAACTCTAAATGTCCATTTCTATGCATGTTGAGTAATAAGATAATTTTAAAAATGAGAAAATGAGTCTTCAGTTTCATATAGAGGACATTGAAGAGAAACAATTTCCCTATGTTAAAGACAAGTGTTAACAGGAAGGCCTTGATAAATAAGATACCATAAAAAATTTTAGAAAGGTTAAAGTTGATAATAGTTTGCATCAAGCTTTTCTAAAAATTTCTTAGGAGGATGATAGATCTATTTTCCATTTTTCTCATCCAAAAGTATGGTGATAATTACATTTTCTAAGTCTTATTAAATTTGGTATAAATAAAATCATTCTCGGTAATAATCTCACATATAACTTTACAGTTAAAATGAAAAATAGATCTATCATCCTCCTAAGAAATTTTTAGAAAAGCTTGATGCAAACTATTATCAACTTTAAATAAATTCTCAAGATTAAGAATTCATTTCTCAAACATTTTTTTTCTTTCTATTTTAACCATAGAGACTAGAAGCCTCCTTTCATGTAATCCATCTATCATGTATATTTAGGTAGAAAATTGTAGTGATACCAAATTTACTTTAAGTGATACACAATCTAGATGAATTGGCAGTGTAAGCTTCTTGATTAAAAGGAAGCCATCATGGGCTAATTTGCTTAAGCATATATTCTAAAACTATAATATGGTTATAATTCCAATACTTACTAAGCTTGTATCATGTCTTTAAATTTGTTTAAGAATTGGAAAACCAAGAATATAAATGACTTAAGGAAAAAGAAGATAACGAAGAAAGTTATTAGAAAACCAACTATTATCATTTTTATGTTTTCCTTGCATAAGTTTGTTTCTTATCAAGAGCATATAAACATCATTTCCATTAATGCATTTTGCAATACATTTGGTTGAGAGAGAAACACCTTAGTTATAATAATTAATAAGGCCAATTCCTCCATGTTTCTTGCTATTAGTGTAAATATTCCAAGAAACTTTAGAAAAATTTTTTCTATGTTGCTTAGTAAACCAAGAAAATCAACAAATAATATGATTAGTTCTATCATAAGAAGTTTCTTAAGAAGTCCAAGAACTAGAGTAAGAAACATGGATATATTGAAGTATCTGTTTAGTAACTAAAACTTTGCTAGTAAGGGTGAGCATTTTTCTTTCCATTTATCAAGCTTATTTTTAATTTTATCACCAACATAATTCTATAAAATATTTTGATTAGGCTAAAAAAAGGTACTCCTACAATTTTGAAGATCCAATCTATTTTCAAGATTTTTCAAAGCTTGAGAGTAACCCACTTATTAATATGTCCATTACAATAAGCAATAATTTTTTATCAATTAATACAAGAGCTATATAACATGTAGTAATCCTCCACTCTTGTTAAAAGAATATTGATAAGTTGTAGAGAATTCATAATTATAAAAAAATATAATCATTTTAAATGTGCATGTTAAGCAATTGCATATCTTTATCATTGATGAGGCATTCAATGAAAATTTTATATATTTTTGTAAGCCCAAATGCATAAAGTTATTTATTTGCACTTAAACCTATATTTTATGCTTATTTTGGTAAGTGGTGATACATCATTCATGATCCATCACATGATGTGCTTCCTTATGGGGTACACTACCTTAGTTGATATGCTACCTCACCTTCTATGTTGCCTCATCTAGTGTGCTACCTCATAAGATGCATTGTCTTATGACTTCCATTATAAACTTGAAAATTTTAAATACTCAAAAGGATCTTTCATTTCCAGTTTTCTTTAGTTAGGAGCTTCTCCTTCTTTCTTGGGTAAGCATATAATTTATGTTCTTTGGTATTTTTGAATTATCTCTTCACTGTGTAATGAGATACTATTGGAGTGTTATGCTTTCGTAGCTCAAACTATTTGGACAACACAAAGTGTTCATGAAATGAATAAAGCTCATTTTGATTTCCTTAAATTTTTCAATTTTATTTTATTGAACCTTGATGAGGAAATCTAATTAATAAATATATTATTTAAATTTATAAATTATAATTAATTTAATTCCTTTAAATAGATTACCATAGTTGTGTGAAGCTTTACAATGATATTGCCTTGTCTAAGCAAGTCATACTTGTATTGAATTATGTTGGGCCATTAAGGGTGTAACTAAGGAAGATTTATCACTATCATGTGTTAGTGTCACACCTATCCTATAAAGGATTGTGACATGGTTTGCTTATCTATTATATTTCCACATTATGTTTGTATCGTAAGGAATTGTTACACAAATATATGTTCTATTTCTTTTTTATATGTGAATGTTGCACTTCTCCTATAAGGGATTTTAATGAGTTTTAATTATTGTTTCATTATTTATATTTATAAAATATATAAAAATTATAAAATTATAAAAATATCATTTCCCTATAATGGCAACACAGGTTCCTTTACTTGTATCATATATAGTATAATATTTTCATTTATTAAATGCAATGTTTATACATAAGTAAAATTTGTAATTCTTATCATCTTTAGTTTCTATGGCTGGTTTACTATGTATACCATTGATAGACCTCTTATGATCTCATTCAAGGGGACCCCTATTGATCATCAATTGAAATTTCCTTAATAATATTTATTTGTAGATCATAATGCAAACTACGTGAAAGAGAGTTTGTAGCAATAATAAAAGAATAGGAAGCTAGAGGATAATCTTGAAAAAGTAACCATTGAAAAGGAAAAAAGAAATAGAATTCAAAATTTATAGTAACTTAAGTATTAGCATCAATGAGAAGAGTACAAAAAACACAAATAAAATAATAATCAAATCCTAGATTACAAAGATATGAAATAAAGATTTCCATTCAATTTTATTATAAGCTTTAGCATAATTTAAGTTAATAAAAGCAATATCCAAGTTAGTATCAAAAGCCCACTACATTTCCTCTAAAGTTATAATAACATTATTTAATATATATTTTCCTTTAACAAAACTTGTATGTTTATGTCTTGTGATATCCCATTCTTAGATGTCATGTAAATGTCAAATATATTTTACATTCAACTATGTGTACTAAACATGATATGGAAAATGATAAAGAAAATGAAAATAATTGACTTAATAAGGAAATTAGACTAAATGAGTGTATCTAAGTTACACTTTAAAGGTTCCCTGAGGTTTCCTTCATTCAACATCTATCCTTGAGGCCTAAACCTAGCTAGAAGGGATGGCCAAGCCCTAGAATTGTCTCCATTATGCCTTGACTTCTATGAACGCATATTGTACCAATTCATGCATACTCGATGATCATCATTAGTCATGCTTATGTGTCCCTAGGTATCACCCTACCTACCAACAAGCCTAAGCCTATTGATAGGTAAGGATAAAATATTTTTAAAAATTGTTTTAAAAAATAAAAAATGATTTCAATTTTATTTCAGAAATAGTTCCAATATCAAGTGAGATGTTGAAGGTTCAAATTTCTTTTTGTAGTTTTAACTATTGGTATGAACATACACTTAAAATATTTCACAAAGCCAAGCCTTCACAATGGACTATGATAGATGCATCATACAACTACCATGCATAGGAGTTAAGGCACTATGGAGATACTTCTACAAAGCCCCTTCCTATCTTACTTGACTCAACACTTGTTACTTACCTTAATTAGCTCTTGAACTTCATCCTAGCATGACCTCTAATTACCAAGTTGATGAGACGCGATTCGCATAGGCCACGATATCGCGTACGCGATATCGCAGTCCGCCACCATATCTATAAATAAGACGCAGCTCTCCCTTGTTCGACATCCCAGCTTTAGAGTAGCGAAGCTCTAGCAGTTTGATCCCTACAAAGTTAGATTTTTTCCCGTTTCTGCCCGCAGTGTCGTGAATGTAATTGTACAGTGTATTTATTCGAGTGTGTTGTACTTGGACACGCACATGACCAGCAATAAAGGTCGAGATTACTTCATCATTGCGACATTCACTTAGTTTATTTATTTGTTATTTATTTAATGTTATTTATTACTTTCATAGCACGGTGTGAGTACGACTTGATTACGAGCATCTACGGATGTGTACGGCTAGTCAAGGAATTGGTTACTAATCGTGATTAGTCTCTCACCCTTAAACTCCTAGAAGAAGAATGAGTACGACTTGATTACGAGCATTTAAGTGTGACTACATGGTAGCCCAGTGGCGTATCCAGGATCTACGCTTGGTAACCCAGTGGCGTATTTGGGATTTGTTGGTAATCCAGGTGGCGTACCTAGGACCTACGCTTGGTAGTCCCAGTGGTAGTCATGAACGAAGTCCAAGATGTGTACGGTTGATCAAGGAATCGGTTGCTCGTCATGCTTAGGCTAGATTAGATTTTCTTACCCTTTTCCTGTTGGCACATTTTGCCATTGTATGGAATAGAGACATGAGATGGTTGAGATTTTCTGAAATATTACAATACAAATATTTGAAATGGCAAGATGTGATTGGGAAAGGTATTGGTTTCTATCATTTTTTTAAATAAAGAAGAAGAAGAGAAAGAGATGGAAATCACTATGGGGATTTTAATGAATTCTCTCGTAAAAAGATAAGCATAAACCTTAGCCCTATTCCAAAGGGGAGACGTTGATTTCTTTTGGGACACATCGCACAAATTAAACAGAAAATCAGAATTTTTCACCATGGTTTGAGCGCAAGGTACCAAGGCATCGCACCTCTGGGAAGACCGCAATATTCATCGGCATTTTGCAGGTCACGATTGAGGGCAACGGTGCAGCAGTGTAGACCACGACCAAAGGCAATGACGGAGAGGGCGGCAGAGACATCAGCACGACGTTATTCATGTAGAGAAAAGAAAAACGTGGCTGCGGCAGTCATAAAAAAACAAAGGAAAAGAAAGGGACAGACATCAGCATTTCATTTTTTTGTTGGGCAGCAAAACATAAGCAATGTTGACCACCTCTGTGATAGGTGAACAGAGCCACAAAAACCCCCTCATGCATTGCCAAACCCTGCTGGATTCTGTGTTGTTCTGAAACCCTCACCATTCTAAAAACAAAAAGAAGAAGCTTTGCCGTAACGGGAGGAGCCCTAAGATTTACACATCATCACAAACCGCGTGGTACAGACGGCATAATATTTTCGGGCAGTTGCAGGCCTGTGAATGCATTTCAAAAGGTGTTCTAGGCAGTAAAAGAAACAACAATAAATCGGCAATCACCAGTTTATCCACCCTGGAACCTGCAATCAAAAAAGATATAACCATGCCCGATGCTAATGCCTTTGATACGGCGACGTTTCCTGACACGGCGGCTGAGCCTTCTCCTATGCCGGCAGTTGCTGGTAACGATTTTTGGTATGTTGAATCAGTTGCAGGTTCGGTGGCTTCGCCTTCGGGTTCGTCTTTCAGGTCATTCCGAATTTTAGCTACAATTATCGGGATGCAGAAAAATAAATTAACTACCACTACCACCAATAAGGTGGAGATTATATTATATTTCTATTACAAAATCGTAAAGCTTAGTGGCACTTAGAATTTAAAATTTAAATTAGATTAGATTAGGGATCTAAACAAAGTACATAATACAATACATATAGTGTGGAGCCCTGTTTTAGAAAAGCTTGCTTTAAAACATTATTATATATAAGTCATTACCTATTAAAAATTTTCCATATTGATTATCCCATTTAAAGTCACATTAAAGTTAGCATAAAATGCTCCTCATTTTATGTATACTTCCTAACTTCCTAAATCACATAATTTTCTCCTAGCTTATTGGACAAGTAATCCTCTGATTGGTTAGTCAAATTACTTAAGAGAGAAGATAGGAGAGATATTTTTGAGATATTTTTGGGATATTTTTCCTAGGAAGAGGAGAATCTCATTTTTTGGGAAGTCTTATACACCACTTAGAAGACTTGACATCTCATTTTGAAGAGGCAAAATTAAAAAGATATATATGTGTATGAAGTAAGTTGCCACTATAGCTTGTATTCCTATGTATTTTAGAAATTATATTTTAATTTTCTATAATATTGTAACTACCAAGGCCACTTGTCAACTTCTTTTTCTCTTTGGTGGTTGCAACCATCTAAAATTGTTGTAACTTACCTAACTTGTTGGGCAAGTAACCTCCTAACTTGTTGGGCAAGTAATCTCCTCATTGGTTGGCTAAGTTACTTGGGAGAAAAGTTAGGTGAGATATTTTTGAATATGTAACTTCCCTACCTACCTTTGAACCCTATAAAAAGGCTTCAGGGGTCAAGGAGAAAAAGGAAGAAAAAAGGGGGGAATCATCACTTCTCACATCACATTGGGTCTCACATCACACTTGGAAGATTTGTAAAGAAGATTTCTTGAAAGATGGCTTGCTAGAATAAAGATTTCAGCCTCTTTGTCATGGTCCTGTGAGTTATGCATTTCATTTTTTGTTTTGTTTAAATTGCTTAGCTAGTGGTTTAGATAGTATCATCCTTGGCAAGTAATTTTGGGATTTTTAGATTGCTCTTATTGTTCTTGTTGCCCGATAGAAATTTCTATTAAAATTTTGCCATAGAAGCGCTTGTGTTTAAAAGCCTTAAGAGCATTTTAGTAGTAAATTTCGTTATTGTGCAACGTGTGGGAACTGCTATTGGGATTGTTGTAAGAGAGCCTCTGTTTGTAGTCACGCCGTTGAACAATTCAGTAGTCGAGAGGGTTCAGAAAATCTTTGGTATTTTGATGGGACCAGAATAGCTTCTTTTTATCTTTAAAGTGAATTCCCGTGGTATTTCAATCAGAAATTGTCAAGTCTTTTAAAGGTTCTGTTTGAATGCAATCGTTGACATCTATTATCTAGTCAAAATGGAGTCTCGTACGTGGTAGTTTACGCAGCAATTTTTGGTAGCATAATAGGATTGTCTTGAAGATATTGCTTGTTTGAGCCTTGGAAGTTTGAACAATTCGTAGATATTGAATTTGGGATAGCTTTATTGCGAAGTGTTTACTCGTGTCATTTTACCTTGTTTAAATATTTGAGGTCTACACAAATCTGCTTTCTTTTCTTTTCTGCTTATTTCCATCGAATCTTGCTCTATTTCTAGTTTTCTTGTGGAACTATCTCTTTCTCTGGGGAAAATTAGGAGTAGATTGCGGAGTTGTGCTCAAATGTTTTTGCAAAATTTTATTTGTTACAAGTAGGTATTATAAGGACCGCGTAGACTAGGCAGTTGAACAAAATAGGAAATTTTCAAGAACTCACAGTACTTGGCAAAGTTGGCTGAATCTCTCTAAAGTAAGTCATTTGTAGTTCACACACAACGAAATTGTTACATTTACACAACCACACGCCGCAACAGCACACACGCATACTCACATTAACTAATGAGTTTATTTGGGGGTATCTGGGCCTTGGTGTTGCCAGAGACTAGCAGGCACCTAAATCTTGTTCGAGGACACTCGTTGGCGGCCGCGTCCCAAACGGTCGCCAACATTTCCTCCTAGCTTAGTTTAGTTAATATTATTTTCCATTGTCTCAGGAGTAGCATAGAATTAGAAACACATCATACACCTCATCTACACTAAACCATACGTGACATATGCAAAACTAGTCTAGGTGGGAAGACAGCGAACTGCAACCTAAGGCTAACTATCTAGGTGCCACAACTAGTCCATTTGCGGAGTTTGACCAGATCGCGCGTGCGACGCTCGTTTCGTATGGTTGAGTGTAGGGGTACCTCGCCACTCATCACAAGTATAATTACCTCAAGTCAAATCCCTAAACATTATCTTAGGAGATATGCAAGTTATTACAACATGTCCTTTTATTAATGGTCTTGTTATAATAATTATAGCTTCTTACTATAGAATAATATCATTCTAGTTATGGAATGACACAATTTGAGAATAGGATGTGATAGCTTTGATGATATTCTCTATAATCATTTGAATTCGATAAGCTATGAATTTTGCTAAAATTTTATATATGTTATTAAGAAGAGTAACTAACCTCCAATTATTAATATGTTAAAGATCTCTATTTGTAGGAAGAATACAAGTCACATATTTATTAATACTTTTATCAAATAAATTTTTGTTAATAGCTTCTTAAAAAACATTCAGNATTTCTTCCATCATAATTTTTACTTCAAAAATACTTCAATACGTTGTTCTTATAACATAACGAAGATGTGTAATAGAAGCCTTAAAGGTTTTCTTACTAAAACCTTTAGAAGAAAAATGATTTACTAAAAAACTGTTAATCGTCTTAGGATTTGTAGTGATAGAATCATTTATATAAAGCAATTCTAGTTTAACCACTTAACTCTTTCTTCTGAGAAATTTTAAAATCTATTTACAAGGTTCATCTTGAATTTTTAGCTAGGACATGTGGCTTTTAGTAAGAGCACTTTTAGACTCAAAAGCATCCTAACATTGTTTACCATAATAAAGCTTAGTTAAATATATTTAAGCTTAAAAATCTAAGGGATTCTCATTTTAAAAAGTTGCATTTTCTTAACTAATACTACAAGCTCTTCTTCAACTTGATGCTTTCACTTAGCAAATTACATTCCAAACCATCTTGCATAATTTTTTATTTTACAAGTGGTTCGTTTTCATCAATTAATCTAACCAATATCATCAATAGGTTTTTTTTTTCTGCATTCCACAAAGATTTGAAAATAGTTTTCCCACTGGGTCTTGTGAACATATTCGTATTCATATGAAAAATCTCCTACTTTTGAAAAGATGAAAAATTAATCCTAGAGAGAAAAATACTAATAGGAAAATTGTCTAACAAAGTAGCATGTATATGCACTCCTACTTTACTTGTAGGCTTACAAAAGAAACATTAGAGATGTAAAATCTATTTAATGAGCAAAAGGCATTTACATGTGATCTGGTCGAATTCTGTGGACCTATAATTCTCCAATGCACCAATTCCTCTAGAAAGTGAAATGGGTGTTGAGAACATTTTTTGTCTTCCCAACTACACTTGTGAAGCTTAAGGGTATGGTTTAAGTGTAATTGAGGTACATGATTTTTATCATTTTATGTTTTATAAATTTAATCACCTACAACAAGAATGAAAGGTAGAGTAATTTAAGATCTAATTCATTTACTGCCTAGCTACCCTAACACAAGTACCCATCCCACCTTCCTAGACACATCCTAAACACATATAATGTTGGTTAGGTTACCAAACGTTAAGCGTTGTTGGATTACCAAGCACTATATGTATGCTTGAAGTGGTTGTCCTTATGTTTATTAACAACTCAAAATTAATTTCTTAATTGAAATGCATTAAAGTAAAGTACATTAAAGAAAACAGTAATCAATTCTCAGTGCTACAAGGATTTTCAAAAGAGTTCATTTTTTTCCCGTCACATTGTTGTGCTCAAGTACATCAGTGTTCAAACAAAGATCCATACACACGTAGACTCCTGCTGCAGGCACTCAGAAAATATTCTAACTTTGGAGAAAAAAAACTATAAGAGCTTCACTACTTTAACTAAAAATTGAAAAAAATAATGCCAAATTGTGAGCCTAAGCACTATATTTATAGGCTGGCATATATCCCTCAACATCGGATACCTGACATCGCATCTTGGCTCTAATGTTAGATACCCAATGTTGAGGCTCTAACGTCAGGTGACATTAGAGCAGATGAAAAAATGTGATTCATCATACCTTCATGACTGAATAAAAACTCATCCTGGAGTGAAGAAGAGAAGGAATAAGTTCCTTACAAAATATTGGGTACGTATGGGATTATTGACTAACATACAAACTAACTCAGATGGAACAAACAAACTCTAAGTGCCCAAGTGTACGAAGTTAAAATCTTTACAAAATTAGATGTTCATCATAAAAGAAGTGAATACCCTGGAGAAAACTAACATCCAACACCTCTTTGCAACTAAAGAGTAAGAGAGAAGATCCAACGATCATGAATGATCTGCATTGTGTGGTACTGCTGCATCATCCTTGGTGAAGATAGTCCCACTTCTAGCCCATGCTTCTTCCTACAATCATAACAAAATCATGAATTAGTATGCAATGTGTAACACATAGTTGTTAAATGCCTTATCTCATTGATGGTTACACCCATCTAGGTTGTGATTATGGTAGATTGATTTCTTTAGGAGTGTTAGCGGGAAGGCTGACAAATAGGATAAAATAGGTAAGCGGTCCATTAAATTTAAAAATGTTCAACACAAGGAAATATCTAAAGAGGGAGTAAGAATTCACAACAATAAAAAGGGACATTCACTTGGAAAAGGTTCTGAAGATGTGCACAATTGGATGCCACTGATGAGGTAAACAAAAGGATTTGACTGTAAGAGTGTCTAAGAGTAAAGAACTTAACTAACCCAACCAAAAGATATGTAAGTGGATCCTCCCAAAACCAAGCATAGGATTTTTATGCCCTTGCATAACTTCAAACCAAAGAGTCCATGGGCTTTGTGTATGATTAATGGTTACGAAAGGTTAAGTACAAAAACCCAGAAGAAACTACCTAAGAATTTCGACACATCAAACTAGGACATTGAAGAAAAACCTGAAACCAACAGTGAGGTGAGATATGGAAAGCATCGATGGATGAGAGAGAGTGGAATGGAGTTCTTGATTAAGGTCACATGAAGTCCCTTATGAATTTTATGGTTAAATAACTTGATAAGATCCATCATTAATCCAGACCAAAACCAACCACATTTAGTGACTTTGCATTGCCATTCTAAGACCAATCCATCCCCTAAGACACAAGAGTTCTTCAACAGAACAATCATTGTTCATCATTAGAGAAGAAAAGAGAAGTAGAAAGTGAGGAAGGGCCTTAATTAGAGGGGACTTTCAAGCATGAGTAACATGTCTTTTTAGTTCCATAACTTGTGCCTGTAGCCTATTTATTTTATCTAAGGGGTGTGCTTTGAATTCCCAGTGTTTTTGTTTTATTTTTTATTTTTATTTTTTGAAATGGGAACCACACCATGCAAAGGCATTTGTTTTTATTTTATCTAAGGGGTGTGCTTTGAATTACCATCAATTTTTTTAAAATGGGAACCACACCATGCATAGACGTATTCAACTTCCTTTTATTGGTTAACATGGAATGGTAAGAAATTCATGAAAACACACATGCACTTAGGCAAATAAAAAAGCACAAAGAATACAAAATCCCCTTGAAGTCACACCCTGTTCAAACCTTTGAATCCTTTCCAATTCTGGAAATTACCAAGTCATAAATTTGTTAAAGTTTTGTTAATGAAAAAGGGATTGCATGTTTCTAGAACAAGGAAAATCATAGAGTTTATGGATGGGTGGATGTTGTGGACTCACTACCGATTGCACAAAAAAGAAACCATGTCCTAATCATCCATAATGAAATTCAAAGCTAGAATCTAGACACCAACAATCAAATAACAAAATAGTACATACCACCATCAAACAATGCATTACCACTATACCTGGCACTTATTAACAAAAAGTTAGAAAGTCACACCAAAATAAAATAAAATATAAAATAAAGTGTAAAATATTCAAGAAATAGCAAATGTACTAACGATGGTGTAAAACAAAAATTAGAAAAGATTAATAACATCAAATAAGAAGATGTAAAATAAAAAATGTGTAAAAAAATGTGTAGAAAAAAAAGATGAAAAACTAAAGAGTCACTTATATGGTTAGCATGGGTGGCCATCTCTGCCATGACTAAGTTGAAAGGAGGAGATCCGAAATATGGAGTGTGGTTGTCTATTCAATGAGGCATTTATTGTATTAGTTGGCTTATTCTCATAAAAAGGTTTAATTTGTTGGATGTTGACTAACTGTTTCTTGTCTGGGCTCTCAGGTTTGTAGATCATCATGGCCCTAGAAGGAAAAGTTTCATAAATGATATAAGGTCCTTCCCACAATGTTTAAAACTTAGTTTGTTGAGCTACGTGTGTGGGGTTCTAGTAGAGAACCTTATCTCTTGATTGAAATTTGACTTTTCTAATTTTAAGGTCATTGTGCTTTTTTTTGTAGGCCTTGTGCAACTTGTTAGATGATAGGGCCACCAATCGATTTTTGTCTAGCAGGTTGAGATTCATTAGTCTTTCTTTTTGTGCTAGACTCAATTCAAGGTTCAGGTCATAGGCTATTGAAAGTGTACAAAGGTTGGATTGAATAAGAAGTGTTGGTAATTTTTCATACACAAGCTCATAGGGAGAATAGCCTATAGGAAGTTTCCATGTTGAGCAATAGGTCCAAAGGGCATTGTTGAGTTTTGTGCTCTAGTCTTTCCTATATTTGCTAACAATTCTTGTTAGAATCCTTGTGATTTCCCTATTGGTAACCTTAGCTTGACCGTTGGCTTGGGGGTGGTAAGGTATCATGAGTTTATTTTCAACCCCCAAGCATCGCATGAGATTCCAAAAAGTAGTACTTGTAAAGTGAGTTCCGTTATCAGAAATTAATGCACATGACACACCAAACCTATTTACAACATTTTTCATACAAACTAAGTAGTAGTAGAAGATGTACAGTTGATGACGATTGCTGCTTCTGCCCATTTTGTACAATAGTCAACAATGACTATGATGTATGTCTTTCTATTTGACATGAGCATAATGGGCCCCATGAAATCAATGCCCCAAATGTTGAAGAATTCTGGTGGTTGAATCCATTGTTGAGGTCCCTTCATTCAAGCAATCATTCCACCATCTCATTGGCCTTATTCACAAGAGTAGATGTAATGGTGATAATCCCTAAAGATTGTTGGCCAATAGTACCTTGGCATCAAGATTTTAATGGTTGTGCATCTCCCAGCATAGTATCCTCCACAATGACCTTCATGAGCATCTTGGAGAATGCATAGTTGATCAGCATCAGCGACACACCAACAAGCCAGGCCATCAATGCAAACCTTATATAGGTGTCTATTGATCTCCATGAAGTGTTTTACCCAGTGAAAAAATTGTTGTTTCTTCTGATGGTCGAATCCTTGTGGCATCTCTTGGATGAGAAGATAGGTAAGAATGTCATCATACCATTTAGGCTCATTAGGAAATTGTTTAGTTATAGCCCCAACAAAGAGGAGTTCATAAAGAAACATATTAGATAGTAGATTTTCTTCCTTTGTTGTCCCATCGCAACTAAGACAAGTGATTAGTGACCCCATTCTTAGTGCCCTTTTGATCTACCATCATAAGATCAAATTCTTGCAAGATCACCAGCTATCATATGACATGGGGGCTCACTATTGGCTTGTTTATCAAGAAGCGAATGGCACTATGATCTATGTGCACAAACACCTTGTATCTAAGCACATAATGCATGAACTTCTCTAGAGTAAACACCACCACCACCAGTTCTTTTTCTGTAGTGGTGTAGTTTAGTTGTGCACCCACAATGCTTCGGCTAGTGTAGTGGATGTCGTATGAACATTTTTTATCATCCATTTGTGTACGCATGGCTCCTAAGGCATAATTTGATGCATCCATCATGACATGAAATGGTTTGAACTAGTTAAGTGCTTGTAGAATTAGAGTTTCTACAAGTTTCTTTCTTAGCTGTTAGAATGCTTTTTCACATTCCACGGTCTAGACAAATGGAGCATCTTTCTTTGTCAATTCCACTAATGGCTTTGCGATCTTAGAGGAATTCTCTATGAATCACTAGTAATAGCTAGTATGTCCAAGGAATGATTGAACATCTTTGATAGTTTCTAGTTGATGGGTTATTCCTTGGATAACCCTTATTTTCTTAGGGTCTACCTCAATTCTTTCTTATGATATTCTATGCCCCATTACAATGCCTTCCTGGACCATTAGGTGACTTTTTTGCCAATTAATCCATAAGTTAGTTTCAACACATCATTTTAGCACTTGCTCAAGGTAGTTCAGGGCTTGCTCAAATTTGGCTCCATACATGGAGAAGTCATCCATGAAGACTTCCACACCACTTCTGATCTACTGTTGAAAAATGCTCAAAACTAGGTATTAGAATGTACCAGGAGCATTGCATAAACCAAATGGCATCTTATGATATGCAAAAGTCCCCCAAGGACTCATGAATGTTGTATTCACCTAGTTCTCTGGTGTAATTTGAATTTGGTTATAGCCACTAGAACCATCTAGAAAATTGTAGTAACAATGCCTAGATATTGTGTCTAACACCTAATCAACAAATGGCAACGAAAAATGATCCTTGAATGTTGT
The DNA here is from genome assembly GCA_015680685.1 of Gnetum montanum. Taxonomy (NCBI): domain Eukaryota; kingdom Viridiplantae; phylum Streptophyta; class Gnetopsida; order Gnetales; family Gnetaceae; genus Gnetum; species Gnetum montanum. Next base: position 522,030 of record MNCI01038082.1, on the reverse strand, counting down.
CATATTCAGCAATCAAAAATTGATGCAAACCTACCACTTGCCTCCTTTCTTTGGTACAATTACGAGTGGACTAACCCACTCACTATCTACAATGAGATAAATGAACCCTGTCTTAAGCAATTGTTCGATTTCCTCCTTGATGATCTGCTTCAATTTGAGGTTCAATCCCCTCTGTGGTTGTCTTTTTGGCTTCATGGCTACATCAGTGTAGATGTGATGCTGGCATATCCTAGGATCACTCATTGTAAGTTTAGGATATGACCAAGCAAAAGCTGCTGACCATTTTTTAACCACATTTAATAGCATCTTTTTCTACTCTAGAGCAATATTTTCATTGATTATGATTGGCTTTCCATTTTTTAAAAACACATATTTCATTCCAACCAGTAGCATTTTTAATTCAAGGGGCTCTTGCTTAAAATTTTTAAAAATTTCCAACTCTTCCCAATAAGTATCTTCATTTGCATCATCAAAGAGCTAGTGATGAACTTGCTATAGTTCATCCATGCCTACGACATATGCACATGTCAAGCTCTCAGTTGGTTCCATGCAAAGTGTGCTACTCTCAGAATCAGTAGTCAGCCACTAGCTACCCTATTGTTTTGTGGCTACTACATATAGACACCTTTGAATTTCTACTTCTGGTGCACACTACTTGCATGCGGAGATAGATTCTTATTTCATAGCCCAAATTTTCTACACACAATTACACCCTATATCATTGTATGCAATGCATGGAACTTACTTTTTCTCAATCTTTTCAAATACATTTCCTTTATATATTTCCAAAGAAAGATCTCTAATGCCCATTCTTTCATCAATGGTACTAAGCCATGCCCTTCCCATGATGATTGAAAAATCCCCTTTGCAGTTCTCCACTTTGATCACTAGGAAATCAGTAGGATAAGAACACCCATAGATAGTGGTCATAATGTCTTCCAGTAGTCACAAAGGAATAATGATGGAATAGTTTGTCATTTCTAGCTTGATATTTCTCTTCTTGAGAGGAGGTAGGTTCCATGCAATGTACATCTCATGAGAAATTAAATATACACCAGAACCTGAGTTGAGAAGATCTTTGCATGGTTCATTCTCCATGATCTACAAATAAATCAGAGGACGTCTAGGATCTGCTAACTTCCTAGGAAGGTTTCTAGCACAGATGCAATCAGATACAATGTGATTAAGCATAACAATATGGATCCTAGTCAATGTTTGTTTTGAAGGGGACTCTAAGGTGTTTGATATAAAGGAAGATGGAAGGATAGGGTTGTCAACTATAGGTGTATTTGAGGGCTTAGGCAAACTTCCTGGTCAACAGAAAGGTCTTTTCTTTAATTGAGTCTTCGTCCCACTTGGTTGATGAACTAGTTGCAAATTAACAACCTTGTAGAATTGTGTTGTTGTAGTTGAGCTAATAGTTCATACTACATAGGTGGAGCAAATGGTAGTTATGCAACTGGAGAAGGAAGATGTGCAGGGATAGGAGAAGGATAAGGATAAGAGGTGGCATCCCTTATTTCATGTAGAGAATGAGTTCAATAATAATCAGAAGGATGGTAGTGATATTGGAAAGTAGAAACGTGATTGGAGGAGTCACATGAAGACAAGGGTTGCTAAACGTAGTACCCATATTATTCAAGTTATCTGTAAGGATATTGCTGCCTTGGTGGTGCCAATGATCATAATTATGGTTGCTACCACTATGGATACTACTCATATGAATGCAATGGAGTTCCACTTAGATAATATTGTTGTTGATGGTGGAACTACCTAAAATTACCTTTGGGATAAGATAATCTTCTGGATATTTGCCTTTGTGTTAATTGCAGATTCAAAGCATACACCCCAGACTCCTATAAATGTGACACTATGGGGCAACATCCCTTAGGATGTACATATTGGCAAATATTACATCCATCATCATCATCTAATTTTCTTTCCACAACTTCTTCTATAGTAGCAATCTTGCCCTTACCTTTTTGATAGGCACATTCAACTTCCTTGCGCCTCTTGTGCTCACAATCACTACCTTGTTCTTTGGATTCTTCAACAATTTTTAGGATAACTTAAAATCTATTATCCATGGATTCTAACAACTGATCAACCTTGGCCATAATTTTAGATTGAAATTTTTGGAGTGGTAAGGTTTTTCTATTCACCACCTCATTAGATGCAAATTCATCCTTACTATCACAGAATCAAACTTCCTTCTTTCTGATGGAAGGATTGTGATTGTATTCTTCTACACATTCTCTTTTTCTTAATTCACCCTCCTCTTTAGCTACCTACTCGATTAGTCTTTGTATTTGATGGGCACTTAATTCTGATCCCTTGGGCATAGACACCAAGGATTATCCTCATTTCTGATCAAAGCCCATCTACAATGTAACAAAGTTGATTTAGTTGAGAATAACCATGGCTAGGACATTTGTGCATTAAGGAATAGTATCAACCAATCCAAAGGTTCATGTGTTCCTTGTTTTCATCCTTAGATTTGCCTTCTCAAGTTGGACACTCTAGACTATGTTTGATATCTATCATTAAACAATTTAAGCATGGTACTCCATTGTCTAATAGATTTTAGCTCTAAGGATCAATACCAATTCTCTACTTCTGTGATGAGTGTCCTTAGGAACAACTTAAGTTTTTTCCACTCATTCTCTATGTTCTACAAGGCACATGCATCTTAAAAAGTTTAGAGATGGTTCTGTGGATCAAAGTTATATCCCACTTCGAACTAAGGAATATTGTTCATGTCTAGCCTTTTGATTTGACAATCCTTCACATGCCTTGTTAGAATTTGTACTACCTCTGCAATATTAAGCATACTTTGGGTGATAAGCAAAGGCTCATCGAGGCCATGATCATGGTGCCTATGATGCCCTCTACTACCCCTTCATTCATGGTGATCTGCTTCTCATAAATGTCTGCATCCTTTATCATGCCTCTCTCGATGGGCCCTTTGATTATTTTAGTCCCATCGATCATTTTGATCACCTCCATCATAGTCTCACCTCTTGTAGTTGTGATCAAAGCTAGAAGAAGAAAAATATGACAACAAAGATGAAGAAGAAGAAGAACCAACACCATCAAGGTGCCTGCTACCATCTCTTTGGTGACCACAACCATGATCATGGTCTTGTTTCTTCTCCACATCCTTGCCTTAACTTGCCTCATTAGATCCTTCTTTGTTATTGAATCCATTCTTACTAGAATTGGGATTGTGAATTATCGATTGTACATTCTGAATTTAACCTTCATCACTGAAGTCAAAGAGAGAAATTTCACTAGATGAGAAACCCCCAGAGAAGGGTTCCCCATCATCTTTTTAGTACAGCAGGAATGGGGAATCATTAAATCCTTTTCCCTTCACAAATTCATGATGTTGTTCTAGCTGTCAATCCTATAGACATTGTGCTTCAATGGGATGATAATTCCTGGTGTTAGTATCTTGCACAACATACTCAACATGATGTTCCAAGAGACCCCATCATATAAGCATTTGTTGGAGCATTGCAGGAATGGATCGAGCAAGCGAAAACACAATGTTACCCTCCATATCATGCCATCATAGCTATTCATCACTATTAATTCAATAATATATTCTATAATTTCCTTTATAATTATTACACCAAGTATAATTCTTCTCATTTAAATGATATGAGAATAAAAAAATAACATCAAAAAAATATTTTTCTTTAAAAATATACCAATATTTTTTTTTAGAAGACATATCAAGAAGAAGATCACTAGGTTATCTAAATGACTTTTAATCATATTGAAATCACCTTTAACAATATAAAAAAGTTTAGGCCAAGATAAAATATATTTTCAAACCTCTGATCAACCTTTCAAATTATTAACATCATAAATATTACAAAGTCCAAAGTCTCTGTTTATAGTTCCAAATAATTCTTCCAAGATTTTTAAATCCAAAACTTTTATAATTTGATTTTTATTACCTATGATGAGTGGCAAGGTACCCCTACACTCAACCATACGAATACAAGTGTTTCACGTGCGATCTGGTTGAACTCCAAGGACTAAGTGCTTATGCGCCTTATGGAACACTTAAGGTTAATCAATCATTGTCTTCCCAGACTTACTTGTATTGTCACGATTGTATGGTTAAGTCTAAGGTATATGATTTTTATGTCTTTTATCTTTTTATTGCCTAAGCTAAGAGAGGGAAGGATGAAGAGACTAAGTGACTAACTTTAATTAACTAAGTTCTAATAGTCCTAGCATCAGTATCTGTTCCCACTTGTCATACACACCCTGAACCAGTGCAACACTACTGGGATTACCAAACACTATTCATTATTGGGTTACCAAGTGTAGCACACGTGCTCGAAGCGGTCGTACTGAATGCACTTAAATAGGAGAGTAAAGGGTTGAGAGAGATTAATTATCTAAGAAAGTAATTAAGCATTTAACATTAATTAATTCCTATTTAGCCTAGTCCACATGCTACAAGGTTTATCAGAAAGTTCGTCTTTATTTCCGTACACAAATGTGTGCTCAGGTACAATTTGCTCGAATAAAGATCTATTCACTTTGAGACTCCTACTGCAGGCACATGGAAATTATTCTATCTCTAAAATGGTAAAACTGTCAAAGTTTAGCTAAGGGTCTAGATCTAGATGTGAAAACAAGGGAGAGCCACCTCTTATTTATAAAACTGGTGACGGGCTGCGATATTGCATACGTGATATCGCAGGGACCGACGCGATATTGCATACATAATATCACAGCCTATGCGATATCGCATCCCATCATACCCCCATGACTGAATGAAAACTCATCCTCGAGTTCCTTACAAAATATTGGGAAGGTATGGGATTATTGACTTGGATGAGACTAATGGTAAATGGGGTGACATGTGAATGAATCATCATCACAAAACATGGTAAAATTTAGTGTTCATGACAACAAGAGTGAACACTATACACATTTGACATCTAGCCTTATTTAGCAGCTGGAAGAGAAGAGAGAAGAGGAGAGAGAAAAAAAGAAGAAGGAAGAATTTTGTTGCTACCGATGCCAAGATTGTGCCTTTCGTTGTTCATCCATAAGTGCGCCATCAATCTTGTTCCTTGCACAACTGCTTTAGCACCATTCCATTCCAACTGTTTCCTCCAAATCCAATCGATTTTTGTATGATTTCCATCTACACACACAACACAGTCTGATATTAGCAAGGGTAAATGAATCACAATGCAATTAATACCTTGCCTCAGTGTAAGGTCCATTGGCTGAGTTGTGATATGGATGATACGGATCTAAAGATATAATACTGGTGACTACCCAAGGTGTAGGGGTTATAAGAAAAATTGAAAAAAATTTGAAAAAATTGGACCAGGACCCCCATGACTGAGAGCAAACCTCTGGTAGCGATAGAATGGAAAAAGATAAGGAATAAGAAAGATGGAGAGAAAAAAACAACAGTAACGCCGATAAAATGGATGTCAAAGATGGAGATGAACAAAAGAAATGATGATTGCAAAAATGAATAAGGGAAAGAAATTAACGGATGTACAAAATAGGAATGCCAGTGGGTCCTCCCCAAGGTAGGCTCATGCCCTTAATGCCCTGACAATCCCACATTCAAAGAGTCTGTAGGCTCTAGGAATGTCATTTGGAGACAAGAGTTAAAGTCTTAACCATAAGAGTTTACCAAAAAGAAAACAATGCCTCAACCAAAATATGGACTATTGATACAACTAGCAATGAGGTTATAAATGGAGAAAGAAGGATGGAAATAAAAGAATGGAATGGAATCTCAAAAACAAGGTGGTGTACAGCCCCTGGTGTGTTAATGGTTAATGTGACTTAGTAGATCTCATTCCAAATCTAGCCTCAAACAAACCACATCCAGTGACTTCGCATTAATACAATTGGCCAATCCATCCACCCAAAGTAACAAGAATTCCTTCACCAAAGAGTCACCACCATTCCGACGAGGCAAACAAGGAGAAAGTAGGAAGTGAGTAGGGCCTTAGTTAGAGGGAACAGGTTTATTTTAGTTCCATAACCAGTGCTTGTAGCCCATGTAATTATTTCATCTAAGGGGTGTTCTTTGAATTCCCACTATTTTCTGTTGTTTTTTTTTTTTTTGTATTTTTGCGTGAGAACCACACTATGCAAAGACTTGTTATTTTTATTTTCTTAGATTCCTGATAATGTGGAAACGTCAGAATGGTAAGAAAACTCAAGAAGAAAACATCTAAGCACCCAAGAGAATGGCTAGCACAAGTGCATCAAATCCCCTTGAAGTCACATCCTTTTCAATCCTTGAGTCCTTCCTTAATTTGAGAAATGCTCAGTCACCGATTCGTTAATAGTTCTTATTAGTGAGAAAGGGACTATACAGTTCCAAGCCAAGAGAGACCATAGAAATTTATGAATGTATGGATGAAGTGGACTCATTTCTTGTTATATCAAAAGGAACCATACCTTAGTATCAACATCATAACTTAAAGGTAAAAACCAAACATTAGTAATCAATGGAATATAGTTCATACCATCCTTCGGAGCACTTATTAAGTGACAAATCAAACAAAATAAGTAAACACACAAATAAACAAAAAAGTATGAACGATGTTGTAAAAAAAACAAGAAAAGTTAAAGAAAGTTATAAAACAAAAAAGTGTAAAACAAAAACTTAAAAAGAAACTGAGGGCTTTGATTGATCAGCATATGTGGCCATCTCCCCCATGACTGAATCGAAAGGGAGAGATCCAAAATGACAAGTGCTTATTTGAATTTTTTAGAAGTCTCCAGCTTCTCCCAATTGATGTTCTCAGATTAAGGGTTGGAAGATGGCAACGCTCTCATTCCAGTGTATCTATGCTTTCGACATGGCCACAAGTTGGTCCCCCAGTTAGTTCCATGCATTTTGGTGAGTTGCTCTCTTGATTAGCTATCAACCACTGGGTGTTTCCTTATTGTGTGGTTGCTACAAATAGGCACCTTTGTATGTTAACCTCTGGTGCACACCGGATGCATTCAGGAAATGCTAAAAATTCCTATACGCCATCACCCTTGGTATCACTGTATGTGGTGCATGGAACCTTTTTCTTCTCAATTTTTCTATAAGTTTTTTCCTTAGATATTTCCAAGGAAAGATCATGGATTCCTAGGCATGCATTTACGGTACTTAGCCATGCCCTCCCCATTATTATCGGGAAGTCCCCTTTGTCATTGTTGACCTGTATCACTAGGAAATCAGCTCGGTATGACCAACCACACACAGTGATAACGATGTCCTCCATCTATCCCAAGGGAATAGTGATGGACTGGTTAGCTAGCTCTAAGTGAATATTTCTCTTCTTTAGTGAAGGCAAGTTTTAGGCTTTATACATTTCTTACAATATTAGGTTGACACCAGAACTTGAATCCAAAAGAGCTTTACGAGGTTCATTCCCAGCAACTTGGAGATAGATTAGAGGAATTCCAGGGTCAAAGAATTTCCTAGGAAGGTGGCCCACCTTTATCCAGTCAGTGATGGTATGTGTTAACATAACCGTATGCGTTGAGCTCTGTTGTTGGTTTGAAGGGAGCTCCGAAGCCTTATTTGATGGAGAGGCACTTAGAGGCTTAACCGCTTGTGGTTGTGAGAGCTTGTTTGAACTGTTGGTTCTAAAGATAGGTCTTCTCTTTGTACAGTTGTTAGAACCAACAATGGGTTGGAGGTTCACAGCTCTCGTAGCATTACATTGCTACGGTTGAGTGGGGAGTTTCCCTTGCATCGCTGGAGCATGTGGTAGTGGAGCTATCGATGTGAGAGTGGTGAATGGATTCAGAGGATGGTACGCGTGTGGTGTGTCTCTCCTAGGAGAAGGAGTCCTATAGTACTCCTAAGCTTGGTAGTGATGTTGTGGAGTTGCATGACCAATGGAGTTACTTGGAGAGATTGGTTGTTGCACGTAGTAGCCATATGGATCCGGTTGCCGGTAAGGGTATTGTTGCCTTGGCAGTGGCATCCCCCATGACTGTGGGTATTGCCACTGCTGGTGTTGCTTGATCGGTTGTGATGGAGTTCCACTTGGATAATATGTTAACGTTTGGTGGAACTACCTTCAGTTACATTGGGAATAAGGTAACCAACGGGGTGCTTGCCGTTTGTTAAGTCTTGGGTTGAGTGCATACACCCCAGACTCTTGTAGATGTGAGATTATCAGGCAACATCCCTTAGGATGGTCATATTGGCATATCTCACATCCATTGTCATCATTTGTATCTAAACCCATAACCTCTTCAGTGATAGCTATTTTACCCTTACCTTTGTTACGTGCATGGTCCAAATCCCTCTTCTTTTTTCTATCATGGTCACTACTTCGCTCCTTAGACTCCTCTACGATTTTCAAAAAAATTTCAAATCTACTATCTAAGGAGTCCCACATCTAATCTATCTTAGCCAACACTTCTATTGTTAATTTTTGAAGTCGCAAGGTTTTCCTACTCACCAACTCTTCGAGTGGTAACTCATCCTCCTCCTCACATAATCTCACTCCCCTTTTTTGGAGGGAAGGATCGCAGTTGTATTCCTCTGCGCTTTCTCTCTTACATAGGTCTCCTTCTTCCTTAACTACTTACTCCAACAATCTATGGACTTCATGGGATCTAAGCTCTGATAATCTCCTTAGGGCATATGTTCTAAGGGTTCTTCTGGTTTCATGTCTTAGCCCATCTACGAGATGGCGTAGTTGATCCTATTGTGCGTAACCATGGCCCGGGAAACGATGTAGCAATGCATAGTATTGGCCCATGGCAGCATCCAAATGTTTGTGATTACCCTGCTTCCATCCTTGGATCTACTTTTGCAAGTTGGACACTCAGGAGTACATTTGATATTTATCGTTGAACAGTTCTAGCATCATACTCCACCTTTGAATGGATTTCGGTTCTAAGGACCGGTACTAGCTTTCTGCTTCTTTTATGAGTGTCTTTGGGAACAACTTTAACTTTTTTCACTCATTTTCAATGTTTTGCAAGACACAGGCATCGTGAAATTCCTGTAAGTGGTTCTATGGATCAGTGTTGTATCCTCCTTCAAACCGTGGGATATTATTCATGTCTAGTCTTTTGATCTGGCTCTCTTTCTAGTGCCTTGTAGGTATTCTAACGGCCTCCGTAATGTCTAACATGCTTTAGGTTGCAAGTAGGGGTTCATCATGATCATTTCTCTCATGACATCTATGATGCCTACGTGGTTCCCTACTTTCCCTTCTTTCATGTCATGATTCCCTAGAATGTCCTCATCCTCTCTCTCGACTCTCTCATCGAGGGTTCTCATTTTGCTTACCCTTGTCCTCATGATGAGGTTCCTTATGAATGTGTCCCAATGTTGAAGGAGAGGGTGAATGTGATGATGAAGGTGAAGAAGAAGGAGAACCATCGTCATGATGATGTTTCCTACCTTCTCTTCGATGATTTCGGCCCCAATCATGATCATAATCAACCTTCCCACCTTTATCTTGTGTTGTGTTCCCTCGTTGAACACTTGATGTTCATGGGGATCAGAACCAGGGTTGTGTATTATAGAGTGCAGGTTCTGATACACCACCTCCTTACCATCATTAGGAGGGGGAACATCATTTTGTGGAGAACCTATTGAAATAGGTCCAACACCCTTAATTTCGCTTATGATAAGTGAAGCATTATGGGGTCCTTTGCCCTTCAATGATGTATAGTAACTCTCCTACCATAAGTCCCGTTGATGTTGCGCTTCTGTGGGATGGTAGCCCCTTACATTGTAATCGCATGAAACATACTTAGCATATAACTGTGACATGTCAATTCGTGCAAGGGCATGAAGGAGCATGTTGGGGGCTACTCTGTCTAGAGGCAACACTATGTTACCCTCCAAGTCTTTCCAACGCAGTTGTTCGTCTTGATGGAAGACAAACGTAAAATCGGGTATATATTCATTGTGATGAATATATAACACACTGAATTGTTAAGGAACTAACGGTTCTTGGTTATGTATGTTGTATCGCCGACTACCTCTAGTGTTGTTCCTAGGTGGTGAAGCGCTTTTGTGTGAAGAAGAAGACATTTTTTCTTGTTCAGTGTGTTGTTTACCGTTATCTTATTTTTTGTTTGATCAACCCTAAGGGTTCGTTATAGCTCCCAACAATGTGAATGGTTTCCTATGTTCTACGTAGCACACAAATAACTAAGTCCCCGGCAATGGCGCCAATGATGAGTGGCGAGGTACCCCTACACTCAACCATACGAATACAAGCATTGCACACGCGATCCGATCAAACTCCAAGGAATAACTGCTTATGCGCCTTATGGAACACTTAAGGTTAATCAATTGTTGTCTTCCCAGACTTACTTGTATTGTCATGGTTGTATGGTTAAGTAAGTCTAAGGTATATGATTTTTATGTCTTTTATCTTTTTATCGCCTAAGCTAAGAGAGGGAAGGGTGAAGAGACTAAGTGACTAACTTTAATCAACTAAGTTCTAATAGTCCTAGCATTAGTATCCGTTCCCACTTTCCGTACACACCCTGAACTAGTGCAACGCTACTGGGATTACCAAACGCTATTCGTTACTAGGTTACCTAGCATAGCACACATGCTCGAAGCAGTCATACTGAATGCACTTAACTAGGAGAGTAAAGGGTTGAGAGAGATTAATTATCTAGGAAAGAAATTAAGCATTTAACATTAATTAATTCCTATTTAGCCTAGTCCACATGCTACAAGGTTTATCAGAAAGTTCATCTTTATTTCCATACACAAATGTGTGCTTAGGTACAATTTGCTCGAATAAAGATCCGTTCACTTTGAGACTCCTACTGTGGGCACATGGAAATTATTCTATCTCTGGAATGATGAAACTGCCAGAGTTTAGCTAAGGGTCTAGATCTAGATGTGAAAACAAGGGAGAGCCACCTCTTATTTCTAGAACTGGCGACGGGCTGCAATATCGCGTACGCGATATCACAGGGACCGACGCGATATCATGGCCTATGCGATATTGCGTCCCATAAACCTAGAATAGTAATACCTCCTTTATTAACTTCATTAGTAATATAAAAAACAATGTGGTGTTTAAAAATGCATTTACAACCAAAAATAATATCATGCATGAAAATCTTAAGCTCTTACAAAAAATAAAATCTAGAGATAAATTCTAGTTTGATAAATACTTCATGACAATCTTTGCTTAGGACCTATCAAAAATGCCCTAAATATTCAATGATAAAACTAACATTGAGATGTAGGGAAGGAAGCCCTTGTCCTTGCTTTTTCAAGCACAACATTTCTTTCATAATCCATATCACTAATATGTGAAAACCATTATTTCATAAAAAACCATTTAGAATAGTAGTAAAGAATTTTTTTAAAAAAAGAAAATATTTTTAGGATTTTTGAATTGAAATTAATATTTATAGGCCTCTTCTTTTTGCATTTTACTAAGAGAAATTCTTATGCATTAGCACTTTCATTCTAGTCATTACTAAAAATGTCTTTTTATCTAAGGAAGATTCACTTTATATGTAGATAATTTACTAACATCTTCAGATTTAAAAGGATTAGCAAAAGATTAAAAACTTATTTAAGAAGGTTTTATTTGTGATTATTAAAAATTACCATGTTGCTTTTGAAAATTATTGTTTCTTTTCCTCATGAACAACTTTTTTATTAAGAAAAGGATAAATCCAAATAACATGGTGTTCATTACAGTAATAGTTGCAACATCATCGCTTTCTAAGAAAAATACTAAATACTTGCCTTACATTTTAATTTTTTCTTCCTGTATTGTAAATCAATCTCTACAAAATAATGTCTTCTTCTAGTAATATTTTTTACTCTATTTTGAGGATTATACCAATGCTGCTAATAATTTTTTTTTCAACACTTTAAAAAATAAAAGGAAGATTTTTTAATTCAATCCAACAAGGGATTTTAGAATAATCACATGAATTAAGATCAAAATCCAATTTCCATTCTCAAGTAATAAAAGTATTGTGTTGATCCATAAAAAGTTAATTATAAGAAACCAATGATAAGTATCTCAAATAGTTAGCTCATTGCCTTGTTAGATAAGGGGTTGCTCATTCAAATTATACTTAAGAAATTATTATATTCATTAAAAATGAGGTGTTTTGCATGTGGGCAGCCAGGACACCGAGTGAGAAAGTGCTTGAAAAAGGCAAGCAATAGTGCAGGAGGCAAGGGCTAAGGATGGTGACCTCTAGTTCAAGGTTAATGAATTGTGTCATTAGGTCACATTGACAGAATGTCATCAATGTGAGCTTGTCGACGAGATCCCATTAACATGATACCATCAATGTAGGGTTTGCTACGCTGACGTGTACCCATCAATGTGGTAGCCTACCATCACCTATAAATGTGCGCCTACTTGCCACATTTATGGTAATCTTTTAGTTAGTTGTAGTAAAGCTCTTGTAGTTTTCCTTCTGAAACTAAGAATATTTTCTAAGTGTTCGCAGTAGGAGTCAAAGAAGTGTACAGATCTTTATCTGAGCATTGATGTACCTAAGCACCTCAATGTGAATGACAATAAAGAGGAGCTTTTCTGATAAAACCTTGTAACACTGGGAATAGATTAATGTTTCCTTGTGCATTTATTCTTCATGTACTTTACTTTAATGAATTGTAATTATGTGATTAATATCAATTAAATAGCAAACATAAGTATGACCAATTTGAGTATATGCTTAACACTTGGTAATCCTAGTAGTGCTTAATGCTTGATAACCCAGTAGCACTATAATGCGTTCAGGATATGTACAGAAAGTGGGAGTGGATGCTTATGTTAGGATTAGTTAGTTTTTAGTTATTTATTAGACTAAATAGATTAACTAAACATCTATTACTTTATTTCCAGCACTTAGGTGATTAAAAAGATAAAAGATAAAATGATAAAAATTAGTTTCCTTAGTTACACTTCACCATACACTTGCATCTCACAAGTGGAACTGAGAAGACAACTATCACAATTTCTAGATTCACCTTGTAGAGCCAATGCACTTAAAGAGCTAAAGTCTATGAAATTTGATCGAATCGCTTAGTGAACACTAGTGATTCATATGGTTGGGCATAGGGTATACTCGTTGTTCATCATCAACGCCATTACTGGGGACTATAGTTAGCTACGTGTACTATCTAGAACTTAGTGAAATTATTTAAAGATATTGTAATGAGCCCATCAAAGCTAAATCATTCAACTAACAAAGTATATTACAAGCACACTATTTTTCTTGGTAAGCTAAAATGTCTTCTTCTTAGAGGGCTAATTCTTCACAGTCATTCGAGTATACATCCAATTAATAAAGCCGTGGGGGGACAAATCCACCAGTGCCCCAACAATGCAAAGTAGTACATACTCATCCCAATGAGTATGTTCCATACTTCATCTTCATCTTGCATTAGGATGAAAAACTACAGTAGTGGGACATGAAGGGCAACATTGTGTTTCCACCCAATCAATCAATTCCTGCAATGTTACTTCAAACTCTTATGAGGTTTTTCATCTAGGGGCTCAATGTTGAATACATTATGCAAGACCATGACTATCAGGACTACAATCCCATTGAATCACAATGCAAAAAAGATTGACACTAGGAGATGCACTATGAAGCATCAAAAGGAAAATGGTTTAATAACCCTTTATTCCTGCTGGGCCAGAAAGATGGAGAGGATCCCTTCTCTAGGTATTTTCAATTCACTGACTCTCCTTCCCTTGGTTTCGACAAAGGGGGCATAAACCAAAATTTACAATCCACTATAAATAATCTTGGTTCAAGAAAGAATGGGTCACATGATCATGGGGGATCCAAAGGTGGGAGTCATGGTAGGAATGGGGACAAGCATCACGATGTCATAGACATGATGATTGTGGCTGTGATTGAAGAAGAGGGGATAACAAGCACCATGCTAGTGCTAGCTCTCCTTCCTTTTTTTCACCTTCAACATTCTTTTCTTCCTCCTCTAGCTCTAACTAAAGTTGTAGAGGATGTAACTATGATGTAGGTGACCGGCGAGATAAAGATGATTGTAAGGCTTGTTGAACCAATAAAGACTAGGGGCATGGGCATTGAAGGGAGGCCAACCATCATGAAAGAAGGGATAATAAAGGGCATCATAGGCGTCATGGCCATCACATGGGCTATGACTACGATAAACCTTTGCTTCAAACTCAAAATATGTTAAACATCATAAAGGTCGTGAGGATCCCAACAAGGCATGTGAAAGATAGCATAATTAAATGGTTAGACATGAATAAAATCCCTAAGTTTGAAGGGGAATACAACTCAAATACATAGAACCATCTTCAAGCCTTTCACAATGTTTGTACCTTACAGAACATGTAGATTGAATGGAAAAAGTTAAAGCTATTTCCAAGGACACTCATCAAAGAAGTTGAAAGTTGTACCAATCCTTAGATCTAGAATCAATCTATCGATGAAGTACAATGCTTGAGCTCTTCAATGATAATTATTAAGCATACTCTCGAGTATCCAACTTGAGAAAGGAGATACAAGGTTGAAAACAAGGTTGAAAACAAGTAACACATGAAACCTTAGACACAGCCATGGATAGGTACTATTCTCTTTTGCACTAATGTCCTAGCCATGGTTATTCTCAAAGGGATCAGCTCCACCATATCATAAATGGGCTCTAGACAGAAATGAGGAGAACTCATGAGGTCTATGCCCAAAAAAGACTTTCAAAACATAGATCCCATCAGATTCAAAGGATGATTGAGTAGGTTGCCAAAGAGGAAGAAGAGTTTAGAAAAATAAAAGGTGCAAAGGAGTACAACCAGCACCCTTCCATTCACAAATGGTAGGTCTAGTTCTATGATAATGAAGAGGAGGCACCGCTTGATGAAGTGGTGCAGTGCAAGATCCTGCCAATTCAAAAGTCTATTTCTGAAATTTTGACTAAGGTAGAAAAATGTGGGACTCTTTGGATTAGAAGTTCCAAGCTACTTTGAAAATAGCAAAGGAATCCAAGGAGCAAAGTAGTGATCATGATCATAGAAGAAGGAAGTAAGCTAAACGTGCCCACCAAAGGGTTAAGAGCAAGGTTGTTGTAGTAGACGAGGTTGTAGATTTTGAATCAGATGATCATGATGGGTGTGACACCTACCAATATAAAAATCCTAAGGGATGTTATACCATTATGTTGCACTTCCAAGAGTCTAAGGTGTATGCTCTAAATCCTAGACTAAGAAGTTACCTTATCCTCAAGGAAACCCTAGGTAATTCCACTAACAATAAGCCTACTATCCGAGTGGAGCACTATTGCAACTGTATGAGTAGTATCATCAATGGTAGCATCCATAGTCATGGGGGATGCCACTACCAAGGTATCAATACCCTTACCGATAGCCTGATCCATATGGATACTATGTTTAGCAGTCAATTTCTCTGCATGACTCTTTTAGTCACACTTCATTCCAGCATCACTACTACCCTCCTAAATTCTAAAGAGCCTAATCTCCAATAGGGGAATTTTCATTTCCTCATTATCCTTCTCATCCTTCTACTCATGTCCCTCTTCCCTTAACTCGATTACCACCTACTTCATGAATGCAAGGTGAAATTCTAGCTCAGCCACAGCAATGTAATTCCATAAGGGCTATTATCTTACAGCCAACTCCTCAATTGAGTGATTCAAAAAATAAACCCCAAAAAAGATCCTTCTCCTAAACCAACAATGCTACAAAGCCCTTACGTACACCTAAGGCTGATGACCGTATTTCTCCCTCATCCTCTACAAACCTGTTCGAGAACCCTTCAAACCAAATGCCTCCCAAAGTACATACTATCATGTTGACCCATGCAGTAACTAATTCAATTGGCCACCTTCATAGAAAAATATCTCATCTTGGAAGTTCTCTTATTTATGTGCAAATCACTAGAAATGAACCTTGCAAGGCTCTTCTAAATTTAAGTTCTGGTGTAAATATTATTTTCCATGAGATGTATAAAGCTTGGAACCTTCCTCCACTCAAAAACAACAACTTTCATCTTGAGTTGGCAGATCAACCCATCACTATTCCCTTGGGACTGATGGAGGACATCGTGACCACCATTTGTGGGTGGTACTCTCCTATTGAATTCCTTGTGATCCATGTTAATGACTACAAGGGGGACTTTCCAATCATCATGGAAATGACTTGGTTGAGCACCATTGATGCACAATTGGGAACCAAAGACCTCTCCTTGGTAATTTCTAAAAAAAATGAATTTGGAAACATAGAGAAGAAACATGTTTCATGCATCATGTACAATGACACGAGGTGCAACCTTGTGAAGAAATTATAGTTCATAAAAAGTACAGTAATCAGAGCATGTAGGCAATGTGCAAATGTGTCTAAAATTCAAAGGTGCCTATACACAGTAGCCACAAAATAAGAGGATACCTAGTGGCTCACAGCTAATCCTGATAGTAGCTCAATAATATGCATGGAATCAACTAAGTACCTGATAAGTGCCTATGTTGAAGACATGGATGAACTGGAGCAAGTTCATCACCAACTCTCCAATTATGAACCTGATGACACCAATTGGGAAAAGATGGAAATCCCTAAAAGTTTCAATTATGAGCCCCTAGAGTTCAAAACTTTGTCAACCAGAATGGAATATGCTTTTCTAAAAACTCACAAGCCAATTATAATCAATTTCAATCTTGCTCCTAAATAAAAAGAGAATCTCTTAAAGGTGGTTAACAAATGGCCAACAACCTTCATCTAGTCATATGATGAATTGACTAGAATTGATCAATGGATATGCCAGCACTGCATCTATACAAATCCTTCCATGAAGCCAACAAGGCATCCGCAGTGGTAGTTGAACCCTAAACTAGAGCAGATCATCAAGGAGGAGATTGAAAAACTCCTCAAGGTAGGATTCATCTATTCCATTGTAGACAGTAAGTGGATTAGCCCACTTATAAAAGTGCCAAAGAAAGGTGGCAAGTGAAGGATCTGTATTGACTTTTGGTTGTTGAACATGGCAACCTACAAAGATCATTTTCCATTGTCATTTGTGGACCTGGTGTTGGACACCATCTCTGGGCATTGCTACTATAGCTTTCTCAATGGTTATAGTGGCTATAACCAAATCCAAATTGCACCTAAAGATTAGGCCAAAAGCACACTCACAAGTTCCTATGAAACTTTTGCATATACAAAAATGCCCTTTGGCCTACACAATCTCCCTACAACATTCCAACACCTTGTCCTTAGCATTTTTCAATAGCAAATTGGTAGTGGGTAGAAGTCTTCATGGATGACTTCTCCACCTATGGGGCTACATTTAAGTAAGCCCTAGACTACCTTGAGTAAGTGCTAAAAAGGTTTGTGGAGACTAACCTTTGGCTCAATTGGTAAAAGAACCATCTGATGGTCTAGGAGGGTATTGTTCTGGGGCACAAAATATCACAAGCAGTGATAGAGGTCGACCCTCAAAAATAAGGATCATCTAAGGAATTACCTACCAAATGAAAACTATCAAAGAGGTTTGGTCATTCCTTGGTCACACTGGCTATTAATGGCACTTCATAGAGAATTTCTCTAAAATCACCAAACCATTGGTGGAGCTTACAAAGAAGGATGCTCCATTCATTTGGACCAAGGAATGTGAGAAATCATGCTTGAAACTTAAGCAAAATCTCATAGAAACTCCAATCCTACAAGCACTTGATTAGTTCAAACTATTCCATATCATTACAAATGCATCAAATTATGCCTTAGAAGTCATGATCACATAGTTAGATAATCAAAAACATACCTACTACATCCATTTTGTGAGTTGAAGCATTATGGATGCATACCTAAATTACACCACAATAGAGAAATAACTTATAGTGGTGGTGTATGCCTTGGAGAAATTTAGGCACTACTTGGGTACAAGGTGTTAGTACATATAGACCAAAATATAATCTACTTCCTCTTGAACAAGCTAATGGTGAGCCCCTATGTCATACAGTGGCTGGTGATCTTGTAGGAATTCAATCTCATGATGGTAGATTGAAAGGGAACTGAGAACATGGTTGCTAACCACTTGTCTTGGTTGAGATGGGATAACAAAGAGGAGGATAGTCTACTTTCTTATCAATTTCCTGATGAACTCCTATTTGTTGGTGCTATAAATGAACAAGTTCCTGCTAAACCTAACTAGTACGATGGTATCCTTACCTACCTTCTCACTCAGGAAATCACACAAGAGTTGGACAACATGTAGAAGCAATAGTTCCTTCATCAAGCCAAATACTTCATGGAGATCAACAAACACCTTTACAATGTTGACCAACTGCACATCCTCCAGGATGCCCATGAGGATCCTTGTGGGGGCCATTATGCTAGAAGAAGCATGACCACCAATTTATCTGCTCTTGTGAACATTGCCAACACGATGATGGGATGACCACTTATATGAAGGGACCTTAGTAGTGGATCCAAAAATTGGAACCCTTTGATATCTAAGACATTGACTTCATGGGTCCCATCACACCCATGTTGAATGGAAAGGCATACATCACATTAGTTGTTGACTATTGTACAAAATGGGTAGAAGTAGCAGCCATCACCAATTGTACACCTTCTACAACTACTTGGTTTGTATAAAAAAATTTTTGATGTGCCACATGCACTTATGTTTGACAATGGTACTCACTTTACAAGCACTATCTTTTGGAAGCTCATGCAACGCTTGGGAGTAGAACATAAATTAACAACATCCTACCACCCCCAAGCTAACGTTCAAGCTAAGGTTATAAATAGGGAGATCACTATGATCTTAATAAGAACAATTAACAAATATAGGAGAGACTAGAGCACTAAACATAATGATTCCCTTGGGGCCTACCACTCCACATGGAAACTTCCTATAGGTTACTCTTCCTATGAGCTAGTGTACGGAAAACTGCCAACTCTTCCTATACAATCTCAGCTCCGTACACTTTCAATAGCTTGTGACATTGACCTTCACCTTAATCTAGCATAGAAAGAGAGACTAATAAACCTTAAGGTGCTCAATGAGAATCGATTAGTAGCCCTATCATCTAACAAGTTGCACAAGGTATTTAACAAGCAACACCATGATCTCAAAATAAGGAAGGTAAAATTTATACTGGGAGACAAGGTCCTTTACATGAACCCCACACATGTGCTATAGTGAACTAAGTTCCAAACATTATGGGTAAGAACCTTATATCATCTATGAAACCTTTCCTTCTGAGGCCATGCTGATATACAAACTTGAAAGCCCAAATAAGAAACTACTGGTCAACATGGAGCAAGTCAAACCTTTCCATGAACTTGAGAGAGCTAGTGCTCGCAACACATCCTTGAATGGACAAGCATACTCAATATTTCAGATCTCCTCTTTCCAGCCCAGTTATGGTGTAGATGGCCATCCATGCTAATTAATTAAAGTGGATACTAGGTTTTTTGCATTTTTTGTTTTACACTTTGTTATTTTTTTACATCTTTTTATTTTACACCATTTTTTTACACCATCTTTAGTAAATTTTATCCTTCTTGAATATTTTACAATTTCTTTTATATTTTACTTTATTTTGATTATTTTTTTCTTATGTTTGTCTTGTTTCTCCTTTATTGCCAATAGGACATAGTGCAACTGTAGCTACTATTGATGGTGGTTTGTGCTTAACGTTATTTAATTGCTAATTTCTAGATTCTATCTTTGAATTTTGGTATTAATAACTAAGACATGGTTTCTTTTTCATGAAACAAGTAGTAAGCCCACTTTATCCACCCATCTACAAACTCTATGGTATTCCTTATTTTGAAAATATGAGGTCCCTCCCTTAATGAAACTTTTAACAAACTTGTAATCTTGGTAGTTTCCAAACTGGGGAAGGATTAAATGGATTGATATATGTATGACTTCAAGGAGATTTGATGCTCTCTATACTTGCCTACCCTCTTGAGTGCATGAGTGTTTTCATGGGTCCTTTACTGTTCTATTGTCAACCAATAACAAGAAGTTAAAGTCTTTGCATGGTGTGGATTTCATCCAAAAACTCATAAAAATATAAAATCCAAAAAAATTATGGAAATTCAAAGCACATCCCTTAGACTCAATAACAAGCTACAAGCACTAGTTATGGGACTAGAAAGACATGTTATCCATGCCTGAAGGTCCCCTCTAACTAAGGCCCTATCTCACTTCCTGCTTCTTTTTTCTTCTATTTTAGCAATGGTAATTAATATGCAGGAGCATTGTTGTGTCTTGAGGGGGTGGACTGGTCTTAGAGTATTAATGCAAAGTCACTGAAAGTTTTTGGCTTTGATCTAGACTAAGAATGATCATTATCGAGTCACTTTAACCACAAAAATCCATAAGGAATTTCATGTGAACACTATTTGTAACTCCATTCGACCTTTTATTTCATCTACCACTACTTCCCATAATTCACCTCACTATCGATTTTTCATGATTTCATTCAATGTCTTTCTTTGATGTGTTAAAATTCTTAGGTAGATTCTTACAGGATTTAGTTCTTAACTTTCCACAACCATTAATCACCCATGGGGTCCACAAACTCCCTAGTTTGAAGGCATACAAAGGCATTAAGGGCATAAGCCTACTATGGGGAGGATCCACTTACATACCTCTTGGTTGGGCTAGTTAAGTTCCTTATCCTTAGACACTTTTGCGATCAAATCCCTTGTGTGCCCCATTGATTGCATCCAACAGTGCACTCCTTTAATTCATTCTCCAACTCAAAACTCCTTTTTGTGCATAATCTAGCCCTCTTCAAATGTTTCATAATGTTTACAGCATTTCTAGATCTCCAACAATGTTCATTACATGCTTAAACTCCTTTCTTTCATCTTTATATTCAATGTGAAAACTTTTGGTCAACAGGATCTCATCAAAGAAGCCACCGCAACAATATGATCCTGTCAAAAAAATTCCATCAACATAGCCCAAAAATACTATATATACGTGCAACACTTAGCAATTTTTGCATATTTTCTCATAAATGAGAGGGGAGTTTTTACATTTTTCAAAGCCAATAACCTTCTAGAGCCCATAGCTTTCAAACTGTTTGTCTGATTTACGTCATTCTTCAATCTTGCAACTACCAAAAGTAAGCTCTTTATTATGGGGGCCACAAACCTTAGCTTTTTAATGAAATTTTTATAAAAAATTTTCTAACTCCCACAAAGGTTTAACTAATAAACTATCATTAAAACCATCAAATTATGAAAGTTAAACCCTTCCAAAAACTTCGATAATCTTCTAACTTAAATAATATTAAAATAATCGATCTTCCATGGTCATAACTTAGCCAAAGTGTAACTTCCCAACGAGATAAGCTGCCTAACGGTTATAAGTTACATATCACATGCTAATCCTTAGTATTGTTGTGACCATAGATGACACCAAAAGGAAAGCACCCACAAGAGGAAGGACTATCTCAACCAAGGGATAAATAACTAAGAATAACCCCATGAATAGGCAATTGTGACCTCTTTAGGAGAAGCCCAAAGTGGAATCTGTTAGACATATTTTGAAGGTGACCGCGATAGAACAGTCCCACCGAGATGAGACACCAAAGCCAAGATTAAACCTTGAGGTCATCTTAACATAAGCCTATCTCAAGCAAATTGCATCAAAGGAGGTCTAGAAATCTATACTTTAGAAGCTAAAATTTAGACCCTTCTTGGAGTTTTCTCCTCCATAAGTCAAAGCTCAAGTAAAGAACTCTCCCATGTGCCCCATCATCACTTCTAGTGGGGAGTGGTACATGGGAGAGACATACCTTTTTTGGAATAATAGATAGGTTGATTCCATGATCAAAATCAAAGACATATGTATGTCCTACTTAGTGAAAGAAATCTCTAAGGCCCTTGGATTGCCTGAAACTATTGTCACTCTTATAGAAATTCCAACACAGGCTGATTTGAGCATCAAGAAAGAGTGGATACAACAATGCTATGTAGTGGACTGCAAGGAGTTTGGTGCACTCACCATGAAGAAATGAGCATATTTTTAAATTGTATCATTTCACCTCAATCCAAAGGTAAGACCCATTAGATTCAAAGCCTTCTTTGCCCATGCATGCACTACTCTAAGTGAAAGATTTCCTATCAACCCTCCATAATTAATCTATCTAGAGATATAGAAGCACTTCAAGGAGAACGAATGTGGAAAGAAGGCACTCCCCTTTTCATGTCTCATTAGAAAATTGTGCAAAAGGGGAGGCATAGCCTACTACATTAATGACACAATTCATCCTACTCTAATTACTTCCTAAGTGGAGATGATGAAGGATAAAGTTTATGTGAAGGTAATCTAGGAAGAGGAATAACAACCACCACCTCCACCATGCACTCATGAAACAATGCCAGAGACCTGTGCTACCATTAATCACATGAGTGAACTCCGAGAGCATATCTTACAACAACAATAGTAGTAGATAGAAATGAGTAGTGGTGACCCATCTTTTTATTAACTAGCCATAAGCCACCTCAACGAAGTAGCCCAAACCATAAGCCAAATGGAGGGTGAAACATCAATATTTTCTACCCAACGCATGTAGGTGCTTGCAAGGTCAAGTCTACGTGCACAAAAGGAAACGATTTCCCTCTTGTAATAGTATTAATTCCTAGAAATCTCTGATAATTTCACTACCTTTTGGTGCATTTGGAGTAGGATGAAGAAGCAACTATCCTAGTAATGTAACACCAAGGATAAGAGATAATGGTCAAAGTGGTTACTGACAAAGTGGGTCAAGCACTCATGCACCTACGATGACTATACCAAATGTTTCTATACTTAGAGATGTGTAGACATTTGTAGGCACTGCTAATGGAACATTAAGTATAGCCTAGTATGAGAAATTTCTAGAACAATTTGTGAGAATCAGGCAACCAATTTCGGATGTCTTTGACCTTTCGGATACCATCGCTACTACTTACTTAAAGCTACTCAAGGAAAAGGGAAACTGCATCATCATGGATGAGCAACTTGAAACAACCTAAGTAGAAAACCAACGCTTAGTTGTGAAGGTTGCTGAACTTAGAGCCCACCTAACTAATCCTATGGTACTAAGCCAAGTAATCACATGGGATGAAGCTTTCCAATAGCTTCAAGCCAAACTCAAAGAGGTTAAGTACATAAAGGAGTCAACAGTATTTAACCAATCCTTGGCCAATGCCACAATTCATAACATTTAGAAGGACTTGATCTAGACTCATCAGGAGAATAAGGCCCTAACCATAGAAAACCATCGCCTGTGAAATGTTGATGCACAAAAGTAAAAAATGCCTGAATCCTTCAACAGTAGGACCAACTTGCCAAGGGGAACACTAAACTAAGGATGTTGGTAGAAAAAAAATAGAAATCTCTCAATGCAGGAGGTTTGTGCCTTATGCTAGAAGTCTATAATAGAAATTACTACCTAGAAAAATGACGCCTTTAAGTTTGAAAGGGTGAAAAATCATTACAAGAACCAACTGGGATTGTAGAAAGAAATTAATGAGAAGCACATTCAAGTGGCTAAGGTGAAAGTCAATGAGGCCCTCTAGCAACTTTAGCAAGAAGGTGATGTTTGATAGTCTATCTTTGAAGGGTTGAACAAGTACAACAAAGTAGAAATTTTCATGAAGGATCTACAAATCGAGGAAATAATTGAATACATAAAGCTTTCCAACCTCTAATATGGAAACTTGGCAATGGTGATTGCTAGAAGGCCATAGTTAGAGCTGGAGAATTAAGTGGCCAACTTGTACTTGTTGTACCAGGCAAAGTTCAAAACCCACAAATAAACTAAGAAAAAGCTTGAGGTTGCAAATGTTGAACTCAACATTCTTAGAGAGTGCTTCACTGATCAAAGATAAAAAGCTAAGAACATGACCAAGATAATGAATGACTAGTAAGAGCTGCAGAATGCACTCAGAGCATTCAACATCAAATGCAAATAATTGGTTGCTTGATTTGTCAACATGAAGGATCTATTCCTTGTAATGTCTTGTTCGAGAGATATTCCCATTTCAGCCTACATTGGTGATGCAATGTGGACCATGAATGATCCCCAAAGTAAGGAGAAGAAGATGAAGGCATTGTTGAATGCCTTCCATCTTCCATCAAAAGTTGCAGCTACAGCAATAGTAGCATAATCACAACCACCACCTCAATAACAATGTCCACCCAAAGCAGTAGAAGGTCCATCAAAACCTCAAGAGCCTTCACGACCTAGGACCATCTAATTTTCTACATCATCTTCAAGCCATCTAAGGAGTTGTGTTATCATTTTTTGTCATGGTGTTCAACTTTGTTCTCAAGAACACCAATTTTTGTAATGATTGTTGTGTTTTGTTGTTTGTCTATCAGTAGTTAGTCAATAATCGCATACCTTCCCAAAATTTTATAACCTAACTTGTTCCTCCTTTGTTCACTCAAGGAAGATTTTTCATTTAGTCATGAAGATATAATGAATCATATCCATGGGCTGCATCAATGGGACACACCCCATCAACATGATCCCATTTATGTAAGGTTTCCTACATTGACATGTACTCATTGACATGGAACCTTGCCATCACCTATAAATGTGTGCCTACCCATCACATTTATGGTAATCTTCTAGTTAGTTGTAGTGAAGCTCTTGCAATTTTTCCTTTTGAAAGTTAGCATATTTTCTAAGTACTCACAATAGAAATCAAAGAAGTGTATGGACCTTTATTCAAGCACTGATGTACCTAAGCATCTTAATGTCAATGACAATAAATACAATCTTTTTTTGATAAAACCTTGCAACACTTGGAATAGATTACTGTTTCCTTATGCATTTATTATTCATGTACTTTACTTTAATGAATTGTAATTAAGTGATTAATATCGATTAAATAGCAAACATAAGTACGACCACTTTGAGCATACACTTAACGCTTCCTAATCCCAATAGCACTCAACACTTGGTAATCCAATGGCACTATAACATGTTTAGGATGTGTATAGAGAGTGGGAACAAATGCTTATATTAGAATTAGTTGAGTGTTAGCTAGTTATTAGATTAAATAGATTAATTAAACATCTATTATTTTATTTTCAACACTTAGGTGATTAAAAAGATAAATGATAAAAATTATATTTCTCAGTTACATTTAATCATACACTTGCACCTCACAATTTGTAGATTCACCTCTTAGACCTAGTACACTTAGAGAGCTAAAGTCTATGGAATTTGACTAGATCACTTAGTGAAAATTAGTGATTTGTATGGTTGGATGTAGGGTATACTTACTACTCATCACAGGTGGATGTAAAACATTTGTCACATAGCTAGGAATGGATCAGAGGACTCAAGGATGAGTATACACCTTAATTGACCAACCATTGGATGTACAATCAAACATAGTAATGGAGACTAGGTGTACAATTTTAGACTTTGATGTATTGATTTTATTTGATTCAAGTGCTAGCCATTCTTTCATAGATCCTATGGTTGCACATCATGTAGCTCTTGTATGTTATTCTCTTTCTCCTAGGCTAATAATGTCTTCCACTAGGGGTTATGAGACTCAAGTTGATCATATGTGTATAGATGTGCCAATAGAAGTAAAAGGTGCATAGTGGATTAGTGATTTGCATGTAATGGATCTTGGGGTATATGATGCAATTTTGGGAATAGATTAGTTGTTTCAATTCAATGCTAATTTAGACTATTAACAAAAGCCCCCAAGATTACAATTAGTTAATAGTGCTTTAATTGAGGTACAAACTCATTTGAGGACAATGCACTTGGATTTGATCTCCTCTCAGATGTATCATAGGATGCTTCAAAAAGGACATGAATGCTTTGTGGCTATAACATAAAATATAAATATGGTGAAGATAGATCGAATTCCTGTGGTTCAAGAATTTTCTTATGTGTTTCAATTAGAATTACTAGGTTTATCATAGGGTAAGAGATTGAGTTTGAAATCAAACTTAAACCTAGTATAGAGCCTATTTCAAAGCCTCCTCATAGGATGTCTCTTGTAGAGCTAGTAGAGCTAAAGATTCAACTACAGGAATTGTTGGACAAAGGCCTCATTCAAATTAGTGTATTACCATGGGATGTATAAATGCTATTTGTTAAAAAGAAGGATGGGATTTTGTGACTATGCATAGATTACAGACAACTAAACTAGGTGACAGTAGAAACTAAATATCATTTGTTGTGCATTGATGACTTGTTTGATCAACTCTGGGAAGCTCGTGTATTCTGGAAAATTGATCTCAAGTCTAGATATTAATAAGTGTAGGTTCATGAAAAAGATGTGTCAAAGAGGATATTCAAAACATGATATGATCATTATGAGTTTCTAGTGTTTCCATTTGGGTTGACAAATACACCAATAGTCCTCATGCACCTTATGAATAATGTGATGCGGTCCTTCCTAGATCAATTTGTGATTGTATTCATAGATGATATCGTAGTATATTCTGTTGATGAGTAGTTTCATGTAGAGCACTTGTGGACGATTTTACAGATTTTGAGGGAGTACCAACTATATGCTTAACCATCCAAGTATTCATTTTGGTAGTTAGAGATTCAGTTCTTAGGACATGTGGTGTAAGGAGCTAGTATCTCTGTGGATCCTACAAAGATTGCAATCATTTGTGATTGGCCTGTGCTACAATCAGTAGTAGAGGTGCAAAGCTTCTTAGGATTAGTAGTATATTATATTAGTTTATGAAACATTTTTTTCATATAGCATCTCCTTTGATTTGATTGTCAAGGAAGGAGACTAACTTTACTTGGAGCCTATCTTGTCAAGTTGCATTTGAAGAGTTGAAGCCTAAATTGGTAACTACTCTAGTGCTAATATCTTCTACACTAAGACATCCATATGATGTTAGTACTAATGCTTCAGGAGATGGATTTGATTGTATGTTGATGTAAGATGGATAAGTTGTGTCTTATGCATCCCGTCAATTGAGACCACATGAAACTAGATATCATGTGCATGATCGAGAGTTGGGTGCTATGATATTTGCATTGAAGATTTGACAACATTATCTATATGGGGATCAGGTTACAATTTGGATTGACCATAAGAACCTCCAATATCTCATGAGCTAGCCATAGTTAAACCTGCAACAATGTAGATGGGTGGAGTTTCTTGTCAACTTTGATTTCACTATTAAATATAGGTCTCGCAAGACTAATAAACTAGCTGACGCATTGAGTAGGATTACAAGTAAGCTTAATACCTTAAAAATCTACTTAGATTTGCAATAGTAGATTCGAGAGTAACAACGACATGATCCATGGTGTCAAGAATTGACGCAGCAAATCACCTTTGATGGACCTCTCTTTGTGGATAGTCATGAAGTGTTATGGAAGGATGGTTAAGTATGTGTTCCAAAAGCTCTACAATGTCAATTAATGGGTGAGGCCCACATGAGTAGATACCAAATGCATCTAGGTAGTCAGAAGATGTACTAGAGTTTATGATGGATGTATTAGTGGCCTAATATAAAGAGGAATGTAGGAGCATGTGTCTCGATGTTTAATTTGCCAGCAAGTGAAGATAGAGCATTAGAGGCCTAGAGGATACTTGCATTTCCATGATATTCCTTAATGGAAATGGGATGCCATTGGTATGGATTTTATTGTTGATCTTCTGTGAGCTTGCTATGGCCATGATGCTATATTAGTAGTTGTTGAATTTTTGACAAAGTCTATCCACTTCCTTACCACATGAGCATCGATGAGTGTAGTAGAAACTACACATCTCTTTATTGTAGAGATAGTGTAGTTGCATGGTGTGCCATGGTGGACTATTAGTGATAGAATTGCCAAATTCATGTCATATTTTTAGTAGGCATTTCAGAAGGAGATGGGTACAAAGCTAAATATAAGTTCAACATATCATCCACAAATTGATGGTTAGACTAAGTGGGTGAATCATATTCTTGAGGACATGTTGAGAGCCTATGCTTTACAGTATAGAGATGGATGGGATCATATGCTACCACTAGCTAAATTTTCATATAATAATAGTTATTAGGAAATTTTGTAGGTAGCACCATATGAGACTTTATATGGTGGATCATGTAGAACACCTTTATGTTGGGATACCATAAAAGATTGTCAGCAAGTCAACATAGATCTAGTGAGATAGACTATAGAGTAAATTTATGAGATTCGAGATAGATTAAGAGCTACATAGGATAGGCAGGTGGCATATGTTAACTAGTATCAAAGGCCACTAAATTTTACAATTGGAGATCATGTATTTCTTCATTTTTCTTCCTTGAAAGACCTTACCTGATTTGGCTGAAAAGAGAAATTGGCTCCTAGATACATTGGTCCTTTTCAGGTGTTATAGAGGATTGGGAGAGTGGTCTATCAAAAAGCATTACCTTCTCATTTAGCACATGTACATGATGTGTTTCATGTATATATGCTACAATGTTATGTGCCTAATGAACATCATGTAATTGATCATTCAATGATACAACTACAATCTGATGTCACTTATGTTGAGTAGAGATTATTCATCACATGTTGCGATAACTACGCAATAAATTTTTGCCTATTCGTATGGTTTTATAAAGTTGATGAGTGGCGAGGTACCCCTACACCCAACCATACAAATCATAAAGCATTCACGCTCAATCTAGTTGAATTTTGTGGACTTTATAGATTCTGATGCACTAGTCTTCTAGGAAGTGAACCTTGCCTTAAGGTTGTTCGTCACCTTTCCAATTACACTTGTGACATACACTGGTATGATTAAGTGTAATTGAGGCATCTAATTTTTATCATTTTTTTTATGATTTTGGTATTTAAAGAGAGATAAAAGTTATTAGGTTAACTACTTTAATTTAGCTAATTAACTAGTATCTAAGTAGTCCTAACATAAGCATATGATCCCACTTTCTACACACATCTTGAACCCACGTGTCCACTGCTAGGTTACGAAGCACTACGCTACTAGGTGTACCAAGCAATAACATTGTTGGGATTACCAAGTGAATACGTGTTATAGACAAAGCAGTCATACTTATGTGTTTAATCTATCTAGCTTATCTTGCTTAATTACTTCATTAGCTTAATTACTGGAAAACATTTAATAAATAATTAAAAACATTAAATGCATAAATTAAATATTTAATCTATCCAAAATGCTGCAAGGTTTATCAGAAAGCTCATCTTTATTGCGACACACACTATCATGCTTACGTAATACAATGTTTCAATAAATATTCGTACACTCAATGACTCCTACTATGGGCACTCGAGAGAAATATTATAACTCTCAAATGAACAAACTACAACAGCTTCGCTACTATTGAAATCTCATTGCCATAAATGTGGCTAGTAGTTAGGTATTTATAGCCAAAAAGTGAACACTGTGTCGATGGGGCCTCATCGACGAGGCCTAGTCAATGAGGCCGCATCAATGAGGCCTCATTGACACAGCTAATAAATGTGACTCATCATACCCCCACAACTAAATGAAAACTTGTCCTTGAGTTCTTTTACAAAATTGGAAAGGTATGGGATTATTGACTAACATTTCACAAATAAAATAAACTGACTTGACAAAAATGTAGTGCCTGAGTGTACGGATCAAAACATTACAAAAATGATAGTGTTTATCACAAAAAATTCAACACCATGACATGATTCTTCAAAATTGGACAACATGTTCCTTAATGGTGTGAAGTTTTATGGAGAAGACCAAACAGTCCCAGGTGATGGTGGCTCCTGAGGTTCTGAGGGACCTTCACTAACTTCACGCACATGCGATGGTCAAGGTGGCTATGATTGTCCTGCTACTACTACAACTTTTGGTGGGAGGTAGAAAGCATTTAGCAATGCTTTCATTTTCTCCCCCTTACTTCTAGGGTCATGCACCATCCACGTAGCTTCACCAATGTGGGTCTAAACAGGCACATCCCAAGGACATGGGATTGCTGAAAAGAACTCATTCGTGTTGATAAACCAAGTAAAAAATTGTTTACATTCAATGTCAAACACTTTGACTGTATCCTTCAACTCATGGTAATCATTCATCCTTTTGTCTAAGTTCTCAGCAATTGATCTTTGATCCATGAATCGTGCTCTGAGAACTTCAAGTTCAGCATTTGCAATCTCAAGCTTCTACTTAATGTCTTTATGGTGTTTGAACTATGCCCCATATAGCAAATACAAGCTAGCCACTTATTTTTCTAACTCTGACTATAGCCATCTAGTAGTTAACATTGCTAGGTTTGCATAATAGAGATTGGCCAACTCCATGTATTCTGTCATCTCTTCTATTTGCAACTCCTTTAGTCAGATCTTTGCTTTGTTATAGGCATCAATCCCATTAATGATGGGCTACCAAACTTCTTTTCCTTATTGAAGTTACTAGAGAGCTTCACTTATTTTTACCTTTGCCATCTGGATGTGCTTCTCATTTACTTCCTTTTGCAAGCCAACCTAGTCTCTATAGTGAGTTTTTGCTCTTTCAAACTTCAAAGCTTCATTTTTCTAGGCGGCAATCTCAATAGAAGATTTTTGGCATAAGGCATGAACTTCTTCCATTGATAGATTCCAATTTTCTGTGGCCAATTTCATTAATTCAATATTCACCCTAGCAAGCTCCTCTTGCTATTAATGAATGAATTATTGCATTTTTTCTTTTTGGGCATCAACATTGGGTAGGCAATGATTTTCTATAGTCAATGCTTCATTCTCTTGGGACATCTAACCCAAGTCCTTCTAAACTGAATATGTCTTCACCTCTACTATGGACTGGCTGAAGATGGTTGTCACGACTTCCTCCTCAACCTTCTTGAATTATTCTTGAAGCTATTCGAAAGCTTCATCTATGGCTATTATGGGGCTAAGGAGTGTAGGATCAACAAGGAAGGCATGTAATTCAGCAATCTCAGCGGCCAAGCGTTGATTTTGTGCTTGAGACATTTTGAGTTACCCCTCCAAGATGATGCATTTTCCTTTTGCTTATAACAACTCTAACTAGCTTGTAGTGATGTTATCCAAAAAATCAAAGATATCTGAAATTATTTTCCTAGTCCCCACCAGTTGATCTAACAATTCTTCAGGTTGGGTTGCATTCAATTTTTTGTTCACCATGCCTGCAGATGTCTGCAAATCTCAAAGGGCAGATACATCTAGTACAAATGTCATAGGTGCATTCAGTGCTTCGATGACATGGTCAACAACTACTTCAGCCATAGTCTCTTATCCTTGGTATTGCATCACCAGTATAGTGGCTCCTTCACCTTCCTCCAAATGCATCAAAAATGAGGCAACATTCCCAAAGATTTCTAGGAATAAATGGTGTTGTGATAATGACACTATCACCTCTCTCACATTGGGATCAAACCTCATGGGCAACTACATTCATTGGAAAGATAATATTGGTCCATCCCTTTCCATCTAACTGATTATTCAAGCCACATCATTAAGGTAACTCATTGTTGGTTGATACACAGATGGGTCTACACTACTCATCCCTATACACTACTCTTTCTCATGTAAGAGCTACTCTTGGATTTCGTTCAAGTGCTCAATGGCTACGTGCACCTCCAGCATTGTTTCTTAAATAGGTAGTGGAGGTGGTAGCTACTCCTCTTCTTGAGTTGTGGTAGGTTTCTTCTCTTTCATGATTTCAAATCATGAAGCCAAAGGAGCATGCCTAATTGTATCATTGACGTAGTGGATAATTCTTGCCCTCTTATAGATTTTTTAGATAAAACACAAAAAGGGCAAGGTTTTCCTTCCACATTCATTTTCCTTGAAATGCTTTTCAATCTCTAAATAAATTAGTTGTGAAACGTTAATAGGAAATCTCCCGCTTAGAGTGGCACATGCTTAGGCCAAAAAGATAGTCATCTTACTAGGCCTCACTGTTGGATTGAGGTGATAAGCCACAATTTTGAAGTAAATTCATTCTGCCAATGTGAGTGCATTGTACTCCTTACGGTCAACCCTGTAACACTACTAAGTCCACTTCTTTCTAGCCTCAAGATCACCTTTTATTGATATCTCAACCAACTATGTCCCAATATCAAGCAACCCCAATGCTTGTGCAATAGCCTCGACCAAGCAGGATACCTAAATATCCTTGATTTTCACAATGGACCCTGGCCTTCTATTGTTCTAGAAGAGATACGTCTATTTCATGTATCATTTCCAATTGAATCTGATAATTGGCCACATGGAAGAGGTTTGCAATTGTGTTTTAACTTCTACTAGAGCTTTCTCTAGAAATGACTAGAAGTTTATTTCTTAGAGGACTGAGCATTGAATCTCTCAAGACCAGATGATGTTAAGGCAAGCTTAAGTTAAAGTAACTTCAAGCCTTGGCACAAGTCCTGGTGCTTCCCCTTGCTATAATTACTCTATTGGCACTTCTTCTTCTAGAATCTATCAGATAGATTCTACTTTGGGCTCCTCATGAAGAGGTCCCATTGCATAGATTGCCTCTGGCAGTTCTTAGGCTTGTTCTTGTTGGCCCCTTTTAGCTTTGGGCCATTTCTCCCTTAGTTGAGAGGGTTTTCCTTCCTATGGCCATTTCGATATTGGTGTCATCTGTAATCATAATAAGATCATGGGTTAGCAATCATTGTGTAACATGAAGCAATTGGGATACCTTTATCTCTTTAGGTTAGTTACACTTGGCTAAGTTGTGATTATGGCTGATTTAATTACTTCAATCATTGTTATATTTATGTGTTATTATTAATAAATCATCCTGGAGGTCCTTGAAAGGGTTAACTCTCAAAAATTATATATTGTTAAAGTTATTAACCCTTTGGAGGAGTTTGAAAATTTTTTTAAAAATTTTCATTAGAAACCTTAAGGTTTGTAGCCCCCACAATAAAAAGCTTACCTTCGGTAACTGCAAGATTGAAGAACGGAATGATTTGGACAAATGGTTGGGAAGTTAAGAGCTCTAGAAGGTTTTGGGCTCTGAAAAATGGCAAAAACTCTTTGTGTGTTATGAGAAAAATGATAAAAATTTCTAAGTTTATAGCAATATATATAGGATTTTTGCATTGTGTTGATGAGGCCTCATCGACAGGCCCTCATCAACGTGGTCAGCTATGTCAACGAGGCCTTGTCGACATAGTTGTTGACCACCATGTACAACCATTGACTTTGGTCAAACATGCAAAATACAAAGAGTTTTTGAATGAAATTGGAGTCAAATGAAAGCTCAAAAGGCCATGAATAGCATGAAAATATGAGAAGAGGATGTTGGAGCTCATCAATTTGGAAAAAGGAGAAAATTGATTTAGGGGATGGATGAAATAAAAGGTTAAGGAGCACTGACTAGAATACATAGTGGAATATGTGAAAGATGGATTTTATAAATGTCTAAGGTAAGGAACCTCAACTAAGAAAACCAAGAGCTATGAAAGTGGATCCTACCCATAGCAGGCTCATGCCCTTGTTTCCCTTGCATAACCTCGACTAAGGAATCTGTGGACCCCACAGTTGATTAATGGTCATGAAAAGTTAAGGACCAACCAAAAAGAATCTATCCAAGAATTCAAACACATCAGACCAAGACATAGAGCATAACATAGAACCTCGCAATGACGTGAGTTATGGCAGCATGGAAGGATGACGAAAAAGGTAGAATAAAATTTCGAATTAAGGTCATAAGAAATCCCTTGTGGGATTTGTGTTTAAAATGACTTGAGAAGATCCATCCTTATTCTAAACCAAAACTAGCCTCTTTCAATGACTTCACATTGACATTCTAAGACTAGTCCACTTGCACAACACATGAGAGTGCTTCCACAAAATAACCACCATTCCATAAAGAGAAGAAAAGAGAGAAGTAGGAAGTGAGAGAGGGCCTTAGTTAGAGGGGACCTTCAGGCATGGGTGCATGTTTTTATAGTCCCATAACCAGTGCTTGTAGCCTATTTATTTGTTTAGGGGATGTGCTTTGAATTACCATCATGTTTTATATATATATATATATATATAGATGGGAACCAAACCATGCAAAGACTTTATTTGACTTCCTATTAATGGTGGAAATGGAATGATAAGAAGTCCATGAAAACACTCAAGCACTCAAGCAAGTAGAAGAGTACAAAGAGTATTGAGTCCCATTGAAGTCACACCTTTTACAAACCTTTGAATCCTTCCTAATTCCAGAACTACCAAGGTCATCGATTGATTAAAAGTTTCTTTAATGGAAGGAACCTCAAATTCCAAGAACAAGGAAAACCATAGAGTTTATTGGATGGGTGAATGACATGGACTCATTGCCTATTCCATGAAAAAGAAACCATGTCATAGTCATTAGACATCAAAATTCAAAAATAGAAACCAAACATCAACAATCACAACATTAAGCACAAACCATCATTAGTAAACAACAATAGCAACAATGTGTCCTATGGCAGTAAAGCACTTTTATTAGCAAAAATGATGAAAAGTCACACTCAAGCAAAATTAAAAAAAAAAAACAAAATAAATAAAATATACAAGAAAGTGTAAAATAAAATGATGGTATAAAATTAGAAAAAATTTGAAAATAAATAATTTGTAAAAATCAAAAACGTGAAAAACAAAAAAGTAGAAAAAACTGAGAAGCCATATGAATTGTTACCATGGGTGGCTATCTCCCCCATGACTGAGTTGAAAGGAAGAGATTCAAAAAATGGAATGTGGTTGTCCATCTACCGAGGTGGTAGTTGCACTGGCTATCTTGGTTCAAGGAAAGGTTTTACTTGTTGGATGTTGGCCAACTACTTTTTATTTGGGCTTTTAGGCTTGTAGATTAACATGGCTCCAGAGGGAAAGGATTGATCAATTATATAAGGTCCCTCCCACAATGTTTGAAATTTTTCCTTCTAGGGTACATGTGTGGGGTTCCAATAGAGAACCTTATCTCCTAGTTGAAGTCTTAGTTTCCTTATTCTGAGGTCATGACATTACTTGTTGAATGCCTTGTGCATCTTATCCAAATATAGGGCCACAAATCAGTTTTCATCTAGCACCTTTAGGTTGATCAATCTTTCTTTCTATGCTAGACTTAGGTCATGATTCATATCACAGGTTGTTAAGAGTGTATGAAGCTCAGATTGAATCAGGAGTGTTGGAAGTTTTCTACACACTAACTCATAAAGAGAGTAGCCAATAGGAAGCTTCCATGTTAAATGGTAAGCCTAGAGGGCATCATTAAGTTTTGTACTTCAATCTTTCCTATATTTGCTAATGGTCCATGTTAGTATTTTTGTGATCTCTCAGTTGGTTACCTCTACTTGACCGTTGGCTTGGGGGTGGTAAGGTATTGTTAATTTATGTTCAACCCTCAAGTGTTGCATTAACTTTCTAAAAATGGCACCTGTGAAATGAGTTCCAATGTCAAAAATTAGTAAACGTGGCACCCCAAACCTATTTACAATATTTTATTATATAAATCTACTAGCAATGGATGATGTAAAATCAGTAACGGCTGCTACTTCTTTCCATTTTGTGTAGTAGTCAATAGCTACAATCATATATGCTTTTCCATTGGACATGGGTGTGATGGGACCCATTAAGATAATGCCCCATATGTCAAAAGGTTCCAGTGGTTGAATCCACTATTGAGAACCTTCCATGATAGTGGTCATCCCCCCCATCTTATTGACAACATTCACAAGATTGGACAAACTGGTGGGCATCTCTAAAAATTATAGGCTAATAGTATTCTGCCATCAAGATTTTTATAGCTATGCATCTCCCTACATAGTGGCCTCCACAAGCCCCTTCATGAGCATCCTAGAGAATGCATAGTTGATCTTCATTAAGGACACACCAATGAATCAAGCCATCGACGCATACCTTGTAAAGATGTCCATTGATTTCCAAGAAATACTTGGGCCAATGGAGAACTTGTTACCTCTTTTTAAAGACAAGATCTTGTGGCATCTTCTGACTAAGAAGATAGATGAGGATGCCATTATACCAAGTTATTTTTACATTTGGTCATTTAATGCTCCTATAAAGAGGGGTTCATCTAGAATCCTCCTCTTTATTATCCCATCTTAAGCAAGAGAGGTAGTGAGTAACCACATTTTCAATCCCTTTTTGATCTACCATCATGAGATTGAATTCCTGTAAGATCACAAGCCACCGTATGATACAAGGGCTCACTGCTGGCTTGTTCATGAGGAAGTGGATTGCACTATGATCCGTGTGCACAAATACTTTGTAACCAAGCACATAGTGTCTAAACTTTTCAAGAGTGTACACCATGGCCATTAGTTCTTTTTTTTTATGGTGTAATTTAATTATGCTCCAACAATGCTTCAACTTGTGTAATGGATGTAGTATGGATGTTTCTTATCATCCATCTACATGAGCATTGCTCCCAAGGCATAGTTAGATGCATCCGTCATGATGCGAAAAGGTCTGGACTAGTTTGGTGCTCATAGGATTGGTGTTTCTATGAGTTTCTCTTTTAACTATTGGAATGCATGTTCACATTCCTTAGTCCAAATGAAATGTGCATCTTTTTTTGTAAGCTCTACCAACAGTTTTTTGATCTTAGAGAAATTCGCTATGAATCACTGATAATAGCCAATGTGTCCAAGGAATGACCAAACAACTTAAACTATCTCTGGCTGACATGTTATTCCTTGGATGACCCTTATCTTTTCTGGGTCTACCTCAATCCCTTCTTGAGTGATTCTATGCCCCAGTACAATGCCTTCTTGGACCATGAGATGGCTCTTTTGCGAGTTGAGCTATAGATTTGTTTCAACACATCTCTTCAGTAGTTACTCAAGGTAGTCCAAGGCTTGCTCAAATGTAGCTCCATAGGTGGAAAACTCATCCATGAAGACTTCCACACCATTACTAATTTATGGTTGGAAAATACTAAGGACCAAGTGTTGAAATGTTGCAAGGGCATTGCATAGACCAAATGGCATCTTACAATATGCAAAAGTCCCCAAGGGACTCGTGAATGTTGTCTTTGCCTAATCTTATGATACAATTTCGATTTCATTATAGCCACCATAACCATCAAAGAAACTATAATAACAATGCTCAAATATGATGTCCAACATTTGATCGACAAATGGCAATAGAAAATGATCTTTAAATGCTGCTATATTCAACAGCCTAAATTCGATGCAGACCTATCATTTGTCATCTTTCTTCTACATAATTACAAGTAGGCTAACCCACTCACTACTCATGATGGGATAGATGAATCCTACCTGGAGGAGTTGTTCAATTTCTTCCTTAACGATCTACTTCAATTTGGGATTTAGCTACCTCTGCAACTACCTTCTAGGCTTCATGGCCATGTTAGTGTAAATGCAATGCTAGCATATCCTTGGATTGATTCCTGTTAGCTCATGATATGACCAAGCAAAGGCTATTGGCCATTTGTCAATCACCTTTAACAACTTTTCTTTTTATTCAGGAGCAAATTTGGCATTAATTATGACCAATTTACCATTGTTTAAAAATGCATATTCTATGTCGACCGGTAAATGTTTTAGCTCTAGGGGCTCCTGCTTCAAGTTATTAGGGATTTCCAACTCTCTCCAACAGGTATCATCATCTTCATTAGAGAGTTGGAGATGAACTTTTTGAAGTTTATCCATGCTTTCAACATAAGCACATGTTATGCTCTTAGTTGATTCCATGCATAATGTGCTACTATCTAAGTCAGTTATCAACCACTAGGTGCCCTCCTGTTTTATGGCTGCTACGTATAGACACCTTTGAATATTGATTTCTTATGTACACTGATTGCATTCTTTAATGCATGTACTTTTGATGGATGAAATCTTTTGCACGCAATTGCACCTATTATCTCTATACATAATGCATAGAATATGCTTCTTCTCTATTTTTCCAAATTCATTTTCTTTGGATATTTCTAGAGAGAGGTCCCTTATGCCCATACGTGCATCGACCGTGCTTAACCAAGCTCTTCCCATAATGATGAGGAAGTCATTTTTGTATTTTTCAACCTTGATCACCAAAAAATCAGCAAGATAGGGTCACCCAAAAACTGTGGTCACAATGTCCTCTACTAATCCTAGAGGAATAGTAATTGACTGATCTACCAATTCTAGATGGATATTACTCTTCTTGAGAGGTGGTAGGTTCCAAGCCTTGTACATGTCATGAGAGATGAGATTAACTCCGAAATCAAAGCTAAAAAGAGTCTTACAAGGCTCATGTCTAGTGATCTGCAAGTAAATGAGTGAACTTCTTGGGTCAGATCTTTTGGTGGGAAGATTGCCAACCTTGATCCAATAGAAAACATCATGAGTTAGCATCATAATGCAAATCTATGGTAACATTTGGTTTGAAGGGACCTTGAAGGTATTTGATGCATAGGATGAGGTTCTTGGAGATGTAGGATGATCATCCATACTAGGTTATGAGGGTTGGAGAGGACTACTGGGTTGGAAGAAGGATCTTTTTCTGGATTGATTGTCTAAACCACTACGCTGGAAAGCTGATTGTGAATGTAAAACCCTCATAGCATTGCATTGTTGTGGGTGTGGAGGAATCTCACCCTACTTGGATGGAGTAGGAGGTAACTAGGTTGAAGGTGGAGGTGTGTGTGCAAAAAAATCTGGAGGATGATATGGATATGGGTTTTCCCCTCAAGTAA
This sequence comes from Gnetum montanum, assembly GCA_015680685.1. Lineage (NCBI taxonomy): Eukaryota > Viridiplantae > Streptophyta > Gnetopsida > Gnetales > Gnetaceae > Gnetum > Gnetum montanum. Next base: position 483,391 of record MNCI01038082.1, on the reverse strand, counting down.
ATGGTGAATGTGTTCAATGGTACTATAGAGGGTAATAGTGATGCTAAAATGAGGTATGATTTGCAGAACTTCTTGGAGAGATAGATTGCTAAACATAGGACCCATATGAATCTAGTTGCCTATAAGGGTACTGCTGCCTTGGTGGTGGCATTCCCCACAATTGTGGTTGGTACCATTATTGATATTATTCATAAGGTTGTGGAGGAGCTCCACTTGGGTAGTAAGCTTGTTATTGTTGGTGGAACTACCTTAGATTTCCTTGAGGATAAAAAAATTGTCTAGGTGCTTGCCTATGTGCTAGTCAAGGATTTAATGCATATGCCCTAGACTCTTGTAAGTGTAACACCATAGGGAAAAAACCTCTTGGATGTTCATATTGACAAATTTCATAATCAGTTTCATCATTAGAGTTGGTTTCTACGACTTGCTCTATGGCCATAGCTTTACCCTTACCTCTTTGGTAGGCACGTTCAACTTCTTTTCACCTCCTGTGGTTATGATAACTATTTTTCTCTTTGGATTCTTTAGCAATCTTCATATCAGCTTGGAATTTTTCATCCAAAGAGTTCCATAATTTATTAACCTTTGCCAAAATATCATAAACAAATTTTTTTATGGGCAAGGTTTTTTTGTTCACTACTTCATCAAGTGGTGACTCCTCTTCGTTACAAAATTAGACCTTCCATTTTCTAATGGAAGGATCCCTATTATACTCTTCTACACTTTCTCTTTTTTGCAACTTAACTTCTTCTATTACTACTTGGTTAATCAGCCTTTGGATCTAATGAGCTCTCAATTTAGACAATCTTCCTTGGGCATATGCCCCAAGAGTTCTTCTAGTTTCTGCTCTGAGCCCATCTATGATGTGGCAAAGTTGTTTCTTTTAAGAATAACCATGGCTATGGAATCGGTGTAAGAGTGAATAGTACCTACCCATGGTGGCATCCAAGGGTTCATGTGTTCCCTATTTCCAACCTTGTACTTTCCTTCTCAGATTACACACTTTGAAGTATGTCTAATATTTGTGATTAAATAGCTCTAACATGGTACTCCATTAGCAAATGGATTTCAGTTCCAAGAACTGGTACCAACTTTCAACTTCCTTGATGAGTTTCCTAAGGAAGAGCTTGAGCTTTTTCTATTCATTTTCTATGTTCTATAAGGCACAAGCATCATGGAAAGCTTGTAGATGTGTCTACGGATCAGAGTTATATCCCCTCGAATCTTGGGATATTATTCATGTCTAAGCACTTGATCCAGCTATCTCTCACATGCCTAGTTGGAATCTTTACTACCTCTGCAATGTTGAGCATGCTTCGAGTCACCATCAAAGGTTCATCATCATTACTACATTGATGATGCTAATGATCATTTCAGTCATCCCTTCAGTCTTGGTGGCCTTCACGATCATTGTTGTCTCGTTGATCACCTTCATCATGATTATTTCAACAATGGCTTCTATGAGAACTGGTAGATGAAGAGGGATGTTTGAAATTGGATGAAGAGGATGGAGAGGAAGGTGGACCACTGCCACCACCACGATGTCCACCACCAGGATTCCGCTCATTATGACCACCATCCTTAGATCCTTTACTATTGTGATGTTTTCTTAAGTCCCTACCTTGACTGTCACTTTTTCCCAAACTTGTTTTATGAATAATTGACCACAAGTTTAGGATCACACCCTCATTACCAACAATAGGGGGTGGAGAATCTTCATGTTGAGAACCTTCAAAGGGAGAATCCTAATTGTCATCTTGATCTAGTAGGAATAAGGGATTCGTGAAATGTTTCCCCTTCGTAGCCTCATGGTGCTTCTCCCGATGTCGATCTCACTTACATTGGGTTTTAGTGGAACAGTAGTCCCGAGTGTCATAACCATTCACAACATATTCCTCATGAAGATCTAAGATGCCCAACTTTTTAAGGGTTTCAAACAGCATCCTAGGCATAGATCAATCAGGGGACAAGATGATGTTGCCTTTCATATCACACCATCGCAGTTGTTCATCCTGATGTAGAATGAAGGTGAAGTCTAGTACATACTCATCTGGATGAGTATATACCACTTTACACTCTTGTGGGACTGGTGGTTTGACTTCTTCACATTTTTGGGAAGAAAAAGACATTTTGCACAATGAATAAAATTATCAGTGTGCTTAGTAGTTTATATGTTGTTGAGAGTGTTGTTGACCTTGAGTTCATCCAACAATATAAATAATATTCACTAGTCCTAGATGGTACACGTTTCAACAAACAAAGTCCTTGGTAATGACACCAATGATGAGCGACAAGGTACCCCTATGCCCAACTATACGAATCACAAAGTGTTCATGCACAATCCAGTTGAATTTTGTGGACTTTATAGTTTTTGATGCAATAATCTTCTAGGAAGTGAACCTTGCCTTAAAGTTGTTCACTGTCTTCCCAATTACACTTATGACATACACTGGTATGGTTAAGCATAATTGAGACATCTGATTTTTATCATTTTGTATTTTATGGTTTTGGTATTTAAAGAGGGATAAAAGTGATTAGATTACCTAATTTAATTTAACTAATTAACTAGTATCTAAGTAGTCCTAACATAAGCATCTAGTCCCACTTTCCACACACATCCTAAACCCACGTGTCCAAAGTTGGGTTAGAGAGCACTATGCTACTAGGTGTACCAAGCAATAACACTGTTGGGATTACCAAGCGAATGTGTGTTACGCATGAAGCGGTCATACTTATGTGTTATCTAGCTTATCTTGTTTAATTACTTCATTAGCTTAATTACTAAAAAACATTTAATAAATAATTAAAAAATTAAATGCATAAATGAAATATTTAATCTATCCAGAATGTTGCAAGGTTTATCAGAAAGCTTGTCTTTATTGCCGCACACACTGTCATGCTTAGGTACAACAATGCTCGAATAGAGATCCATACACTCAATGACTCCTGCTACAGGCACTCAAGAGAAATATTCTAACTCTCAAATGAACAAATTGCAAGTGCTTTGCTACTATTAAAATCTCATTGCCATAAATGTGGTTGGTAGGCACGTATTTATAGGTAGAAAGCAAACACTATGTCGACAAGGCTTTATCTATGCATGATACAATGTGTCGACGAGGCCTCGTCAACGAGACCGGTCAACGAGGCCTCATCGATGCAGCCAATAAATCCAACTCATCAAAAGTAGACATGGAGCTTTGGAGGCTACTTGGGAGGTGGAGATTAAAATGCGAGTAGCTCATCCTAAGATCTTCTGGGAGGAAGATTTTCAAAGAGGGGACAATGTTACATCCCTTCCAAACACATTAGATATGGTCATACAATTATGATTTATACATTATGTGTGTTGTCTCAATGGATTATTGGGGACAACTTGGTTTATTATAATTGCACTTTATATGTAATGATTATGATGTCTTTACATACTTAACTAACATGATTATGTACACTAGCCTTATGTGATGTGTTAGATAGGTGATGTTGCTATTAGGGATGTTGGATTGGGGTACAATAGCCATTATTCGATATGTATTTATGCTTTTGTGATTTCGGTATTTATGCATTTGAATTGTAGCGCTATGTTGTGTGATGCTTGGATGTGATTTTGGCATGTGACGCTGTAGAGTGTTTGATAAGGATCTCGTAAGTTCAAATGGATTTTAATTTGAAGTCCTGATGTGATTGTTATGCATGTTTGAAATGCAAGGTAGTAGTTGGGGGAGGGATAAAGAGATAAACTTATAAAAAATTAGTGAAAAAAAACAAAGTAAAAAGTAAAAATAAATTCTGCACATGAGGTATGATGTGTGAAGGGAATACGTTACTTTTTTTAGAAAAACAAAAGATATGCTTAAGCATAGTTTTTATTGTTGGTTTTTTTTTACCCACAGCCTACCCATAGAAAATGGGTTTTGGATTCATATTTTCTATTTGATAAAACAGAAATGAACAAGAGCTTGTTTTTTTCCTTCAATTTTCTCTTCTACCTTCATTTTTTCCACACTTTTTCTAAATTCTGAGTTTCATGGTTGGATTTTTCTCTACTCTGAACTTGGATTTGGAATTGCTACAATCATATCTATGTGGCTGTGAAACTTGTTGAGAGTGAAATGGAGTTCTGCTAGATTTTTAAGGATTTCATGCTTGTTTCAGATTTTCTACTGCAACAATTTTAATTAGTCGATTGTCTTTACCTTTTTCCTATATTTTTATGTTGGATTAGTGTATATGATCAGACAATGTGGGCATGTGGGGTGGATAGTTAAAAGATTAAGCTTAAGCATGTCGTTTTGCATATTTCTTCAAATTTTACGATTTTGGTTGTGAATTGTTTATTAATAAATATTCAATGTATGGTATGATATGGACTTGTAGAATATGATATGTGATGTTGATGAGATTGGCATGGTTGGAATATTATATTTTAAGGGCCTATTGTGGTGCAGGAGTTTGTGAAAATTTTAATCATCATTGGTTGTAATTAATTATTATTTTATTAATCAAACTTTGAATGCGCATAAATTTACTTTCGAAAGTTCGAGTTAGATGAAATTAGTGTCATCCAAATCATCTTGGGAAGTATTTTCTAATCTTAAATTGGTTCTCTTTGGGCATATATCATTTTAGAGGTTATTATAGTGGTCATTTTCAGGGAATTACATGTAGTTCAAGAAGTATGGTTGTGGCGCAAAATTTTGTTTTGTCGAATTGTAGTATTTTTTTCTTGCAATGAATGTGATTGTTAGGTGTGGATATATTAGTCATGTTATATTTATCTTGGATGTGTTCTGCTTGTGCCATGTGTTGGCTTAAGCTAGCCTGGACTTGTACATGTCTTGGTAATGATACTTATAATAATCATTGGTGGATGGTGCTAGCATTAGGATGTGGACTGGTTGGTGATGAGGTATCATGGAGATAGTTGTGGATTGACCTCCACTATGACACATCAGTGAGGCTCCTATCCTAGGCCTCATCCTAAAAGTGGAAGAGTGTAGGTGCGTTCATCCTTACGACTAGTACGTGGCATAAATATGTTCATCCCTATAGCTAGTCCTCTAGAAGGCTAGTGGTTGTGGGTCATAGGTTGATGGACCCTAGCATCGATTAGATAAATAAAAGCCCTATAGGCAATGACTGTTTAGAGTACTCATGGCAATGTTTCACATGCTACACTAAGTGTGAATATGCTAGCGACCACATGGGCTGCATGTATGATAGTATCGGTTTATGAATCATAGCGCTAATAATATATATTATGATTGGATTATCATTGTGTGGATCATGGGTTGTTTAACAGTATGGAGTAGGTATGATGACATGGGCATGATAATGGAAATGCATGTGGTGTGGGGTAACGAATATATGATAGATTATGTTGGACAATGGTTTCATCTATGATTGTATGATAGCCATTTATTCTCTTTGATGATGATTATGCTAGTGTTATATGCAATATGGTGTATGTACATGTGTTGCTTTAAGCATGCACAAGACTAACAGTGGATATAGGTTGCCTTGTACCCCACTCCTCTCCTCCAGTGTAGCACTTGTTGACCATCTAGTAGTGGTAGTGTAAAGGCTTCCCACTTAGTTTTATACTGACTTTATTTAGTTACAGGTGGAGGCCACAGGAGCACAAACAAGGATTGAGAAAGAGAAATTAGAGGAGGGAAAAATCTTCAGGGATTGGTTAATGTATATTTCCATGTATAGTAGTATGGACTATTCATATTTGTATGTAACTCTATGTACTCTTATATATATGATGATGATGTTTATGTGTTTCTATATCCTATGAGAATAGTGCAAATTTTTGGTTTATGTAGAGACATGTAATTTTATAAATCAAAATGTCTGCTTAGTTTTTGGTTTGGCATGGATTTTTGTGTAGTTTGACCTTCCATTATATATCTATTGAGTGATTTATTATTATTAACATATTTCTATACATCATTAGTTTTTAGTTTATCCTACTTCCGTTGTGGTATTACTAGTGATCCTAGGCATCACCCTACCCTAGTTTTTAGTTTATCCTACTTCCGTTGTGGTATTGCTAGTGATCCTAGGCATCACCCTACCCTAGCTAGGTGCAGTAGGGTGGGGTGGTACATTTTTCTTAAAAATATCACTTCATCAAGTACGTTCCTTGGCTCTATATATTTGCATTAATGTAATAAATGCATTGGATTTTCTTATTACTTAGAATATTAATACAAGCTTCATTCATGTGCTACAACTTCCTAACTCCAATAATCAATTATGTAATTATCATTCTACTCATGATTCTTTCTTTCTTATTAAGGGATCTTCACAAGATGTTGATGAGTTGTATTGCTTGGATATCATTTGCCAAGCATTTAGTTTTCACATTAATTGAGTTATATTAACTTATTTTAGAGAAAAAATTAATCTTGTCATGATTACCTAGAAGAAGATTAAAATATTATTACATATTTAGTTTTTTTGGAATTTGTTTTGAGTCCAACATTTTCGAACATCAATTATAGCAATGAGTATTAGAAAAGATGAAATGGAAAATTGATGTGGAGTATTAGAGAACCTTACTTTTGTTGAACAAGCTCGTATATGAAAAATTATCAATTTTTATTGCATAACTATTTTTCATGTCTAGTACCTTCAAATAATAATTTGTTAAAAGTTTCTAATTAGATGTGAGATTTCTTATGGAAAAAGATACTAGTGTTGCATGTTTTAAAAGAGTTTGGGATATTTTTAAAAAAAATAAATCACTTAGAGGTTTGACATTCTTCTTTTTATCTCATCAAGGCAAAGCATGTGCAACAAAGTAGGTACTTTAAGCTTATAAGTATAGTGAACCCTAGATATTATTAGTTTATCATTCTATCTATAAGCTTATTAGTTTTCACATTTTAAGCTTATAAGTATAGTGAACCCTAGATATTATTAGATAAGTATAAATTAGAAATGTAGATCTTTTGAAAAATTAATTTTCTTAACATAAATTATTAGATTTCAAGGTTCTCCATATTTGCGAACTATTTAGAATGCAAGTTACTCATAACATAGATAAAAAAATCTATAGTGTTCTAGTAGTAATACTTCTTTATAGCATTTATCTTTAAATCTTCCAAACAATCATCTTTTCACAAAAATATTATTAATTTGTACAATGTATGATGTTATATTGCTACAATCCATTTCTTGGACTATTATTCATAAGAGAGTCTATCTTTTTAGGTTCTATCTTGCATTTGTTGTTCATCTTTCATCAATTTGTGAAAGCTTTCAAGATTGTATGCATTAGAAATATATTAGGAGACATTTTGAAGATGCAAGCTTGTTAATTGGCCGTTGTGATTCTGTCTGTTTAAATTAATTTTCAAGATCAAACGATTTGCAATGATTCTTAGTAAAATGCTTTGACATGTTAAAATAAAATATGTTTAAATGTGCAAAGTATCTGAATCAAGAAAGCCACCAAGGTCGAAATTTTCATAAAAAGAAAAAGCTATGCACACAAAATGAAATGCACAGAACTGATTCATAATTTCTGTTTCGTTACTGTACATGTTTTTCATCTACGTGGATAGGGTGGATAACTTTAAAAAACCATTGCTCATGTATGGCATCACAATGGCTCTGAAATCACCAGAATAAACCAGAGTTATAATCTTGATAAGGTTCCTATGGCGCAACTTCCCCAACATCTGACATTCCTTCTTGATCTCAGATCTGTTTTCATCTAGTGGCAAAAATACCTTAATGGCTACTTTCTGGCCCTTACTTAATATCCCTGATAAACCTTTCCATACCTTCCTTGGCCAATTAAGTTATCTGCACTGAAGCATTGGGTGGCTCTCTGTAATTCTTCCATCGATAATTTCATGAATGGATTCTGGAGCTTGCTAATTAAAAATGAAGTTGATTTTGAAGTATTCAGCTTTCTTAACAAGATCCAGATGGAAAAACTGATAAGAACAACTCCATCTGATAAGAACAACTCCGCACAAGGAAGTGATGCTTATCAACAGAACTTTGAGAAAGCTCAGCTTGTGGGAAGTATGGTGTTTTGGTATGTCTCATACCATGAGACCAAAGCATCCACCACATAGCAAGGGATTTCCAATGAAAGACCATTTGCTTAGTTTCTTGAATTTGCCCTGTCTACATGGTATGTACCCTTGAAAATTATTGTAGGAGAAATTCAAAAAATAAAGATAAAAAAGGTTGGAAAACGACTCGGGCACTGCTCCTGTGAAAGAATTACAGGAGAGATCCATACTTTGAAGCTGTGTTAACCTGGTCCCAATTTTTTCTGACAAATTTCCGGTGAAATTGTTGAAAGAAAGATTAAGCTGCACTGCATTTAACCATTCCACAATGTAAATGCCAATGTTTCCTGAGAAATGGTTCTTGGAGAGTTCAATAAACTGGGCCATCTGCACTATTCCTGTCAAAGCATTTTGGGACAAATTGAAACTAAATATAATGTGTTTTAAACCTGCAACCTCTGGTGGGATTTCTCCGGACAAGTTGTTTGCAGAAAGATCCAGATGCTCCAGCAGCGAACATTTGCCCAGTTCTGCAGGAATTTGTCCACAAAAGGAGTTCATCCTGAGGCTCAGGCTGCGCAGATTTGTCAACTGCGATGCTGGGAGAAATTGGGCCTGATAAATTATTGTGTTGGAGATAGAGGTAAGTAAGAGTTTTGCTTGCAAGAGCCAGTTCACTTGGAATGTTGCCTTGCAGTTTATTGTAACTGAGGTCAATAAGCTGAATGGAAGTCATGTTCCCCATCTGTGAAGGGATCTTGCCATCTAAAAGATTTGAATACAACCCAAGTTCATAAAGTGATGACAGATTTCCAATGCTGCAGGGAACTCTGCCATAGATGGAACTGCCCACTAAAAATAGTTGTTCACGATTTGGCCAGTGAGAACCAATGTTTGAAGGTAAGATTCCTTGTAAATTAATGTATCTCAGATCTAAGAATCTCAACCGCATACAATTGAAGAGGGCTTTTAATATGGGAATGGCTGGATCAAAGCCAGTGCCTTTGCTTGCCAAGAAGTTGTTACCATCTAAGTTAAGCCATTCCAGTTGAGAAAGATTGCCCAGCCAGTTTGGAAGGGTTCCTTGCAAAGAGTTATGGTTGATTGCTAAAGAGATAAGAGATGATGCGTTCATCCATGAGTCTGGTATAGTGCAGATGTTTTAAGTTGGGGATGGTAGAGATCCAAGCAGGGAGAGTACCTTGAAGCCTGTTCAAAACCAGATTCATACCTATCAATGAAGTAAGGTTCGCCATGGACTCTGGAATACTTCCTTTTAAAAAGTTTTCAGAGAGATGTAGCGCTTGCAATTTTTTTAACCTTCCCATTGACGGTGGCAGTGTTCCCTGGAGAGAATTGGCGCCGAGATCAAGGTATTCAAGGGAAGAGAGATTTGCCAATTGGTGCGGAATACTGCCTTCCAGATTATTTTCATAAAGATCAAGCTTTTCAAGGAAAGCCAGCTGACCCAGCTGTTGCGGAATGCTTCCATGTACCTGTGAGAAACTTAAGTTGTGCAAGTTTTCCCAATGAAATTGAAATAGTACCTGTGAGACGGTTGCCATGGAGAGAAAGCTGTCTCATCTCTTGAAGCTCACCAATGGACATTGGAATTGGATCCATGAGAGAGTTCTGGGCAAGCTTTCCAAGAGAAGTAGGAATGGTGCCGTTGAGAGAGTTGTCACGGAGAGAAAGCTGTCTCAGCTGTTTAAGTTCTCCAATGGACTCTGGAATTGGGCCTGCTAAAGAATTGTTGAAAAGGTACAAAATTTTGAGCCGGCTGAGCCTTCCAAGCGAATGAAGAATGATGCCGTTAAGAGAATTGTTGGCAAGGTAAAGATACTGCAGCGAAGACAAATTGGCCAGTTGTGGAGGAATGAGTCCCTGCAAGGCGTTGGTGCCAAGGTAAAGTCCTTGAAGCTTAGGAAGCCTGCCCAGTTGAGGTGGAATGACTCCAGACAATGAATTGCTAAACAGATCGAGTACCTTGAGCACGGACAAATTTGCTATGGCTGGAGATATTGATCCCTGCAGACCATTGCTGTAAAGATCCACTAAAATGACCCTGCCTCCAGAAGTGCACTGAATTCCAGTGAAATTGCAGGCATTAGCAGAGTCGGATTGCCAATCTTGTAAAACAGAATGCACTGAATTCCAGTGAAATTGCAGGCATTAGCAGAGTCGGATTGCCAATCTTGTAAAACAGAATGAGGATCACTGGTGATGCATCCCTTGAAGGCAACCAAAGATCTCACATCATCATTAACACCCACGGCTGCATCCTTTGCATTTGCAGAAGCCGCCGCAGCAGCAGCAACCTGACTCAAGAACAAAATTGCAATCGATGCAGATGAAAATCGGCGTACCTTGAGTAGCATCATTATTATTATCATCATCGCTGGTGAAGGGCAGCAGTACCGCTCTAACAAATCTTATGGCCAGGCTTATGCTTATGAACCAGATGCTCCGGATATGGAAGCTTATGCATTATGGTGATCCACTTTTAAATAACAATCACGGACGACCACGGCAATGTTTTGAGTTTTCAAATTTACTTCGCAATTGATTTATTTATTTATGGAGTATTTTGGAGTTTTAATTTTCTTTACCATGATGAGGATAATGTTTGAATGAGTATAACGTAGATGGGCTATGAAAAACATAGCCACATGGATAGGGATACATTAGAGCAATTATAAAGAATATAATGATGCTTAAGTATAATTTAAATTTTTTCAGCAGTCTTTTTACACAATGAAAATAATGAGTTAACATTGTTGATCTAGCTAAGCCAAGCCACATACTTTGTTCTTTTAATGTCTCTTAGATTTTTTGAACAAGGTTAGGACTAAATGGTAAAACAAACTAGAAATATAAATACATTCTATTTCTAGCCATGTAGAAACTCTTTATTCATAGGAAAGATAAAAAATATCTTTTTTGTTTCATGTTCAACCCAATTTAATAAAATTGGAACAAAAACTCCTCTTGTTGATACATTGTTTAATTTTTCAATTCAAACCCTATCACAGTAGGTTGTTTGGTAGATGAAGTATTTGATACCCATGCAATATTAATTATTCCTATATAAGTTGTTGGTCAATAAACCTTGAAAGGTATTCTGGTGTATGTAAAAAATTATTTTAACTCTCCTATTAAATTTCAAATGTCAAACTTTTCTTCGTGAATATATAAATCTATACTAAATTTATGAGATTATAAAAAAAAGTAATGAGATGTTAGCTTAGTGGTAAGAGTCTTTGTCCTAATAACCCAGGTCACAAGCTTGATTCTAGTGGACTCCACTAAGTCATGTATAAAACAAATCATAAAAGGAATTATAAAATTTCATAAATATAAATTTAGTTTTAGTTTCATTACCTCCAAAGACCCCAAGGGTGTTATTGGATAGGAATCACATGTGTACCCTATAAGTTAAATATTGACTCAACAAAGTGGGCAAAAAATACTTGATATAACAAAAAAGATCATAAAGACTTTTTGCTACAATGATCACTAAAAGAACCATGATACTCATCTTCAAGATCTACTAACCCACATACTCTGCATATATCTTTGTTTCTATAATGTTGCATCCATCTTCCAATTTCTATGCTAACATGATATTAAATCAAACAAAGATTACTAATGGAAATGGAATATCTCTTTGAGACCGGGGAGAAAATATAGCACATTGCAACATGTTATTACAATGCATTACATGCTAAATACAAATACTATAGTAACATATTTATTTAACTTTGCATCTAAGGGTATAGCACAGTGGTTAAAATACTCATCTATTAATTGGGAGGTTGTGGGTCAATTCCTACCTTGATTTATCACATCTACATTGCTATGTGAGTAAAGATTGTGCTACTCGCGTAAAAATGAAATGTCTAATAATTGAGAGGTTGTGGGCCAATTCTTGCTTTGTTTTATCACATCTACCTTGTTATGTGAGTAAAGATTGTGCTACTAACGTGAAAATGAAATGTCTATTAATTGGGCGGTTGTGGGTCAATTTCTACCTTGATTTATCACATCTACTTTACTATGTGAGTAAAGATTCTGCTCCTAGCGTGAAAATGAAATGTCTATTAATTGGGAAGTTGTGGGTCAATTTTTACCTTGATTTATCACATCTACCTTGCTATGTGAGTAAAGATTGTGTTACTAGCGTAAAAATGAAATGTCCAGTAATTGGGTGGTTGTGGGTCAATTCCGACCTTCATTTAACACATCTACCTTGCTATGTGAGTAAAGATTATGCTACTAGTGTGAAAATGAAATGTCTATTAATTGGGAGGTTGTGGATCAATTCCTACCTTCATTTATCACATCTACCTTGCTATGTGAGTAAAGATTATGCTACTAGCATGAAAATGAAATTTTGTGACAGGTTACAAGCATTGAATTGCTTTACTTAACTTGACTTTTCTTACTTATAGACTTCCTTGCAAAGTTAAGGGTAACAGTCTGAATCCATCCATCCATCCACGGTAGCATCCTCCGGTCAATCAGATGACCAATTACAATGTATTTGATATCATATCAGAAAGTGAGTACAAAACTGCTTTAAGATTTTGTATTGATTGTTTGTTGACAATGGAGCACTTTTAGAGTGGTGGTTAATTAAGAAATTTCCAGGATTCCTTCGTGACATGGTCTTTAATTGGAACTTGCAACTGAAAAATTCATTGTATAAGAAATGAATGGCGAGAGGAAGCTCTCATTCATTGTATAAGAAATGAATGGCGAGAGGAAGCTCTCATTCATGGTAGTAGTTGAAGGAGTTCAAATACATTAAAAATGATAGAATGGGCTATTCTACTCAAGTTTCTTTCAAACCAGAAAGAAAGAGACAGCGGAAAGAAAGAGACAGCAGAGACAATATCTTCCAGAAAGAAAGAGACAGCAGAGACGATATCTTCTATAATAAATCAATATAGCTGCTTTTCACAAGTTTTTTCCAAACCAGAAAGAGATAGACAGCAGAGACGATATGGGCCACAATAAATCAGTAGAGCTTGACCCTCTCAAAAGTCACACGGACTGCATGATAGCCACTGGTCAAGCTTCCTCTGTATCAATAAGACCATGCATTGAGCTACTTAAAAATTACCTTTATCTCTTACGATTTTTCGAAGGATAAGTATTGGTTGTTGTCGTTTTGGTTTTTTCTTTTCATGGGTGAGCACCAACTACTTGTTCTACAATGGAAAAGCTTCTCTACTTGATGGAAAGAAAAACTGAGAGAACATGCAACTAAAACATTTAAAATAGAATTGTTGTTCAACAATCAGGAGAAAAGGCTAAACCTATCTAAGAAGGATACAAACTGACTAAAGACTTTAATTACTATATAGCATGCATTCTCACCCTTGTTAATTTACCAAATATGTTACATAATTATTTTTTTCCACCTTTACGGATTAACCTGGTTCTTCTATTTCTTCAATAAGTTCTCATAATTATTAATGTTGTATATTTCATACAAACTTGGTCTTAAAGTCCATCTGCAAGTTACCATGTATTTCCTATCATGTAATAAATCAAGTGCATTATTGCTTTTGCATTAATAAATAATAAATGGATTACTACACTTTATAATTTCTTAGACATAATAAAAATTTAAAATTTCTAGTTTCTAATTTTCACTTACTATTCAAGTCTCTTGTTGTCACGGGGACCATGTTCATTATTAATAAATTAAAGTGTTATAACAAAGTCCCTTCATTTGCATTATTAATAAATTAAAGTGTTATAATAAAGTCCCTTCATTTGCATTTCTGTTAAAAATACGATAGTTGCACTGCATCCATGTTAACATACGAACCCAAGGACCATGTCTTAGAAAGTATTCAAATTGCATGACCCAAGTTGGAATATGCTTCTAAGTTGGTATATAGGGGGAGCTCACGCAAGGCTTTGAATCCAATACTAAGGGATGCAAATCATATTAATACAACCAACTGAGGTGTATATTTAACAATATTCTTTGGTACATTGTAATAGCCATGATGCTAGTGAATATGCATTTTATGGTCATTATTAACGTTGTATGATAATCATTTACCTTGATCCCACCCATTTAATATGACCATCATTAAGGTTGGCCTCATGCAGTCAAAGGATCAATGCTTATTCTGTCAAGGTGAGGTCTTAGGAGAGTCAATGGATAACTAAAAGCCTAACCGCTTTTGAGCTTAAGATGGAAACTAGGATATACAACTTGAGAAATAAGCACTTAACCATGATTCCAAATGATGGTCCTTGTCTAATAATATAAAACTACATAGGTAAAATAGAAGGGTTCATTAAAAATGAGAAGAAAATTCTAAAGCAATCTACAAATTGAAATAGATCTAAAAATTGGGCTATTACTCATAATAGAAATGACAACATTCTAATTGCATACAAATGATTACTTTTTTCATAAATGGATGGAGTACCTAAACTAATCATATAAGAATGCTAAGGGTTTGTAAAAATCATAAACAAAACCAAAGATATCTAAACCTTTTGTCAATTTTATTGAATTTATGTAGTTTCATGGCATCTCAATGTCCATTGACAGCCTTCATTATAGTTTGAAATTATTCATAAACCTTAAACAAGAATATTTTACATAATGCTCTCTCTACCACATTGATACACTTCAGCTACTTTTGATGCACAATATGTTAAGTAGCAACATTGTGTTGGTAAAAATAGATACTTTAGAACATTTGCATTCATGTTTATGAGCTTGGCATTTTAACATGCTAAATTTAGTTCCAACTAAATGTAAGGCACCAAGAATTTGGGGTGAGAATGTTCAAGAATAAATCTTTCATGTAGTCAATTATCCTAGTGTGTTATATGGATACAAAGTTTGGAGACTAGGCCTTAATACTAAAAATTGAAAGGTCATTCAAAGAGTACATAAAATATTTTCACCTAATGAATTAAAGGTTAAAGTCTTCTAATAAAGTGTAATCTACTACTTTTAGAAGTAGAAGCTAGTAATGAATTTATTGCTTACTCAAAAATTGGAATATATCACATTTTCTAAGTTGGTTCTCTAAGAAACAAAAAAAATGGGGATGATATTTCCAATGAATATAATGATTGAAGACTTGGTTCTCTAAGAAACAAAAAAAATAGGGATGATATTTCCAATGAATATAATGATTGAAGACTTGAGATATCTTATTGGAGGAGATACGAAGTAATCCAAAGCATATTTGAAAGTTGGTTCAACAACAAGTTCTAACAAAGTTATGGTTAAATGTAAAAGGCAAGTACAAATTTTATTTGGAATACATAAGAAGTAACTACGTAAATTTAGTCCTATAAGCTTCATTTGAGTTCAAATCATCTTAGGATAGAAAGTATAAGATAGATGCAACTTCCTAAAGGAAAATGCACATGTAGGCTATATAGGTCAAGAGATTTTAAGGATGAGCATCACATTTTTCTTGGTTACCCATCCTCAAACTTACATTTGATACAAATATATAATATTTCAGCAAAATGTCTATATTATCTTTTCTTGTTGCATCCTGTATTATTGGCCACTTTGTTAAATTAATATTTAACTTTCATGATACAAATGTAATGTTTGTCCAATAGATCCTTTGTGTCTTCAGACATAATAAAACCTTAATTCTAGTTTAGTTTCATAAATCAATAAGAAGCAATTCAATGAATAAAAAAGATGAAGTATTCCATGGATATCAATGAATCCTCCATCACATCTAGGTAATTTCAGAGTTCTTCAAAGTTTTAGAAGAGATTGAAAATGGGCCTTTAAATTTAATATATAGCAACACCCATGCATTAAACAAATAAGTAGTCCTCACCTTGGTAAGACTTTATCAAAGATTTATTTAGTTTTTGTAGACCTTATCTATGACCAAGACAGGATGGAAATAACATTCCTCCAAAAATGACATTTTCTGACAATATCCTTTCATGCTCATATCATATTGCAAAGGTACAATTTGGGAACCCTCTATGGCTTGCACATGAAAATTGAGCAAGGCAAATTGATTCTAGTTTTAACAATATTTGACCAAAATATCCTACTTCTAAACCTTATACACTTCATTTAAGGAAATCTTCAAATCAATAATATGTTATTCTATTGGTATGCCTTAAATATGAACTACTATTATTAGTAATCTTAGTAATCTTATCATGATTTCTAATTATAGTAGAATTGTATTATGATTATGACAATATTTTCTTACTCTTTGATAACTGATGTGATAAGTTATCCACCTTGTAACAAGTTGCAAGTTTTGCTTATCATTAAGATATGTGATTTCTTCTATAACCATATTATATGGAACAACATCAATTTCCACTATCTATTAACTTCATTTCCCCCTTATGTTACATTTAGTTTTATCCTTGTTCCCAAATGTTTAACCCTATTGATAAAATCATTTTTTTACCAAGTGCAATATCATAACTACAATATCGTATCAACCATATCGTAGCCCATACTACGTCATTGTTGATACAATATCTCACGAGCTATGCAACCCTATAAATATTGATGCTTAAACACACAAGCAATAACAATTTTTTGTCAATCCTTACCCAAACTCTTGTAGTTTCATTTTGTAGTTTTAGTGATAGTATGAATGCTCGCAGTGTGGTGTTAAGCAGCTGAACAAAGTCTTTATTCAAGAGAATTATACTTCAGCATCAACAATAAAGATCAAGACTGTTTTATATCATTGCAGCATTTCCTTAGTTCTTTTGTTTGATTGTTTGCTTAGCATAGTTTTTATATTTTCTTAGCTTAATCATTTACATTCCAAAGTATTTTACTTTTTATGCTCATTAGTTAAGCAAAACGGATAGAATTGGTTTTAAGTGCTTAAGTGTAATTGTTTGGTAACCCAGTAGTAGACTCACTTGATTTGCTCAGTAGTGACTTTTCTTGGTAATCCTAGTAGCAATTACATGAGCCTAAGACATGATTGGCAAACTAGGCCTAGATGGTCATCGCTTGAGGCCACAGTAGATTTCCATTTTGGTGTTACTTAGACTATAAACGTTAATTCCAGTTTCAATCATGTTTATCATTAAGAGTAATGAGAGCCTTACAACATCACTTATCATATGTCTCACTGTGAGTTAAACCATACCTTCAAATTTCACTAACTCAAGGTGAGACAACAACAATCGCCAACTTAATATAAAATCCTAGCATAATTACATTGTCAATCCATGGATTACGGTCTAGTCACGCATGAACACTTGTGACTTGTATAGTAAAGTGTTGAGATATGCCACTGCTCATGACCTATAAAATCACTTCTTAATCACATGCTATGCTTTAAGTAACCTGTTGTTATTTTCATTCTTCTTTCACCAATTACTTCCCACCAGAATGTTGCTGTTCGCTATGTTCCTTCAAAATTCATGTTTAGAGTCTTGACTCACTGAATCAAATATTAACCAGAATTTTCAAGCTTCAAAATAATAAGCTTTAAAAAATAAGGAACATGCTTTCAACTAGAAATTCAAGCATAAGGAACATGCTTTCAACTAGGAATTTAAATATTATCATGTGTGTAAAATCCTTTACAAATCAATATGGTAAAAGCATTGGATTATCTGATAAAGTCATTACACAACTGTAATTGATGCATCGAACCCATAACGGGTGTCAAAACTTATCAAGTCACTAAAATGTTATGAGATCGTAAATGCATTGTAAGTGCATCGGAGTAACTAACTAGGAATGCTTCTATTCTCCTGGGGAGAAATTACGTTCCAGTGAAAACGAATGCAGGATATAGCAATTCTTTTCTTTGATTTTCGTCATTTTTTTTAATTTCGAATTTTGTCTATAATTCACGAGAACAAACTAAAATGTCCGGTAGACTACTGCCTCTGTACAACGGAACAAGCTGAATCTTTTGGGGCCAACAATGCATGCAAAGCAAAAGCAAAAGTGCAAAACCGTTAAAAGGTTGAGCTGCATACCTCTTGAATTTCTGTTTCTGCTTTTCCATATTTATTTAATGGCAAATGTGTTTGCAGCTTCCTTGCTACTTGATCCAAATTCTTTCCGGGAGACCGCAATCAGATTTCAATGTCAATTATGAATGAGAAGGATCTGTAGGAATCATATATCTTTGATAGAGCGGAGTCCTGTCCTTTGTGGATGGTCTGAATATAGTATCTTTGCTTGTACAAATCAGGGCAACACACAACATACCTTGAACAGCATCCAAATATTTTTATTTTTGGATTTCAATCTCTTCACCTCTATGACCGACTTCTGTTAAACTTTTTCATCTCCCATGTTTGGAATACTGTGGATACCCAATCTGGTAAAGCCAGATGAGGATCAAACATATAATCTGTGGGCTCTGTTCTCCTCATGACTCCTTTATGATTACCACTAGACACCTTTTTTGCTGGACACCTCTTCTCCAATTCAATACTTTACCCTAGCAAGAAGCAACAACATATTATGAGGATAATATATGATTGTCCTTTCCCTAAATATCTAGGCATGTATTATTGTAACAAAAAGTTTATATGATTTATTTTTATTGCATCCCATGATGATTAACTATTTTGTTCAATCCACTTTTATTTAATCGCATTGAACTTTCTTAACAAAAAGCAGATGCAAAAAGCTGATGGAAAGACACGTACCCTGCACAAGGAAATAAATCCAAGAAAAGTTTCATATACATTATGCACCAGTATGCACCAGGTGAGGGACAACACAAGTTCATCGGATCTTCTGGTACTCACTTTAATTTTTAACTAAAAATTTTGTGAAAACATTATAAATTATAAAAACTATTTTTGATAAGATTTAATAAATAAAAAGGGAAAGAAAGAAAGAAAAAGGATTATGTTTTCACCCTAATTTATTAATAACCAAAGTTTTTAACTGGACATAGCATTAAAGATGTAACCCCTAATTTTCATGTACATAATCTTACTTTTTGAAAATAGCTAATGATAGATGGCTCATTATGCCATTGTTTTGAAAGGTCCCTTGTTTAATACATACTTAAAGCAATTCCAAGAATCAGATTTATTTAATGCATAGGAAATCATGCTCATTATCCATAGATTGTAGAGGGTGAACTTGTAGAAATTTTGGTGTTTTGATATATTGTATTTTTGAGACCAAAGCATCCACTACATAGGAGGGGATTTCTAATGAAAAGACTTTTTATTTAGGTTCTTAAATATGCCGTATCTACATGGTATATGTTCAAAATTTTTATAAGAAAAGTCCAAAAAATAAAGAAAAGAAAGATGATTTAGTGACTCTTTAACGCCCAACTTGTGAAAGAATTACATTAGATATCAATGCTTTCAAGTAGAACTTGTAAGAAGTATGGTGTTTTGATATATTACATTCTTTGAGACCAAAGCATCCACCACATAGGAGGGGATTTATAATGAAAGATAGTTTGTTTAGGTTCTTAAATATATCCTATCTACATGGTATATGTCCTTCAAAATTTTTCTAAGCAAAATCCAAAAAATAAAGATAAAGATGATTCAATGACTCTCAACACCCTTCTTGCAATGTTAACTTATATCCAATTTTTTTAAGGCAGATTTCCAATTGTAGCAAGAGAGATTAAGCTCCACTGCATTTAGCCATCCCACAATGTGAATGGCATTGTTCCGTAAAAGATGGTTGTTATAAACATGGGGCTGCATAAATGATTGTGATCCAAATAAAGTAAGAGCAGGACTTGGAAGAGCAAGTTCACTTGCAGTGTTGGTTTCTAGTTTGTTGTGATTGAGGTCAATATATTGAATAAAGTTCATGCTCCCAACCAGGGACGTTGCCATCTAAGAGATTTCATCCCAAGTAGAATTAAGGGATGCTTTGATGCTTTAATGAAAATTTTTATTAATAAAAATAAAAGTAAAGATATAAATAAAATTTACTCACAAAATATATTAGAATGAACCATTTTTCTTTAATTTCAATCCAAGATATGCTTTTCGGCCTTATAGATATCATAACGGTGTACTTAACTATTTGCAGAATAAAAGATGGCTAACTTAAAAAACTAATGTAATAAGTATGTAGGTATGTATTGCAGACATCACGCGCTGTGAAGTCCTAGTAGTGTAGAATAAGAATCACCCTTGGTCGTTTTGAGAGGCGTTACAACAGTAACCATAAACATTTGACAATTCTGCAATTATCAAATCAAATCATCATTGTTTGATTCTCTAAATCAGCATATTATACGTGCAGTTAAACCTGCAACCGTGAATCAACGCTGCTAAAAACAAAGCATGTTTCTGCCCACTAACACACTTCGGCTATTCAACAGTGACTTAAACAATTTCTTAAAAAGTCAGAATTACCCAGCATTGATACAAGTTTCACTTTTGCAATGGTTCGACCACTAGTTCTTTGACTTCATATTTACGGTCTAATTCTCTCTCTGTATGTCTAACCCTGCTAAAAAATGAGCCATTTCTGTTAGCTGGGTTCTCGTTTTCTGACCAGAGATTTACAGTGCATACCGTTTGTTCAAAAAGTGATCAAATGCTTCACCACAAATTGGGAAATTGCAGTATGCCAAACAAGATAAAAGAATAATGAACATAAATGGAAAGCCTCCCAAACTGATGACAGAATGACAAAGCATTGCACATGCGAGGGCCGACTGAAAATCTTGAATATTATAAATGTAGTGTAAATGGCACCAATGCATTAGAAAACTCAAAAGCAAATGTCCTGTAACGTTACCTAAAAGATTGAGCTGAATACCTCTTCGATTTCTGATTTCTTATGGAATTTATGATTATTGTGGCAAAGGCTGGATTGGTCTTGACTATTATTTGTGGATGAGGAATCAGTGTATAAATCATAGATCTTAAAGAGAACCGACTCTACTTCTTTCATGGATGACCCTGATGAAACATTTCATGGTTGACCTGATAAAGCAGCATGGCCCGTGCAAAGCAGGGCTACCCTCAAACTGCCGCTGCCACTTTAACAGCAAAACAATAGTGGAAATGATATCAAGATACCATATCATAAAGCCACAATTGCAACATCAGCCACACGTTACAATTATGGCCTTAATGTGCAAATGCAAGGGATTGCCAATGTTTCGCGTTTTTTTGTTTCCACAAAAACCCATTTCAAAACACCGTTGCTTTAGGTGTTTACTGAGAAAACTGAAAAGTTTTCCCATAGTTATTAAATAAAATACATTTAAATTAAGGATATTTCACCATAAACCGTAATTTCTTTCCTAATGTATGAATTATATTGGTAGTTCTCTTCCCGCTTATCACTTCTGTTTCATTTTTTACATGGAAATATTCAAACTCTTTAAGATTATTTCTTGGATTCTTTATGCCGTTTCTTTTGTGTCATGTTTCCCTCACCATCACCTTGATCCATTTCTCATCACCTTGCTCCATTTCTCATTTCTAGTAACTATGGTTATTATAGTATGATTTATAGTATCATTCCCACTGGTTTCGCTCTTATAGGGAGCGCACAGCTCCTGCTTGCTTGCTTTGGATGGCATCTTAGTTTGGAAAAATAGAGCATATTCCTTCAGCGTTGCGTTGTTCTTCAACTATTGCTCCACTTGGTTTGCTTGATCTGGTTGAGACACTCCGCTTGGTTTGCTTGACGGTCAAAGTGCTGGTTGACACGCTCTAGACATCCTGTGGAGTCTTCTGCGGCTGTGGAAAATCAGCAATCCAATTGAACTACAGATTACGAATATTTTTAGAAAAATGAATTCGTCTTCTGCGGCTGTGGAAAATCACAATCCGATTGAGCTACAGATTACAAATATTTTTAGAAAAATGAATTCGTATCCGCACACAAAAAAAATTTATCTCAGCCCTGCTTTAAGGGTTCAAATATCCTTTCAGACAACACAGCTTCATAGCTCGCTCATGCTCAGCATCTCCACAAAATAACAAGATTCCCTTCTCTAACGGTTTAGAAATAAAAAACGCTACGTGGTTTCCTAAAAACACCACCCCATTCCCAACATTCCAGCAAGAAAACATAGCAAAATTGAAAAACATGAAGAATCAACCACATGCAAAGGTCCAAAAAACAAAACCAAAAAATAAAAAACGCTAAGAATGTGTAACCACTTGAAAAGCTAGGAATCTGCATAACCTGGAGCCTAGTAAAGTTGGACATATGCCTGTTTCTCCAAAACAGGGCCCAACACAAGCATAGTTAACTTTGAAGTTCTTTGAAGATAAACTCAAATCAAATGCAAACAAGGAGGAGCAAGAGCAAGCACATTTGCGACCACAGCTGAAGAAAGGAGCGAGGCAGAAAAACAAGGCAAGCACTCAGGCTATCCAATGTTTTGGCCATCAGAAAACAGCGGTTGCAGTAACCTCCTACAAAAAAGGGGCACGGCCTCATCAAGATCAATGACTGCCCAATCAAGCTCGTGGAACCTGAGATCCCATGTTAAAAGGGTTACGAGCCAATTCTTCTGTTCAGCCACCCTCTTTCACAATGTCGACATGAATATTAGGGTTGAGGGAGGAGGTTACACGCCATTCATGAAAGCATTGCCAAGGCTCTTGTTGTGTACTACCAGAAAATCAATACCTAGAATCAGCAAATTCACGACCATACATATCTAATATCAGCTTCAGCTCCTGTTCTATTTCTTGCAGCTCTTTAATCTACGGGTATAGTTTGTATCAGAAGGTTAAATTAATAATTCTGAAAATTGAGACATCAGCAGAGTTCAAAAAAGGGTGGCTCTGGCACCATAAAAGCTTTAATACGCATGAATTCTTACAACGGTGCAACAGAAAATGAACTAACTACACTAGTAAATAGTTGTATCGTCCATAATTTGCAAACAAAACAGGAATAAAACATTTTTAAATCACAAAGCAAGAACTCAAACAACAAAGAAGATGCCAAAACATAATCTACAGTAACACTAGTAAGAATACCTCTGCCTTAAGTTTTTTAATTTCACCAGCTTGGTCAAGGCACTTATCCAATAGACTCTTGCATTCATTTGTCTGTCAATAAAAACACCAAGTAAAAATCATTTCCAACATATAAACACAAACATTTAGGCATGCAAATCTGAATATCACCACCGAAGCTGTAAACTGAAAGTTACTTCCTACATGTAAACACAAACATTTAGCCCATACAAATCTGAACATCACAGAAACCATAAACTGAACAATAAAAAGAACAATCCAATGCACAGGAACATTACTTATATTTTCCAATATTTTCTATTACACTAAATAAACATTCTATTGATGGCAGACTAATTTCAATACTTGTGGAAAGAATGGAATTAAGCCGAGCACTACTTTCAACAATTTTTACCTTCACAAGGGTCAGTTAAGGTTTAATAGTTTTCGAAATATGCATCTGATTACGAACAACAAATGAAACATTGACTGGTCTCAAAATTATTGCTCTCATCCATGCATTCTTGCAACCTGCTTTCCAGTTCAGCTATCTGGGCATCAGCAGTGGCAGTTGCGCTCTTCAGCTGATTCAAGTTTCCAGCTCACCTCTTTTTCACAACGCAGAAGATTGTCTCTTTCAGCCTGGAACATATTATAAAATATTTTACAAAATTCAAAAAACAAAAATCCCAATAGTATCTATAACCAAGTAGAAAGACGTTATATGCATGAAAAGAGTATTTGTTACCTGTAGTAACTCTACCCTGCTAAGATACCTCTCATCTTCATCTTTTTCATGTTTCAACTGATCCTGAGGTATCCTTTAACTTTTCCTGTTGACAAAGAAAAACAGCCAGTATGAATGTTACACAAACAAGAAATAATTGACAATTTACACAAACTAAATATTTGGTAATCTACAAATGCCATATCTAACACAAATAACCTGTAATGCTCTAACTGCTTTAAAATCTTCAACTTTTCTTCATCAGCTTCATGAAGATCAGACAACCTGCTATCTGCTGGGGCCTGAAATGAAATATAATGAGAATCAACTTCAACAATAGTAACAAATAACAACATACACATAACAGAATCTACATTACCTTTGTAGCTTCTAACATAGCCCAACGTCATTCTTCATTCCTGAATGTAGAAGTGGAATAGATCCTCACAGGCCACCAGAGGGCCACCGGAATAGATCCTCACAGGCCACCAGAGGGCCACCACAGAGGCCTGCATTGTTGAGGAAAGCACTGCTGCCGTATTTGCTGAGAGAGTTGGGGATTTGCCCTGTGAAGTTGTTGTCTGAGACATTGAACTGATCCAGAAGGGGAAGGCCAAGGCCCGGGAGCTCATCCATGAAGCCATTGTGCTGCAATATGAGAGTGCGCAGGCCGCAAAGCTGCTTCATTCAGCACAGGCACAGGCACAGCGTAACAATGTAACAACTTTCCTTCATGGATCGGAATAACCCTACCAAAAGGAAAAAGAAAAAACAGCGGAATAACCCTCCACAAAGCCGGCCTGGACCTTGACACTGGTCCATTTGCAGGGGTTTTTGTTTGGAACCCACTTCAGCTGTGGCCCTCCCAGTGCATCCCTGAAGGCCTCCAGGGCCCTGCTATCAGATTGAAGGTTCTGGCATATCACACCACCCACAAAAACTGGTGTTGCAACTGGTGGGTAGTGTTGTTTCTGCACACCAGTTGCAACAATCAGAAGCAAACTCTGTCTAGGGCACAAACAACCTGAAACCGGTCTTCCTGAGGCACAAATTCATAAACCAAAACTGCCAGGGTGAACTCTACTAATGGCAACCCGTCTATACCCACAACACAGAAAGCTTTATTTAGAAAATCCCGAATAAAAAAACACAAGAGAAGGGATCTTAGAACTTTTCGTGCAAAGCAAAAGAAGAATTATTCTCTCAAACAAAGCAAGCTCACTCACAACCATAATAACTTCACCGCTTCTCAAAAGCTTCAATGGAGACCAACGAGAAGGCGGTGGCAGAAGCGGCAGCAGCAGAGCATGATTTTAAAACATGGCATGCTTGGGCATGTGAACTTTTGGTTCTCCCATCTCTGATAATATTCTCTGCAAATGCTTTTCAAAGGCCTAATTAAGGACCATGTCAGTAGTAGAACAGGCAATCTCAAAATGCTGTGAATTGCCATGACCCTACACATCCCTGGTGCAAATCATGAGCCCTTTATGTTTCTGTGGGTTGCAGGTTGTCAGTAGCCACATTTTCTTTTATAGCAATTATTTACACGTAAAGGCAAAAGGCAGGGCAAAAAAATTTGACGGAAAAGGAATAAGAAAAAGGCTGAAATCCAATTTTTGAACTTTGATGGAGTGGATGCTCTGAACCAGTCCTGTTGTATACGGGCCATTACACTAAAGAATTCTGGCCATTCCTCTACCATTGATAGACAAAAATATGCAGCCTTAATATGCAGCCTTACACTTCCTGGCAGAACACCAAGAGAGCCAATTATTCCATTTTTTGAATAAGGGCTCTGAAGCCTGATCCTTTACTGTCACGGTGAGGGAGAGTCATACATGTGAGTCCTTGAGAAAATCAAAACTCTTGTTCAGAGCACTATGCCAGCTACAGTACATCACTACCTGACAAAATGCAGAAGAAAATGCATGGCATTTTGACAAGACTATGCAGAAGAAAATGCTAAAAACTGTGTTAATATTTTTAGCTTATGTTGAATGATGCCATGTTTGTCCCAGAAGCATGGGAGCATATCAATACGAATTTTCGGTAACACTCAGCATCATCAGTAATCTCTGCGAGGAAGTTTTCCATTTCTGTTGTGAAGAGTCACCATTGGAACTCTCTTTATCCTTAATTGAGAGTTTTTTTTTTTTTTTCTCTAATTCTATGTCCTTCAATCTTGTAACAAATCAGCATAGGTGAACGTTTGGTGGTGCCCCAATTGGGGTTTCCTCCTTAATACTTGTTTATTTGTAAGGCTGGTCCCGAGTTTCATGCATAGTGCTCTCAGCTTCCCCCTTCCCCTTGACCCTATGACTTGTTAAGGTTACTGTAACTGATACACTGTTAATATGAATAGAACTTCTTTTCGGTCCGACCCAACTTCTTTTCGGTCACCAATACGAATTTTGGCCTCTTTTTTTACAATATTTAAAAGAATATAGTGTGCTTGTTTCTCAAGCCTGAACACATGGTTTAAGCCTTGTTGCAGTTATTTGAAGAGGTTATAGGCTTTCCCTAATCCAGTGAGGGCTCTGGGGTGATAGCTCTTTTTATTTAAAAAGAAAATGTTCAAACTGTGAAAATTTGAACAATGATTGGGAATTTTGTGGGATGCCATGGGTCACAGTCTAATCTTGGTGAGAGAGATAATTTTTGCATTGTGATTCCTTGACCCAAAAACCTGATAAATACAGTGAGGCAAAACCACGGGCTTAGCCAGAGTAATGCGTAGAGTATGAGGCTAAAAGGGAAGGAGGCCTATTGCTAAACCTCTCTTTCTTGCACTGATCCCTACTCCAGCCATGGCTCCTAAATTGCCAAATACAGTGACAGGACGGATCTGCCGCTGCAGCTGAGACAATGCACATTTGAAAGCCAAGAAAGCGGGCTTGAAGTTTCTGCTAAGCCATTGCAAAACAGCAAAACAAGGGAGACAGATACAGAGAAAAAAGCAAGAGAAAGAGATGAGTTTGAATTTGCTCTTCTTGACAGTAAGAATTTGTTGCAGAATGGAGCAGGCCTTTCTGTTGGGGGCTAATGGAGGATATGACGGCAGATGAACAGAAAAGAAATCTAGTTTGCACGATTAGTAGAGATATATATCTCGTTGCAGGAAAAGAGTCAGTGGGTGTCTGTGTGTGTTGACTGTGTAGGTGTGGGACATTTTCACTGCAACAAAGAAAGAAAGAAAATAAAGAAAGAGAGAGAAAACTTTCAAGATTTAACTTACTTTGGGCTCTCTGATCCTGTGGGTCCGTCAGTCAATGTCCGTGACCAGCCACTGCATCTTGCCTTGTAAATTACGCTCTCTTAGCTCTAGGTGTGTGAGGTGGTTTGTACGTTTTTGCAGGTGAACTTGCTGAAATGACTAACTATCCATAATGTTTGCGTGTAATTGACGCGGACCACCGACAGTTGCTGTTGATGAAGTAATAAGAATATCGATCGATTTCCAAGAAGGTTGTGGCCAGTCGATCATATTAGATATGCCCGAGTTATGCGCGATTGACAGATGTAGCGGCACGATTGACAGATTTAACCGCAGGAAAGTCGGAACGCGTAATAGTGATGGGAAAGTGGCGGCTGGATTTTGCCCAGCTCTCTGTACAACGGTGAATTAATTTTGAATCAATGCTGCTCCCCAGAATTCCAAACACAGTTAGAAAGTGCAAAAACAAGTAATAATACGTCCTTATTGATCTCGGCGAAAGAGTAAAAGGTCGGTACTAAGTACTGACCTTCACTCATTTATGATTCAAGGATTAAGCAAACCAGCAAACTCATCTACCCACGTAAAATACCCATCAACATGCTTCTGTTTTGCAGAAATCTTGACTGTCTATGCTTGGTTGGGAACATTGCATCCTGACGCTACCTGGGAAACCCTTTTTGTTTTTAATTTTGAGAACATGCTTGGTTAGCTTTTGACCAAATTCAAGATTGTGCTATTGCAGCAAAACATAATTTACATCAAAATGCCTTTGACTGATTTGAGAGCCACGGGTTTGGAGATAACATGTAGCTCAACCCGGCAACCCCACTAACCGTGACGGAAATCCTAACGAATAGGTCTGGAATCTGTAACAATATTTACATACATGAGCTCTAATGTTTTTCAATATTTACATACATGAGCTCTAATGTTTTTCAAAATTTTATCTGTATGAAGAATGTTTGGAACGGCCACTTGAAATCATGGAATTTGGTGTCAGCAACCGACGTTATGAAAGATGTACTCCAAATGTAATGAAACTGAACATGAAATTGAAATTTTATTGTGCACTGAATAATCTATTGCATATCGAAATCTATTTTGAAAACGTTGCAGAAAGATGCATAATTCAGGAACTGCCAAAATCTTCCATGATAAAACCAGAAGAAGCTGTGCAGTGGGGTGCAGGGAAGTGGTAGGAAGTTGTGTTGGGAAAACGAGCGCACAACACCACCACCACGAACCAGCTTGTGCAGAATTTTCCCGCTAGAGTAAAGTGCAAAATAATAACACCTAACAAAACAAGGACGTGTATGGTTTACACTTCCTTGGGCCAACTCCAAAAAAAAAAAATTTACTAATAAATAGTAGAAATACAAAAATGTTTTTCTAGTTAATTACTAGAGGTATACAAAAATATTCTTGAAACAATAAGGAGAAATCTCACACCTCCTTAAAAAAAATTCCTAGAAATCCAAGCTCACAAGGCATATTTGTGTGTCTCTCCCTTTGGCCTCTCTTTCTCACTTTGGCGGTTGGCTTCTCTTCTGCCCCCTACTCCCATTTGCCATTTCCCTTGGATTTATAGCCAAGGGAAACAACTTATGCTACCTAACTTAGGCAACATTTGTTGAAGGTTGCCTAACTTAGCAGCCAACGTGAGTGGCTAATTTTGGTTTGCTTAGCAAGCAGCCTTCCTTCCCCTCCTTTTTATTTATTTATATATCAATGTGTTTTGGCTTCATGTTGGAAGGACCCACACACATCAATCTCCCCCTTCCAACTACATGAAGGGCTTAGCCACTCTAGCAATTTCTCAACAAATCTCAATCTTGTCCTTGGATATAGTTTTTGTCATCATATCTGAACCATTTTCACTTGTGTGAATCTTCTTCATTTCCAATTGCTTGGAATTTAATACATCTTGTATCCAGTGCTAGCTTATGTTAATATACTTTGACCTTAAATGAAAAAAAGCATTTTTACTAAGATGTATAGTGCTTTGACTATCACAATGTAAGATATACCTATCTTGCTTACACCCAAGCCCCTGTAGAAATTTCTTCATCCATAGTAATTCCTTACTAGCTTCAATAGTTGCAATGAACTCTGCTTCCATTGTTGAAAACGCAACACATTTCTGCAACTTTGATTGCCAAGACATAGCTCCTCCTACAAAGGTTATCAAATAACCCGAGATGGATTTTCTAGAGTCTACATCTCCAGCCATATCAGCATCAAAATAGCCCTCTAGTTCAAGCTTTCCACTTTCAAAACAAAGTGAGAGTTTGGAAGTTTCTCGAAGACACCTAAGAATCCATTTAACTATAGCCCAATGCTGTCCTTCTAGATTGAAGAGAAATTTGCTCACAACACAAGTTATATAAGCAATGTTTGGTCTTATGCAAACCATAGTCTACATCAAACTTTCTATTGCTGAAGCATATGGAATATTACTCATTTCTTCCTTTTCCTTTTTTACGGAAGGGCATTGCTCCTTGCTCAACTTGAAGTGATTAGCAAGTGGTGAAGTTACTGGTTTAGCTTGGTTCATGTGGAACCTCTTCGACACTTTCTCAATATATTTCTCTTACAACAACCATACTTTCCTAGAACTTCTCTCCCAATAAGTGCTCATACCAAGGATCTGCTTAGTTGGACCCAAATCTTTCATAGCATAACATTTGCTAAGATCATTCTTCAAATTATTGATCTTTAGGACATCCTCGTCAACAATCAACATATCATCTACATAAAGTAGAAGAATAAGGAAGTTTCCATCTACAAATTTCTTCACAAACACACAATGACTTGTAGTAGTCTTGTTGTAATCATGCTCTATCATAAAAGATTTAAATTTCATGTACCATTGCTAAGTGCTTACTTTAATTCATACAAACTCTTCCTTAGTCTAGACACCATGTTGTCTTTCCCTTTGACTTTGAATCCGTTCGATTGCTCCATAGATCTCTTCCTCCAAATCACCATGAAGAAAGGCAATCTTCACATCCATTTGCTCAACCTCTAAGTTTAGACTTGCAGCTAAACTCAAAATTTTTATGATGGATGTCATCTTCACCACTAGTTCAAACATTTCTTCAAATTCAATGTCTTGATTTTGAGTAAAGCCTTTCACAACCAACCTTACCTTATACCTTATTTCATCTCCATCAGCCTTTAGCCAATACACCCACTTGTTCTTCAATGCTTTTTTGCCTTTTGGTAATTCCACCAACTCATATGTGGCATTCTTCTTCAATGACTACATTTCAAATTACATGGCTTTGATCCACTCCTCCTTGTATTTATCTACTAGAACCTTATCATAACTTTTAAGTTCTTCCCCTTCAATCAACACCACATACTCATTAGGAGGATACTTTGTAGAAGGCTAGTGACTTCTTATTGATCTCCTCAATGGTACTTCAACTGCATCTTGACTTTGTTGTTGACCATCATCTATGGAAGCTTGAGTAACTTCTTGTTCATTTCCACCTTGATTTTATGAGTTAGGTGAAAGGACAAGATTGTGATTTACCTTATCACTTTACTCAGGTTTCTGGATCTCCTTATTAATGTCTCTAATAAACTGATCTTCAAAGAATACAATATCTCGACTTCTAACTATTTTCTTTGTAATAGGATCAAATAGTTTATAGCCAAACTCATCATTTCCATATACCAAAAAGATGCATTCCCTAGGTTTTCCATCTAGCTTGGATCTCTCATCCTTTGGGATGTGCACAAATGCTTTGCAACTGAACACTTTCATATGATCATAGGAGACATCTTTATTATGCCATACTTTCATTGGAATATCTCTATCCAGAGGAACTGAGGGAGAAAGATTGATCAAATTAGCAACTATCTTTACCACTTCTCCCCAAAAGGTTTTGGGTAACTTTGCAAGTGACAACATGCTCTTGGAAATTTTCACAATAATCTGGTTCATCATTTCAGCTAGACCATTTAGCTAAGGAGTCTTTGGAGGAGTCTTCTAGTGTCGAATACCATGACTCTTACAATACTCTTAGAACGCTCCCAAGTATTCACCTCCATTATTTGTTTTGATACACTTCAGCGTCCTACCAGTCTCTCTTTCTACAATCAAATGGAATTGCTTGAACACATTTACCACTTGGTCTTTCATTGTCAAGGTATATAACCACACCTTTCTAGAGTGATCATTAATAAATGTGACAAAGTAGTGTGCCTTACCAAGTGATCTTGTTGGCATAGGACCACAAATATTATAATGCACTAGATCTAAAACATGCTTACTTCTACGTGGAAGTGAACTCTCGAAGCTGACTCTATGTTGCTTTCTAGCTAAACAATCTACACAGCTCTTCAAATGTGTGCATTTCACCTTCAAAACTATATTCTTCTTAGCTAGGATATCTAGCCCCTTTTGGCTCTTGTGGCCAAGCCTTTTATGCCATAGCTCTATTGTCGCTTCTTCCTCCCCCACATTGATGGTGTCTCTAATGACATGTGCTTGCATCATATATAGAGAATGCTACTTCTTTTCTCTGGCTACCACTAAGAAATCCTTGGAGAGTTTCCAATGTCCTTCTTTAAAGTTGTCTAGTTTCATCACAGATATCAAGCTCAATCTAATATCTGGAACATGTTTGACATTTCTTAGAATTAGTCTGCAACCAATATCTATCCTTAAGTAAACATCTCTAACACCGACTACTTTACTTGAATAATCATTTTCCATCTTTACTTCATGATAGTCTCCTTGAGTGTAGGATGAGAAGAAGTCTCTTTTGGATGTCACATGAATTGAAGCACCACTATCAATTATCCAATTTGTTTCTTGGGTTGCCAAGCTGACAGCATCAACATCACTCATGTCTCTAAGGATGTAAGCTTCTTGATTGACAATTGAAGCTTGATCTCCACCATTCTCATTTGGTTGATGTTTCTATTGCTGCTCTTGCTTCAGCTTTCTGCAATTCTTCTTTATATGTCCCTTCTTGCCACAATGATAACACTCAATCTTATTTTTGGCTCTAGACTTGCTTCTATTATTTCCATGCTTTTGTGAATCTTTGCTTTGGCTCCTTCCTTGATTTTATGTAACTAGTGCTTTAGAATTAGAACTTGTAAAGCCTACTGTCTTTCTCTTTGTTTCTTCATTCAAGAAACTACTCTTGATTTGGTTGAATGATACAACTCCATTTGGGACTGAGTTTGTTATCAACATTCTAAGTGTCTCCCAACTTTATGGCAAGGAACCATGAATTATCAAATCTTGTCATTCTTCATTGAAGTTGATCTTCAAATCTGCAAGTTGATTCATAATGCCTTGCATCTCATTGAGGTGGTTAGACATGGGAGTACCTTCTTTGTACTTGGTGTTTATCAATTTTGTTATCAACTACATTTTATTTCCTCCCGTCTTTCCAGCATACATCTCCTCTAACTTATCCCATAGACTTTTGGTAGATTTTTCTGTGGAGACAAGATAATTAACATTATCATCCATCCAATGGCAAATATATCCTACAACTTGCCTATCCAACATTTGCCACTCCTCATCATCCATTGCTACTGGATTTTTACCAATGATAGGAGCATAACACTTTTTACAGTATATAAAATCTTCCATTTTCCCCTTCCATAATTGATAATTTTCAGAATTCAAATAAACCATTTTGCCAATATTTATATCCCTGCTATTGACTTCACTACTGTTGCTAGTGTTTGCCATAACAACACATAGAAATACTCACAAATTTTGTAGCAAATTCCATGGGCTATAGTACCATAGACTACTATAGGAACCTTCTCTGCTATAGTGAACAAGTTGTTATAGTGCTGAGCTGCTACAGTGTTGTTTTACTATTTGTGATCTTCAACCTAGTATTTCTATACTAGTTGTTGGGAAAAAGAAGGGCACAACACCATGAACGAGCTTGTGCAAGATTTTCCCACATGTGTGTTAAAATTAAGATATAAACTAATAGGGTAGACAACTAAAGTAAAGTGAAAAATAATAATACCCAATAACATAAGGACTCATATGGTTCATCCTTCCTTGGGTGAACTCCAAAAAATCTTCTTCTACTAATAAATAGTAGTCTCTCTAGCTAATTACTAGAGGTATACAAAATTGACACACATCCTCAAGAAAAATATTCTTAAAAAAACAAGGAGAAATTTCACATCCCTTTAGGAAAAATTCCTAGAAACCCAAGCTCACAAGGCTTATTTCTGTGTCACTCCCTTTGGCCTCTCTTTCTCACTTTGGCCATTGGCTTCTCTTCTGCCCCTACTCCCATTTTCCATTTTCCTTGGATTTATGGTCAAGGGAAATGCCTTGTGCTGCCTAACTTAACAACTAACCTGGGCAACTAATTTTGGTTACCTAACTTAGCAACCAATGTGGACGACTAATTTTGGTTGGCTTAGCAGGCAGCCTTCCCTCCCCTCCTTTTTATTTATTTATATATTAATGTGTT
Organism: Gnetum montanum; assembly: GCA_015680685.1. NCBI lineage: Eukaryota > Viridiplantae > Streptophyta > Gnetopsida > Gnetales > Gnetaceae > Gnetum > Gnetum montanum. Next base: position 449,989 of record MNCI01038082.1, on the reverse strand, counting down.
ATTGGCTTCATGTTGCAAGGACCCACACACATCATTGTGAGTAGGGGAATATATTGATTCTTGAGAATTTCAAGAGAATGTGGGAACGAGAATAAACAAGTAGATTAGTGCTAAATCATGGGTGTTTTTTGGGTCGTCATTTTTCTCAAATACCTCGGTGCCCCAAACTTGTCTATGTTTTGCAAGCACGATGATTGGAGAATGGAAATTATGGAATGGTGAGAATAATAACGAATATGTCAAATGCTCTGCAGCTTTTGACCACTATTACTCCTTCCTTCATTTTTTAATCCCTTGCTTTCTTCTTTTGTTGTACATAATCTTAAAAACACCCAGAACTTTTATCATGACATATTGAAATGGATGAAAATTCTGAATCATAGATTGAAAAATCGGATGAGATTGGTAAATCGATAGTCATTTTTGATAAATCAAATTGGAAAAATTTGAATAAATTAGTGTAATAATTAGATAAAAATCATCAATATTAGCAAAATAGAGTAGTTATATTCACCCATGCTGGTAGCTACATTTTCCAATTCTTTTCATCTAAGAGCTCAATTAGAGTGGAAAATCAAATATTGAAATTTTAGTTATCCATTGGTATTAGAATTAGTAATAAACAATACATTAAACTTAGAAATCAATAACAATATATTACTATTTATTAGATTAAATGTTTGATCTAATTTTGAATTGGCTTTAATGTTGCATTGTAATATGTGGCAGATCTTGTGATGAATCATAGATTTCTCAAACTATGAGCTAGATAAGGGGGACTTTCAATAGAACATGAGGGAAGCAAAGAGACTTTGATGGATCACCACACCCAAGGAGTCCTCTTGGAATGTATTTTAGAAATTACTAAGGATTAATCTTGGTGCGAATGCATACTACATAGCAATTCAAGTATTTAGCAATCATTTATAGGTGTTTTGATTTTAGATTGTTCTAGAATTTTCTACTTATTATTAATGAACCATCACTTAAAGGCTTAATACTTATTTTTGCAAGATGAAGTTTTGGGAGAGGGAAAAAATCTAATATTTTTCAAATAACTGCAGGCTCAATCAAATTCGAATTTTATAACTTGAAAAATCACCTTTACCATCTTTCCAAAAGATAATGCCTTGAAAAACCAAGTACTTATTGATGCATAAATTTTAGACACATCAACATCCAAAAAATCTTGTTTAAGAAGACTATTTCTTAAGGTGCCTCCCATATGAGTATGGAGACCCAGGAATAGTCTCATCTAGAGAGGGCTATGTGATGTTACGATTAAATGAGGATCCTACCCTCTCGTTGTTATGATGCCCATTGCTGGTCACACCGGCCACTTTGACGTTACCGCCTACTACTGCATGCATGTGGCTACCAACTGCCACTGACCCCACTTGTAGTTGATAACTATCACTGACTACCACCTACAGCTATTAACCATCACATGCATCACGATGTTGCTCGCCATAGTTGCTACCACGTGCACAGCTACCACTGGCAACGTTCTAGTCAACTATTACAACAAACGTTGCCATCGTAAGCGTCGCCAATTTGTTGATTGCGCACCGCCTTGGCACACTACTTGCACATTGCCATGCGCTGCTATCTGATATTCAGTGCTTCTAACACGTGCTCGACCGTCGTTCGCTGCCATGCATCATCTGTAACATTTGTCATCATTGGTGTGTGTCGTCTAAAAATGCTCGTGTGCGTAGTCTACCATTGTTTGTGCACCTCACCATTCAAGCGTCTACCACCATTGGTCTTTCCTGAGCCTCTGTCAACCACTGGTTAGTGAGACTCTGATTCCCCATTGCCTCCTAGCTACTGTTGGTCCCTTTTATAAGCACTTGCCAATGCCCTTAAATCACCATGTCCACCACCTGCTTCACCATGTTGCCCACTATGTCGATTACACCAATTCTGCACGTTCATCACTTGTAATTGTAACATCTGCCATGTTCTGCCATCACTAGCCATGTTCTACTACCATTGACACCATGTTCTCCACCACTAATGCAAGAATTATGTACAAGAAATGTTCTAATTTTGTACGCCCGATTGGTAGAACATAGAACTTGGCTTCAAAGTTGTGAGATCCATCAGAGTTGTGAGCCTACCTCTCTCTCTTAAATTTAAAAAACACATCTAGAAACTGCATATCTTACTAGGGAGTTGAAGCTAAACCATCATGCAACCAAAGACCATTGGTTCTCACCAAAAATCACTTTATGTTTAAGTGCTTAATTCTTTATTTGGGGTAATGTTGGGCACATTTAATTCTTTATTCATTTTTTGGTCACTGTATGTGATACTAAGATCACTGTGGTTCACGGTCAGCTTGCATAGTTGCATTTTACAATCACACATTAGACTTGAGTATTTAAAATTTTTTCCTATATGTTTGTGTTCCCCCTAAAACACATGCATCATAAATCCATGCCTTTTTTACATCTCAAAGTTAAAAATATTATACTAGTCATTTATCTACTACAAACTCTTGTAAGTCAAGATGAAGAAAAATCAACTTAACTATTGTTGATGGATGACAATAATCTTTTATAACACTAAATAAGTTAAAGGTTGCATGACACCTATCATTCATAACATCACAATGCACTATGTAATTTTTTTAAGTAATGGATTTAAATTGTGAAACTATATCTTAGTGATTTAACTAATAAGTTATGGCCTCATGCTTAGCATAGGCAATGTTGGCATCACCGGTACTCACCATTGCATGCCCTAAAAAATCAAAGAAAATAAAGTACCCTTTTAAATCAGTTAATTATGTAACTAGTTAAATGTACAAAGCACGGTCTGGCAATGCAATCATGGTGTACAACTTTTCTTCTTGTACTAAGAAAATCTGATATCCTTTAAATTGTATCATCATAAACTCTTTAGTTGAGGTTAGAGAATGTGCTCCATGGATTCTTTTTGTGGATGTTTGATGTGGTGCAATTGATGTTGTTTTAGAAGAAATGCAAATGAAGGAATTTATTATTGAATTGATGTGCCGATGAGCTTGAACAATAACAATCATGGAAAACAATGACACATCGACCCTGTGACAACGTAAGGAAATAAAAATGAAGGACTTCATTAGTTTATAGCTTAGACTAGTTATTGTGCAACAAATGTAAGTTTTTCCAAAGTCAAGCTACTTACCTACATGGGGTGGAAAACTACTCTACTCATTTGTCATGAAACTTATTGTCCATAGGCATTTGATATCAATGTGAGCCCCTACCAACAACTACCAAGAATGAGAGCTTATTTTGCCCATTAATTTCTTATCCATAGTCCATGTCATCAAGGAATAGTGGAAAATTCTTCCTTTTAACTTTAAAAATTTTCCATTGTCAAAATCTAAATGAATGGGCAAAATAAGCTCTAATCCTTGGTAGTCACTACTAGGGGCTCACATTGATATCAAACACATATGGATGATATGTTTCATAATAAATGAGTCGAGCATTTTTCCACCCACATGCAGGTAGGTAGCTTGACTTTGTAAAAACATACATTCACTACGCAATAACTAGTCAAGTCCTTCATTTGTATTTTCTTATGTTGTCACAGGGTCGGTGTGTCACTGTTTTTCACAATTGCTATTGTTCAAGCTCACCCATACATCAATTCAATAATAAATTCCTTCATTTGCATTTCTTTTAAAACAACATCAGTTGCACCGCATCGAACATCCACAAAAGAACCCATGGAGCATGTTCTCTAACCTCAACTAAAAAGTTTATTATGATAAAATTTGAAGGATACCAGATTTTCTTGATAAAAGAATAAAGTTGTACACCATGATTGCATTGCTAGACCATGCTTTGTATGTTTAACTAGTTGCATAATTGACTGATTTAAAAGGGTACCTTATCTTCTTTGATTTTTAAAGGGCCATAATGGTGAGTACTTGACTTTTTAAGGCATTATCTTTTGGAGGGATGGTAAAGGTGATTGTTTCTCAAGTCGTAAGATCCGAATTTGATTGAGGGTGCAGTTATTTGAAAGATATTAGGTTTTCACTCATCCACTACCCCTCCCAAAACTCCACCTTGCCAAAATAAGTATTGAGCCTCTCAATAATGGTTCATTAATAACAAGTAGAAAATTCTAAAACAATCTAAAATCAAAACACCTATAAAAGATTGCTAAATACTTGAATTACTACGTAGTATGCATCCTCACCAAGGTTAATCCTTAGTAATTTCTAAAATACATTACATAATTCTTTTTTATGCACCTTTTATATATTAATGTAGTTTCTCTAGTTTTCCAATAAATCAAGTTGTCATCAATAGCGGACTATACTTCTTCAATCTTACATGGTTTAGTTTAAATTTCATTTGTAATTATCTTGCTAACAACTCTTTATCATACCTATGTAAGTTGGATGAGATTCTCATTTTGCTCTTTATCTTCTTTATTGTTACTTTAACTACATAAGGGAGTTGTGGTATTTCAAACTTCTCTAGTTGACAGGAATTGACTCTAAACAATACATAAGTTAGATAAGATTTTTATTTTACTCTCGCCATACAAGTCTTTATTACTTCTTCATCTATATAATTTAATACAATTTTAATATATCAACTCTTTAGCTAAGAGGATTTGACTCTAATACATCCTTTTCATTCATCTATGAGTTAATATTATGCATACTTGTTTATTAATTTCAGTGAAAATATGAATAATGACAAAATAAAAGTAATAATACAAGGTTTAAAAAATCACTCACTATAAACAGTTCAACTACTTAGAATCATGTTCCAATCAAATGGTAAATTTGAAAAGGATAAAAGAAATATTTTTTATGGGAAGGGGTGTTAGACCCCAAAAACAAAATGTATTATAAAAAAATTGTAGAGTACAATTGAAGAGAAGCACTAAAGAGAGTGAAACTCTAACATAATAAAAATGGAAAGGCCTCACTCTTTTGAGGATGTCTTTTTAAGTTTTCATCCTTCTTTTCAATTGTAAAAAACCTCTACTTTGAGAAAAGAAAAGGATCTTACCAAAAAGTATTCTTTTGGGTTTTCACTTCCTACTAAGGGCTTTTTATAAATGAAAAAGAAAACAATTGAAGGATATATTCAAGGTTGCAACTAAAGCATGAGCTATTAAATGATGATACCTTGTGTTGATAAAGGAATAACATTAACTAAAGAATCTTTACACTAAATCACAGTACATCAACACTTCCAAATGACATAAAGAATAAGGGATCAAAAGCAAATCCAAATGTGAAGCAAAAATCCTTAGAGTTAAGGAATATCATCAAATAAAACTTCCTTTAACCTTGGCTTAAAGCCATGTAAATATGAGTAGCACCAAGAATAAGAACTTCAAACAAAGGAACAAGTAAAATAGAAATAGATGAATGAGACTTCCTTATTGTAAAGAAGACATTTAAGATCATGACCACATAAATGAAAGGGATGAATATTAATAGGAAAACCTTGATGAATTAAATACCCTAAAAAATGTTAATTTTTGAAAATGCGGAAGCATTCTATATCTTCTAAATTTGATATTTTATAAGTTGATGAGTGGTGAGAATTCCCCTACACCCAACAATACAAATCACAAGTATTACATGCAACCTAATTATAATTTAGGAATGTGTTAATGTAATTTCTAGAAAGTTAATATGTAGATCATTAATCATTGTCTTTCCACTAGAGTTAGTTGTGATTAAGATGTATGATTTAACTCACAATGAGGTATATGATATAATGATGATATTTAGCTATAATAACACTCAAGTAAAATATGGTAATTAATTGTTTAAACTAATTATTCTAATAAACAATAAAGGTAAATCCTATATTAGCCTAGAACAATGAGCATCCATTCCCAACTTGTTATACATGCCTTGAACTAGTATAACTATTACTAGGATTACCAAGGAATATGCTTTTAAGCAAACCAAATGTTATTACTGCTAGGATATGAAAAAACTATATATTATGCTCAAAAATGTTTGACCCAATTTTCCAAATTGTTATTATGTAATGGAAATTTAAATGACATTAGTAATGTAAATAACATAGAAATATAAAGTGCATTAGAAAGTACAAGTCTATTCTAAGTGAAATGTTACAATGAATAAGAATGATATTGATCTTATTGGCATCATGGAATTGTGTCTTGGCAATGACACCAATGATGAGTAGTGAGAGTTCCCCTATGCTTAACCATACAAAATACAAGCATTGTGTGAAACCTAATGGTAATCCATTAATGGGTTAATGTAATTTTTAGAGAGTTAATGTGTAGATTATTGATCATTGTCTTCCCACATGAGCTAGTTATGATGAAGTTGTATGTCTTAACACATAGTGAGTTATATGATATAATGATGCTATCTAACTATAATAACACTAGAGCAAAATATGATTATTGATTGTGTAAACTACTTATTCTAATGAACAATAAAAGCAAATTGTATGTTAGCTTAGAGTAATGAGGATCTTTTCCCAAGTTGTTGTACAAGTTCTAAACTAGTGTAACCATTATTGGAATTACCAAGTGACACACTAGTAGTTGAACCAAGCATTATCACTATTGGGATATGAAACGACTACATGTTATACTCAAAACTAGTAATAGTCATTTCACCAGGTTATTGTTATGTACTAGAAATGTAAATGACACTAGAAATGTAATAACAAGGAAATGTAAATTACATTAGAAAGTAAATATCTATTCTAAATAAAATTCTACAATGGATAACAATGATCTTTATCTTACTATTGTCATAGACTTACATCTAGGTAGAATGTCACTCAAATAAGACCTTGTATGATCACTTCAAATTTACTTTGTAGGCACTCACAAACTAACAATAAATTCATAGAATAAAATTACAAGTGTTTAGTTAAGGATGGACTAAAAGGTGCATTAAGTGTAGTAGTTGAGCATTATTTATAGACATCACCTACCTTAAACATATCACATCTATGATGTCATACTAAAGCATATAATATTGCATCTACGATATCATAGGTGCAATATTGCACTTGATTTATTTAGTATTCATCATACCCCTATGACTAACTAATAATTCATATTTGAATTAAACCAAAGTTGGATTAAGTTTGTTACAAAGTTATAAAAGTGGAATTAAGTTTATTAAGAGTTTTTATCATTTTTGTAAAACCCCACTTGAATAAAGTTTTGTAATGTAGCACTCAAGTCAATGTTATACAATCTATTAGTTATTTAGTTCATTAGTGTCACTGTCATAAATTTTGTAAAAAACTCTTTTCTAATTTTGTTTAACTCAAGGATGAGTTTTTAGTTAGTCATGGGGTATGATGTACAAGTCTTTTGATGAACTATGATGTCAAAGATGTAATGTCACATTTTATGATGTGATGTCTCATATGCAAATTTGTAGTGGTAATAAATGCCTATAAATATACCATCTCCAAGATTGAATGCATCATTAATGTAATAGGTATAAAGACTCTATCAGTTATTTTCATGAATTTTAGAAATAGCTAGTTAGTGTCCATAGTTTAGATTTGGGGTGTTGGAACTTGAAATAATTGAAACATAGGTACACCCCAAGATTTATAGAAGTTTATAACTCAATGCTACCTAGTAGAATCAAACCTATGACCTGGGGGGTTACCAGGCCAACACTCACACCACTAGGCCCATGGTATGGATTTGAAATACTTGTACATAGTGTTATTTGAGTGGCATTATACTTAAACACATTCCATAACTATGATAAGATCGAGATCATTCTTATCTCTTACAATATTTTTAACTTACACTAGATTTTACTTTCCAAGCATTTATTTTTCTATATTCTTTACATTTTAATGCACTTAACTTAATAATTTACACTTTCATCATAGTAAATTAGTAGAGTGAGTATGACTAGTTTTGAGTTCAATGTGTAATTGCTTGGTAACCAAGTAGTGATATTCTTGGCACATCTAGTAGCTTATTACTTGGTAATCTTGGTGGTGATTACCCTAGTCTAGGATTTGTATAGAAAATCACAAGCAAATGCTCATCACCCTTATACTAGATTAGGATTTGCTTCACTGTTATATTAATTAGTTAAGTACTATATTTTACATTTATTAATTAAATATGCTAAAAAATATCATTACTATATGCCTCACTATGTAATAATCTATATGCTTAGAACCACAATCCAAGTGCGAAGATAGTGAATCGTAATTAATTAACAACTTGTTTCTACATAAATGTTTATTACACATTTATAAAGATGCCTCCACAAACTAAGTGTTGAGATACTTAGCTCGTGGCTGTAAATAGTCTTTAGATCAATGTAACCCTCGATATGGTATCGATTATGAAACAAAGGGGCACGAATTCTCTAATTAAATACGAACTTAGCATATTGCACACAAACTAGGAATCATAGGGAATGATGAAAAAGATAAGTTTTTAATGATAAAAATGAATAAGTGTAAAATCATAGGAAAAATGTTTAAGTATAGATTATCAAAAAAAATTAAGTTTAGGATAGGCTATGAATGATGGAATAAAAAAATTAAGTGTAAAATGTGGATGAATAGTATAAAATATTAAAATAGTATAACTATAATGTGAAAGGAAGGATCTCATTTCCCTCCCCCAAATAATAGAATTTTTAGGCTAAAAAATGACTAAGTATAAAAAAGGCTAAAAATTTGAATAAGTATAGAATATGATACTGGAGATAGAAAAAATTTTAAGTATAAAAATTATATAAAAGGATATATAATGTTGAAATATTAATGTTATTATGTAGAGAGAAGGATGTCAAATCTTTCCCTAAAAAATCAAAGTTTTATGTGAAAAATATAGTTAAGTGTAAAATGCTAAGAATTTGACTATGTAAAACACTGAGAATTTGATGAAGTATAGGATGTGATGTAGGAGATGGAAATAATTCTAAATATAAAACTTATATAAAAGAATATAAAATATTGAAATATTAATATTTTTATGTAGAGAGAAGGATGTCAAATCCCTCTCTAAAAAATAAAAATTTTATGTGGAAAAACGGTTAATTATAAAATGCTAAAAATTTGACTAAGTATAGAATGTGATGTAGGAGATAAAAAAATTCATAGGTATACAATGCAAGTAAACAAGTGTAGAATAATAAAAGTGAGATTCTTCAATATGAGAAAAAGGTTCCAAGTCCTTTTCCAAATAATAAAATACTTTCTTGATGAGTTGCGAAGTATTCACCTCCTACGGATAACCAAACTATAAATGATGGGAGAAAAGCATAAGTGTGATAGAATGAACAAAAAAAGCTCAGATCTTAGGCAAAATATAGCTTTGGAGGATGGAATTGAACCTCTAGATGATTATGTGATGGATGAAGAAGCCGTAGATGTGATTTAGAGTCAAACTTGGGTCAAAATAGGGCTTTTTTGATCGAGATTCTTATCATTAACAAGGGAGCTGAAAAAATTCTAACTCTTGAAAGTGCTGCATAAGCCTAAAAATTCTATCTTTGGAAGTGACATTGAAGGTTCAAAAGGTGTTGAAGATGGTTGAGGAGCACACGGGAGCTACAGTGGTGACAAGCACTTGTGCTTTTGATTACTCAAAATTTGAAAAGTCGTCTCAAATCTCAAAAGATTTGACCTCAAACTTGTGTTTTGAGCTTGTATTTATAGGCCCAATGTCACCAAATTTAACTTAGGGTTCCTAAAATTGAACTTGAAGTTAAGTGTAACTTATCATTGAGTTTGAAAATAGCAAGTTTAGTATTTGGTTTTAGTGAATGTGGCAACTTGTAAACGTGATCCAAAATTGATGTTGACACTGACACTAACATCAACGTTAATGCTAATGCTGACATTGATGCAATGTCAACATCAATTCCTAGAGTTATAAAAAATTTTTGACAAATTTTCCAACTAAAAATTCTAACTCTAGAAAGGCCAAAATTGACCTCGAAATATGTTAGGATGGTAATTTTGAAGTGTTGAGAGATCCATAGACTAGTGGAAAGTTATGAACCTGATATATGGGATGATTTAAAGATGTTGAGATGGGTTTTGATCTTACTAGTGTTCCATACCTAGCCAAAAATTTTAATTTTCCAAGTTTCAAAAAGCTTGTGGAAAAGTGCAAATTCTGGAAGCCTAGAGTGCAAAAACTACTATTGATGAGTCATCTTGATTTTGGGGATCCATGGTGCATGTCAAAACATAGTTTTGGTGAGATTTGGGAGTTCCAGTGATGGTGATACTAGTGTTACACTAACATAGCATTAGCATTAGTTCCAAGAGTTAGAGAAAATTTTGACAATTTTTTGGGTTTTTCCAAAGTTGCTAGAATTGATATTGAAAAGTTGGGATATGACTTTGAACAATCCCTAGGGCCTCCAAAGATCAAAAAAATGCCTTGAAAGGTTATATTTATGGGCTTTTGTGTTATAGTGTTGAAGAAAACCCAATTTGACATCTAATCACCTCCAACATTGAGAAAACTTTTGGCCTTGGGGTCCCACAGTCAAATTGCCAAATTTGTCAAATTCAAACTTTGTAATGTCGGGGAAGCGTAGGATGTACCATTGGTGGTCCTGCATGATGCAGAATCTACAATAGCTCCAACACTTAGAAAATTTTTGGCCTTGGCTAGCTCCAACACTTTGAAAAATGTTGGTTTTAGAGCTCTTTAGAGATGTTGAAAAATTTAGTCCATAAGTTGGATTATGAACCTAGATGGTTCCTAATGGTCCTTAAGAACTAAGAATAGTCTTGTGATGATGTATTTGGGGGATGTAATGCTCAAGTCCTCATGGAAGGAGCTTCAAACCAGACTTAGTTTCATTTTGAAGCAAAGTGAGAAATTGGGTACAATATAACTATCTAGACATCATGCAAGTTTCTTCTATTGATTATGATACTATCACTTATAATGCTTATGTATCATATGATTGGGCATAGGGTCTAGTCCATCACTCATCAATTAGGATTTTAATAACTCTTTTTGGTCATTAAATGATTAATTATTTTGGGAATTGTAAATAAATTTGAATTGTAATATCCATTTGCTTAAATTAGCTAGGATTTAAAAGATTTGGACTTATTTCAATGAGGATTTGAGTAATTATTAATTAGTTACTTTTGGGTACTCTTATTCTCCTTGTGGGTACTCTTAATCCTTTGATATTTCTTTGTGGATAATTATATATTCTACCTTTAGTTCATTTCCATCATGACATCAAAGAAGAAGATAATCTAGGCTTTAGCCAAAGATATGGAAGATGAGAAATCCTCTCAAGTACATTTTGAACAAACTTGATAAGATAAAAGAGAACAAATAACATCCTACATCATTAAGGGTATCTAGACGAGAATAACTCAAGGACATCTTCACCAAGGACCTCTTCATCAAGGCATTTATCCATGCCACATCTTAAAGATGACATTCCTTTTAAGCATGAAAACTTTAGAAAGAATAAGAGATAAGAAAATGAGGTTCCTCATACTCCAAGTGTTGAGAACAAGTCTCATGGATTCATGTTTTTAAGAAAATTAAAAGAAGGAATGTACTTAAAAGCCTCAGAGAAATCCAAGTAAAGGGATTGAGCTTACTTTTACTAGAGAATTTAGGCATGCTTCTAGATTTCCCCATGTTGAAGTAAAAAACTTTAATAGAATAGAAGTTATTAAATCTCTTGTTTCTTGGCTCAAGTTGTTGAAGAAATATTTTAAGCTTGAAGATATAGAAGATCATCAAAAGATGGATATGTTGAGATAAAGCTTGAAGATATTACACAAGTTTGGTGGGGAAAAGAGAGTCATGCTTATGTTGTAAGTAATGGAACTCCAAGTAAGAATTAGACTCTTATGTAATTTATGCTCAAGAAAAAATTTAAGAAGACCCAACATAGAAAAGAAGTCATTCAAAGGTTGAAATTCAGAAAACAATGTAAGAAAAGTATAAAAACAATATTACATGGATTTTTGGAAAGCTTTCCAATAAGGTAAGGTTCATTAGGATGAGTATCAACAGGCTTCAAACTTTCAAGATGTATTGAAGAAGAAATATCAACAAAAGCTTATGATGGGACATGATATCGCATCGTCCCCCACAATATCGCGTACGCGATATCGTGGTGCACTGTCATATCTATAAATAAGAGGTGGAACTCCCNTATTTATTATTTATCATTTAATTACTTTATTAGTATTAAATCTCTCTCAACCCTTCTCTCCTAGTTAAGTGCCTCAATACGATCGCTTCGAGCACGTACGTTACGCTTGGTGATCCCAGTAACGATTAGCGTTTGGTAACCAAATTTGCATTGGTTCAGGGTGTGAACGGTAAGTGGGAATAGATGCTGATGCTAGGTTAATTCAGACTTAGTTAGTTAGTTAAAGTTAGTCTATTAGTCTCTTCAACCCTTCACCTCACTAGCATAGGAGATAAAACATAAAAGACATAAAAATCATATACCTTAGACATACTTAACCATACACTGTGACAAATACAAGTAAGTCTGGGAAGACAAAGAATAATTAACCTTAAGTGTTCCATGAGGCATGTAGGCACTTAGTCTATGGAGTTTGACCGGATCGCACGTGTTACGCTCGTATTCGTATGGTTGAGTGTAGGGGTACCTCGCCACTAATCAGCTTACATTTGATAAGCTTCAAACTTTAGATGAGGCTTTTGAGTTAGCTCTTAAGGTTGAAAAAGAACTCCATAGCTATAATAGAGGTCCTAATATTTCTAAGGGCAAAGATTCCATTGCTTCTAAAAGGGATAAAGGAGTCACATGAGAAAAACATTAAAAATAAGTAAGTCCATCTGTTGAATTATTAATCAATAAGAGGGCATCCATGAAATAGAAAAACAAAAAATTTAGTTTCAAACTTTAAGAGACTAACAATGGTCCTTTAATTTTGAAATAACATCACTTATGCATTAAATAGGTAACACTCACTATTTTAAGACTTTTGTAAAGATATCAATTTTTGTAGCAGAACAAGAATATGATGAAAATAACATTTCTGTAAAAATATTATTTTTTGAAAATATTATTTTAGCTTAATAACATATTGTAGTAATAAATTTTGATAATTATTGATTCCATGTACATGAAAATTAAATGACCTAATTTGATTATAGTTTTAATAACAACATTTAGTGAAAAATCCTTATTGTAAACGTTTTGCAGTTGGTTCAAGAAAATTCTTAAATCTATATGATGTTATCCTATTAGTTAAGAGTCTCAACATAAAAACACAAGGTTGCAAATTCAATTATAATGAGCAGAGCAAGTTATCAACTAGCCATAAATTCTATAAACGTTCATTCTTAAAAGTTGAATTTCAATCAATAAGTATAATCTCTTGGGGCAAATACTCCATTGTTTTGAAATAACGTATCAAATTTAGTTCTATTAAACATTTAAACGTGAAAATAATTTTTTTATTTTTAAAATATATTATTTAAAAAATAAAGTACATTATAATAAATGTACTTTAATATGGGCATTTGCAATAGCAACATCAATAGCAACATGGTTTAGGAAAAAATTTGCAAACAATGCAAATATGACTCTAACAAATGTTATGGTTATGAGACAGTGGTAATTTGGAAGTTAATTATAAGCCTTGGACTTGGGATCATGTGCCTTGTGTTTATAGTCTAAGCTTGTTCAGTTGTAGTTTGTGTCTCCTAGGTATGCTTCCTTGCCTTTTGTATCATACTTTTTGGTTTTGTGCATGTCTTAAGATCCTTAGGATGTTTTCAACCTTGTTTGAACACCTCGAGATCCTTTTGACATGTTCCCTTGGATTTTGGATCTCATCTAGGATCAACACTTGGGATCTTGGCAAGGGGATGTGTTGACTCTCCTGCATCAACACATCCTCTACTTGTCCAATTTTGGGTCCAGGTACCAACAGTGTGATATGATTGGCTTAGGCTGTGTTGACAGACCTCTGTTGATGCCTAGGCATTAATGACCTCCATTGTTACATTGAAAAAACTATAAATACTTGGGATGATCTCTCATACACATCTTAGCATACTTAGACATTTTATTTTGGCTTTTGGCATCTAGTTTGTGTGAAGACCTCTTTTTCCCTTAGGTAAGTTGATTATTTTCCCTATTTGTGTGTATTTTGATTCATCACTTTTACAAGTGTGACTAGACCTTGTCAAAGTTCTACCTTTCTAATGTAACTTGAAGCCATTTGGTCAATGTGGAGTCCAATGTTTGCGTAGTGAATAAAGCTCATGGGTTTTCCTTATTCTAACATTGATACCTTCAACATTAAAACATTACAAATATTTTATTGCTTTTTATGTGTGATATTGCACTTATGCCATAAGGGATTGTGATGCATGTGTGTTTATTATTGTTTTTGTCTAATATTTATAAAATCCAAAAAAAATCATAAAATATAAAATTATAAATATTTTTTGTATTATCTACTGTGGCAATAGAACCTTTTCCTTATATTATATGTATAGTAATATGTTCTATATTTATTAAATGCAATAATATACATGAGTGTTCTTGGCAATCCACGCAATATTATCTTCAAATCTTATGACCAGATCACATTGCGTTTTGTATGATAAATTCCATTGGTCAAAATCAATAGGACCGCTATCATTGATGTCATTATCGAGGAAGGCATTAGTGAATTATCTTGAAATACTTGTATATGTATAATGTTTCTTTTTTTAAGTTTTTGACTTTGTAGAAAATAAAGGATCAAAGTAACCATGGCTAAATTAAGTAATAAAAATTAATTAAAGTAGAAACCTGAATTGGTCCAAATCACTCTCAAAAACATCATGAATGAAGGAGCACTTCCTATCATGATCAAATTTCATTGAGACAAAGTGGGAAGATGACATGATGTGCATGGAAAATTTTGCAAAGAGCCTAGAGAAGCTACATCTACCATCTTCAAGGAGGCTTTGTCCAATCAAGGCTTTATTGAGAATTTGATAGATTACAAACCATTATCATCCCAATAATTAGAGTATGTTGTTGACAAGGTCTGGGATGTGTTAAATGAAAAGATGATATCATGTTTTAAGGATTTGAAAAAAAAAGTTATTGAAGTAGCTGTGAAGGTAATTACACCACAAGGTAGAAGTGGTCAAAGTAAAACAAAGGATGAGAGGTCTTTTCCTAATCAAATTTCTTATCCTTCTATCTAATTTGTTAGCCACAACCTCAATAAGGAATGGAACCTAATCTTTGGATCTTGGCATCATGGAGTATTTCCTCTACATCGTAACAATCTTTCTCATGTCATCCTTCCTACTATCATAAAACATAGTAGTCAATGAACCAAATACCTCATGTAATGTCCCATTAATATTGGCCATATCCACCATAACTATTTTAGTAGTCATAGATCCAACAATGTACATCATGGCCTTCTACATTATGATAGGAGGGAATTTTAAATTAGCCACAATGGAAACATGTCCAGTTTCTTAATGCAAGGTACTATCCTCATTTTTCATCATCATATACTATTGGGTAGTACCACAATAATCATGTTCCTTCCATGACACAAACTTCATCACCTCATAGATAGAAAATCATTTTCATAACAGAAAAAAAAATATAACTAGATGTGAATATTCATGCTCATCCCCTTTCTCACCATTATCTTCAAAGAAATGGGACCAAGGAGAGTATGATTCTAAAGAATAAGTTTAACACCTAGAATGCTTAACTTAATCATGGAGGTTACCAAGCGGCAGCGTTAAAATCAGTCATGGAGGAATAGTTCTCCATGTAATGGCTTCAATGGTAAAATATGGTTATTTGTTTGATGTATATTTTTATGTGCATATTTATTAAAACTAATGATATATTATTCTCTAATTTTCTTATTCATTTGGTTTGTTGTGATTTGGTGTGAATGTTTTTGAGCATACAAATCTATCAATTTTGGCTTGATATTTCTTTAGTGTGATTCCTTGTGTGTATTTATTTTTGATATTAACAATTTATCAATTTTTATTTTTTATAATCTTTTAATTATGTTTTTTGTGTATATGGAAAATCAATTAATGCGCTTTATGAACACTCACCTGATAAGCTAGCAATGGATGGATGAGTTATAGATGTGATGATAATGCAAGAGTGCTAAATGGGTCTAAAGTGAAGCCTTAATCGATGGAATGACCATGAAAAAAAATCATCCACCCACTTTCTTGTATTTATCATTGGTGAATTAGGCTTAGATTTAGTAGGGAGCTAAGTCTTGCATAATAAGTTGTTGAAGCTACTGTTATTGGAATTATGGATGGTTGGCGGCTCCACACCTCAAGATGTAAGCTCTAGAATTCTCAACGAGTGCTTGATCACTATCAAGGAAAGGGTGTGTTATCAAGGTGATTAGACCAAGGTGCATGTGTTTGCCATGCTTGGCCACCTTGGTCAGAAGAGGTTCATGATCTATGGACCTATGTATGTCATGTGGTGAGGGGTGAATTCTCATGTTTAGACAAGTCAAAGACTCTAGGTGATGATCTAGCACTCTAATCATTCTCATGATTTTCACTCACCATTCAAAAATATTCTTCTAATGAAAAAAATATGAAAAAATGAATTGAAAAAAAAATACATATGAATGAAATTGAAAAAACAAGAGAGTGAAAAGGAAAAAATCTTAAAAATTAACTAAAGAAGAAGAGGTGATTGGAAGAGTGATATGATTTCAAGCTTTAGTTAATGAAAATTGGTATTTTTACCTTCCTAGATAAACATTATGATTTTTCAAATTAAGGGCAAAATGAGTGGTTGAAATAATACCCATTTAACTCTTTTTTATGTTCAATTTGATGTCTAGATCACCTATCTCCCAAAAGGTAACAATCCAAGACAATCTCTTGCTCATACCTACCCATGGTCATGAAGGCCTAGAAGTCTCTTCCTTAGTGAACTTTTGTAATAGTAAATGTTTCTTGCACTCAATTTTTGAATCCATTTGTTTTTAAGGATTAAGATCATAACTCTTGATGTAAATCATGATCATATCTAAATTATGAAAATCTAATTTCTTAGTCATGGCATTGTAATCATTATTGGAATTACAACTAGTTAGCATAGCTAGAGGGATTAATGAGAGGTTTCAGTAAAGCGAAATTTGGGAAACCTATTGTGCATACATGCATGGATGGAGGAAAAATAAACTACCATTGACTTGGTTTGGTTTTACCAATGGTTCGATTGTGGAATAATCAAGGCTAGATTGCACTAGTAGTGGTAGGTATGATGTTACATTCAAAAGTGGAACTTGGATATCTATCCTTATTGTGTGGATGAGTAGTAGTCAAGGAATGCATCAGTTAATCTTTCATGAGGTGTAGAATGTGCTCATGTGCTACCAAAAGCTAATTGAATGGTTGGCTTGGAATCTAATGATGTTACACTCTCATCTTCTTTCTCTTATTCATCATTCATTCTCAATCTCTTTCTTTCCATTCTTGTGCATTATTATGTATGGTAGGAAGTTGATCAGACAAAGTAGAGGATGAGATTTGACCATTCACAAAGATAGAATTACATTTGATGTTATTGTCTTACTAATTATTGGAAATCCATGAGTGTCCTATTAATGGATTTTACAAGGGCAAGAATGACATGTGCCTACTATGGGAAGGACCTACTTGTGAATCCTTTGTGGCTTAGCATGATGAGCAAGTGAGCTCAAGCTTTTCTTTTAGTGATGATGATGGTTGCATGACATAAAAAATATGATTGATCTTCCACTTATCTTTGTGTTAATTCTACAAGCTTCAAGGTTTGATCATGAAAAACTATTCTTAGCTCACATCACTTATGCCAATTTGCTTAACCTTGGGGTATCCTATTTATCATCCATTTCTCTAAGCCCTCTTTCCTAGTTCTTGGATCATGAGAATGAGCAGATTTGACATTGTGATTCAAATTCCATGAGTTTGGATGTCATCCAAGATAAGATATTAATGTTTTAGTCTTCTAGCTACTTTGTGGCTTATTTGATTCAATTCTTGGTTAGATTTCTAAAATTTTCTTCAACATTTACTCTTCTTATTTTTTTCCTTGGCATTTTTCATGTGGTTCAAGCCAATTATCTTGTAACTTAGTTGTAGGGAAGACACACTAATTTGTGTATGTACTTTGTAATTTTGGTAGTTATTTAAATTATTTCCATATTATTTTTACTAATCCATGCATGTCTTGATTCTCTCATGGCCATGAGGAATATACTTATCATTGTTTCTATGGTTATTTTTTGTGATGGTAGCATAATGCCTTAAAGATATAACTTGATTTTTGGCATTTTTACAACTCATCATGCTTAGGTGATTGCACTTAGGTTTCTATAGACTTACTTAGGAGAAGATTGAGAGATCTTAGTCCTTGATCTATGGTCTTGCAAGACAACCACTGATCTTGAAATAAGAGGAGGAACAACATCAATTAGTAGATCCAACACCTGTATGTACGAGACCTCCCTCAAGAGAGAGATCTTCAAGTTGAGCATGTGCCTAGCAAGATCTTCTAGATAAGTATTAGAGGATATAGTAGGAGACAATTTAAAAAAGGATGACTTAGAAGAAGGTGTAGGCATTAATGACGTATGATAGAGATCCATCCACAAGGTTAGGATGATAGACCTTGCAGTGTAGCTACAAAGATTTCACATGTCCATACCCTATACTTCCAACTTCTTCTAGCTCCATGTAGGCATGTTAGTGAAATTTTATCTTGAGCCATCATCTCTTAGTACATTTTAGTGAGATGGCTTATAATTCCTCTACATTAATATTCTCATGCTATAGCCCCTATTGATAAGTGTGGCTAGACTCTATTAGACTGTTATCTTACTTATGTAGCCTAAAACCATTTAGTTGATGTAGAGTTTAGTGTTTGCATGGTAAATAAGGATAATGATTTTTCCTTACTCTATTGTTAATGCCATAAACATCAAAACATTAAAAATATTTATGTAATTTTCATTTTATCATGTTGTGATGATTTGTCCTTATCCAAGAAGGTCATAACTATACAAAATTGTATTAGGGCATTGAGATTGTGACTAAGAGCCATTTATTACTTTTTGTGTGTGGTTTTACAACTTTCTCATAAGGGATTATGACATGTGTGAGTGATTGTAAGCATCATGCTTATTCCTACAAGGGATTGTGCTGTGTATGTGTATATTATTGTTTTATTCTAATATTTATGAAATCCACAAAAATCATAAAATATAAAATTATAAATACTCTATCTATTTTCTACCACGACAACATGAGGTTTTCTCTTGTATCATATGTATTATAATCTCTTTTATATTTATTGAACACAATGATATACATGAGTGTTCTTGGCAATGCACTCAACATCATCTTTGAAGCTGATGAGTGGTGAGGTACTCCTACACTCAACCATATGAATACAAGTGCTCACGCACGATCCGGTTGAACTCTATAGATGGACTAGTTGTGGGATCTAGATAGTTACTCGTTGATTGCAGTTCACTATCTTCCCACCTAGACTAGTATTTGCTTTGTCACATATGTTTTAGCCCAGAGTGAGGTGTAAGATGTGGTTCCTATCACTATGTTGCTCCTAAGGACAATAGAGAATAACTTTGACTAAGCTAATGAGCAATACGGGAAGAAAATCTAAGCTAGCCTAAGTGTGATGAGCATCCATCCTTAATCATCCATACACATCTTGGACCTCGTGTACTACTTCTGGGATTACCAAGTGCACGTTACTTAAGCACTCCTAGAGACGCTACTAGCATACCAAGTAGTCACACTTAAATGCTCGTGATTAAGTCGTACTCATTCTGTGTTTAATGATAAGGATAGTAGATGAAGGTAAAGAAATATTAATTAAGAAAATAATAAATAAAAATAATAATTAAGCAATTAAAACTAAGTGAATGTTGCAATGATGAAGTAATCTCGATCTTTATTGCTGGTCATGCCTGTGTCCAAGTACATCACACTTGAATAAAGGTTTCGTACAATTACAATCATCACACTGCAGACATGCATTGGGGAAAGAGTTGAAATGAACTAAAAATGAACAAAAAGACTCTACTTCTATACTTACTTACTAACTCCCTTTTCCTATGCATCCAAATGTTTATTTATAGGCTCACATAGGAATCATGATATCGTGTATCTGATATCGTTATTTAGGTCGCAATATCGCGTGCTCGATATCATGGATCTGATATCACAGATCCGATATCCGAGCCTGACAAATCATGGTTCATCATACCCCCAGGACTGAATGAAAACTCATCCTCAAGTCGAAAAAAATGAGAACAAGCCCAATTGATTACACAGTGGATAGGTATGGGATTATTGACTAACTAGGAATTTATTCATAATGCAGTGGAGAGTTTAACATAACAAAATTGAGACATAGACACAAAATTTATTGGAACTCATGTGGTTCTTAGTGGTGGTGGTTCTTCCATGGGTCTCTTCCCCTTGTCTTGTGATCCAGGTTTTGGAAATTGATGGCTCTGAAGGAGTGCCTGGACCTTTTCCTCTTCGGTTTGGGGATCTTGTGCTATCCATGTTGATACTCCAATGTTCAATGGAGTTGACACCTCCAATGGACATGACAATTGCAGGAACATCTAGTTGGCCTTAACATACCAAGCCATAAATAGCCATCGTTCCTCTTCATAGGCTCTAGCTTTGTTCTTGTACTCCTAGTAATCCATAAGTCATCGAGCCAAATCTGCCACAACATCCTTCTGTCCTTGGTTGCTGGTTGTGACCACCTCTAATTTAAAACTTGCTACCTCCAAGTTTTGCAATGTCTTCTTGTGCTCTGCAAATTTCATTTCATATTTAGCATAGGTGGTTGCTACCTACTTCTCTAACTCTGTTCTCGGGCGTCCTATTGTTAACATGGCTAAGTTGGCATATTGTAGGTTTGCCAACTCCATGTACTCCATAAAATCTTGTATTTGCAGGTCCCGACTTTTGAGTTCTGCTTGGTGGATGAATGCATAGGTATCCAATATGGCCGACCAATCAGTGTTTTGAGCACTAAGAGCATTGATATGGGCCTTGGCCATATGGATTTATTTTTCTATTACATGTTTATACATCCCCACCTGATCCTTGAAGTGTTCCTTCAGTTTTTCATGTCACTTGGCCTCGTTTTGCCACGAGCTTATTTCAATTACAGTATTTTGATGGATTGTGCTTATGTCCTCCATTGAGAGGGTTTGATTTTCTTTGGCTAAGCGATTCATGTCTTGGTTGATCCTAACTAATTGTTCTCGTAATTGCTGAAAATTCTCTTTGAGAACATTCCTTTGTTTTTCTACAGTGGTCAACCGGAGATTGTTAGTAGCAAGCTATTTATTCTCCTCTTGTAAGGCCTTGAGTGCTTTGGCATATGCATATGTCTGAGCTTGTGACTTGGAAGCATCCTAATTGGCCTTCTCTTTCTCCTCCGCCACTCTTTTATTTTCTACCAACAATTTATTAAGCTGCTCCATCCAAAAGGACTCTAGCTGCTCTGTGGGGATGAATTGAGATGGGTCCCACTATGCAGCTTATAGGGTGATGAAATTCTCTTGGAGTCTTTCCAACTCTGCCTCTGCATGCTCAGCCCTGATCTCTGCCATGACCAGCTTTCCTTTGGTGGAGATGAGGTTTGATTGAGTTTTTGTGACATCTTGAGGGATGTCAAACAAGGACGTCATCACTTGTCATGTCTACAGCAACCAATCTAGCACATTCTCATGTTCCACAAGAGTCATCGAGGGATTGGCCAAAGTTTGAGCATCGCGTGCTTCTATAAAATCTATCAGTGACACAACAGGGACATTGAATGATTCTTTTATGTGGTCTGTGATCACTTCTATAGCTCTCACTGCATCTTAGTGCTGCATGACTACTACTGTGGCACCTTCACCAGTTTCTAATTGCACCTAAAAAGATGTAGTGTTGCCTGAGATCTGTTGTGACCAATGTGATTCCCCTTCTCCTATTTGAATTGAAACCTCGTCTCATGCAAGATCAATTGAGATCGTGGATTGTATGACATCATCTATGACCCTAAAGAGGTTGGTCTCATCATAGCTTCCCTAGCTGACCATCTCAGCGATGGCCCTAAGATGGCTCATTGATGGTTCATAGTCTTGTGGCAGTGGTGGTGGTTGGTCTTACTAGCCTATGTTGGGCCCTGCTTCTTATTGTTGACTGGGCCTTGTGCTTGGAAGTTGGCTAGGGCATGTAGTTTGACGTGCAGTGGGCCCCATCGTCTATTCTTATTTTGGCTCCAGCGTCTCACCAACACTTTTCCTTGTGGCTGGTGACTTTAGTAGTTCAGCAAATGAAGCATTTTGGGCCTTTCTAAGGATGTCATTGGTGTACCCTAGAATTCTAGCATGTTGGCATAACTTCTTGATGAGACAAGGGAAGGGTAATGCGAACTTCCCCATCTTGCATTCTTTGAATTGCCTTAAAATCTTTGTCAGATATAGATGGGGTAGGTTGGCATTAACTTTGCCCATCAATATAGCACTTCCTTTAGCCACATATGTGGAGATTCTATTAAATCCTTTTGTGGGGAAGATGTGATATGTGTCGATCTTGAAATAGATTCTCTCTTCCAGTGTTAGCTCTCCATACACTTTGTGTTCTTTGTTGTACATCATTTTAAACCACATCTTTTGTGCATTAGCATCAGAATGAGTGGAAAATTGAGCAACCTTTGGTCATGTATTCGAAAGATTTAAAACTTCCAAAATAGCTTTGGCAGAAAAATTAACCGAAATACCACCAATATCAACGGTGGTGCCTTCTTCTTTATTGTGCCAAAATTGGTATGTCTCTCCCAGGTACCAATCACCACTTTTAGAGAGAATTGGCCATAATAGGGATCCTTTAAGTTGGTCCCTGACTACCTCAGGAGCAAACTCAGTGAAATGTCCAAAGTTAAGTTCCACGATCACCGTTGTTGACGTAGACCTTTCATGAATCACCTGAACACATTCCAGGGACAACGTGAGATGTTGTCCCTATTTAGGTGCTCCACTAGCTCCTCCTTTAGCATGTCTTGATTGCATAGTAACAAGAGGCTCTTGATGGATACTGAATGATTATGCCTCCTATTCCATACATTCCTCAAGAGACACCTAGCCTCTGCCTCTCCTTAGTCGTTTGGACGTACCTTGAGAGGGTCCTCCTTGCTATCCATGTTTAGGGGCCATTTGCAATCACATAGGGCTGACTATTAGTAAAGTTACTTACAAAATTTGATTTATACCTTACTTCTTGCCTTTAATAAATTCATGTCTTGTTTAGTGTGATCCAAAATTAGAGAATTTTACGAGAATGTCCCCTAAAAGTTTTAATATTGGGCCTAATTTGATTAGGTGGCTCCAAAATTTAATTCTCATGGTGTGGATGAAGAGATAAAATTGATTTGGCAACATGTTCAACCTTTTTACAGTCATTTACCCTTTATGATATCCTTTGGGCGACGATGAATTTCAGAAAAATTATGTGTAACTTGGAGCATACCCTTCCCCCATGACTAAGCTGAACACTCTGGGTTTAGAAAGGTTTAATTAGAATGGGAATTAGAGCGTTAATGAGCAAGTTATGGATGTTTTAATGATAGATGTGCAAGTTAGCAATTCGTGGAAGAAAATTTGAACAACTCCCCCTGCATGAACAGTGCAAAATGATGTTGACGTGGATGGGGAGGGGGGGTGTGGTCCATATATATAATTTTTATGGATCTGATATCATGTATGTGATAGCGTAGACCTGATATCGCATCGAACCCGATATCGGGTACTTGATATCGTGACCTATTGAAAATAGGGTACTTGGCAAGATTGATAAATTTTTGAGTTTCCAAGGCTAAAAATGAGGGATTTGAGGTTAATTTGAAAGGTCCAGGGTAACTTTGAAGAGACTGGAAGGCACCAGAAGTGTAATGTAGTGGAATTTGACAATGAAATGCATGAATAGGATGAGTAGAAAGGACATATTATGATGCATAAGAATGATGGTATTTAAAATAATGATAAAAGGGAAAGATTATTATCACAATGCAATACTTGGAGGATATAAAATGATGTGGTGATGAGCAGAAAAGTGCAAATTACAAAAGTTACGCAAGTGGATCCTCCCTAGAGCAGGTTCCTACCTATGATGCCCTTATGTAGCCACCCTAAAAATGTTCGTAGGTACTCAAAGGATGAAATGTAATCCATACTAGTTTCACAAAACACACACGTAGATACGACCATAATGAGGTATGTATCCTATGCGACACAAGTCACAAGTCAAAAATTCTTGGGCAGTGAGATGAGGTGAATCGTAGAAGGGATTACAGAGAGTGGGACATGAGGTGACTGACCCTGGGCACAATGAATCTTGAGTGTAGGACGTGATTAATGTGTCAGTAGCTCGTTGCTCCAAAATCAAGACCAAGTCCATTCCCTCGATCAGTGACATCACATTGTTTTATCCAATGATGGACAACCATAAGAGCAGCATGACAACAAGGTGTACAATCACTTGGCATTTTGTTCAAGGGAGGAGTGATTTGGAATATCTTTGTGGCACATTTGTTTTGATCTTTTTGTTTCTTTTTGTTTAGCTACTTTGGCATACTCTTTTTTGTCTTCTTCTTCTCTCTCTTTCTTCTTTTTTTTTTTTGATGTGTAATCCAGAGCAGCTACCTACCTTCAGGCATGGATGCATGTCTTTCCAATGGAACCCCCAGAATAGCATTGGCTTTCTTATTGAGTGCCTTCATCACTCTTACTTCCATTTTTCGTTAGATCTACAAGGATCTTAGTAGAACCAGGTTACATGATAGCACCTACAGATGTCACCAAAAAGAATCCACAAGTCCCTTTGATGTTACACCCTGATCATTCCCTCTTACTCCATCATTTTTTGCTCTGGGCATAATGAGCACAAAATTACTTTAAGTTTTAGTGATGTCAAGAAGATCATTGTACCCAGAGTAGAACCTCTTATTAATAGAATTGGTGGATGGATGTTGTGGGCTCACTTATTCAAATAATTAATCACCTGAGACTTGATAACATAGAACAACATCTCAACCAACTGGTTACATGAGTGTTTTATTCATAGATGAGATTATCCACAAAAAGATAAAATAATAAATTAGAAATGAAAAACTAGAAAATAAAAAATTGTAAAATCAAAGAAATAGAAAAACATTTACTAATTTTGCTTGTTAGAATGTAGGATGTCCTCCATGACTGAACCTTTGATCATGGTGAGAATTAATAAATGGGGAGTGTGGACCCATGCATGTTGGAAATGTTGGAGATCGATCATATCCAAACCACTGGGTGTCTTTTGAGGTGGTGGTAGGAATATACCCAAATTGGGGTTCACACACTTGATTGTAGTAGGCATAGTAGGGCAAATTATAAGATGTGGTCGTGTGATAAGGAGCTAACCCACTATGACACCCATGACTGTAAGATGGTATGCAAGGATTGATATGTCTCCCTATGTGGCTATATTCATTAGGTTGCATGGTTGTTGGAGTATTGATTGGTGGCCTTGATAAAGTAACACAGGGTGTTGGGTTCGAGGAGAGAGATGCATCACACTGTTGGACTTGTGTTGGGTTGGAGGATGTAGTGGTCTCGGAACTATGTAGTCCCTTTCTATGGTCATGCCTCAAGAAGGGACACCTTCGATGTTGTGGAGGATTCTCACTGCGGTTGATAGTAGCAGCACAAGTAATGTTCCCGGGTCAATGTTGTGGTGCAAATCCTTCTAGGAAAACTAGTGGTGATGTAGAAGGAGGTGAAAGATGAGAATATTGATTTTGAGGAGAAGTGTAAGGCACATGAGGGGGTGATTTTGTTGGAGAGGACATGGGCTAATAGTATGTAGGAGAATGATAATGATGTGGTGAAATAGAGGATGTTGACCCAGTTGGGGAAACAGGATGCAAAACCTAATAGGTGCTTGGGTTTGGATGGTATCAAGGGTGTAACTAGTTTGAGGGTGACCTCGCCCACAACTGGGATTGTTGCCACCGTGAGTGAACACGATATTTTTGTACGAACTTTGGATGTAACATTTCTCCCCAATTCTCATGTAAATGTGACAAGATTGGGCATTGCCCCTTGGGGTGACTGTACAGGAAAATGTTACATTGATACGTATGGCTAACAGTTGAGTTCTTATTCTTATTCTCTTCACCCCTTCTTTCCAATTGTCTAGTGGTGTTCCATCCTATTTCTTGGTTTGTCATGGTTCTATCTCTAATAATGTTGGCACTTTCTCCACATTTTTCATGTATCCATTCCATCATCTTATTGATCTTTGCCTCAATTTCATCTAGTAATTGTAATACTGGCAAAGATGGTTCCACATCCTTGAGATGAGTTGATTTTTCCTCCTCCTAATGATGGACCTTTGCTAGTTTGAGATTTTGGTCCTGTTGAGATTTTTCAACATTCTCCCATTTGGCCATTTCTCCTTCCTCTTTTGCTACCTGTTTGATAAGCTCTTGGAATTTGTGGCTTCGTAGCTCATATAGTTGACCTAGGGCATACATCCCTAGGGTCTCTCTTGTTTCATTATGGAGCCCATCCATAATGTAATACATTACCCTTTCCTTGGAGAACCCATGGCCTAGACATTTATTTAACAGCAAATAGTATCTTTCTAAGGCCATGTCCAAGGGTTCATGTTACCTTTGTTTCCACTCTTGGATTTGTCTCCTTAAGGTTGACACTCTTTCATAGGTTTGATATTCTTCATTGAATAGTTCTACCATTGTTGGTCAACGTCGAATTGATTTTGGTTTTAAAGACCTGTACCATACTTTTGCTTGGTCAACGAGTGTCGCAGGAAAGAGCTTAAGTTTTTGCCATCCATTATCAATATTGTTCCATACATAGGCATCATGGAAGGCTTGTAAATGATGTTGCGGGTCTAAATCATAACCTCCTGAAAACTTGGAAAAGTTGGTTAAATCAATCCTGGGTAGAAAAATTTCCTTACAATGCCTGCGGGATATTTGAACAGCCTCTTGTATATGCATTAGGCTCATAGTGGCCAGTAGGGGTTCATCATCACTAGGTAGGTTATGAATTTATGAGTTGGGATGATGTTGCCTTTGTTTATGTACATAGGAGTCCCCCGCATCAGATTGAGTACTCCAAACTTCATCTTTATCATTGTATAATTTGTTAGTTCTCCAATGAATTGCCTTATTGGTTATTGCATTATCATAGTCTTGTGAGAGAGACATTGTTGTGAATTTGTGTGTGACTTATTTGCAATTACTTCTTTCTAAAACATATATCATCAAGGCTTTGTTACAGCGATCTTGGATGATGCAACTAATCTAAATAACTAGCACCATCCCTGGCAATGGTGCCAATGATGAGTGACGAGGTACTCCTACATTCAACCATATGAATACAAGTGCTCACACACAATCCGGTCGAACTTTGTAGATGGACTAGTTGTGGGATATAGATAGTTACTCATTGATCGCAGTTCGCTATCTTCCCACCTGGACTAGTATTTGCTTTGTCATGTATGGTTTAGCCCATAGTGAGGTGCATGATGTGGTTCCTATCACTATGCTACTCTTAAGGACAATAGAGAATAACTTTGGCTAAGCTAATGAGCAATACGAGAAGAAAATATAAGCTAGCCTAAGTGCGATGAGCATCCATCCTTAATCATCCATACACATCTTGGACCTTGTGTACTACTTCTGGGATTACCAAGCGCATGTTACTTAAGCACTCCTAGAGACGCTATTGGGATACCAAGTAGTCACACTTAAATGCTTGTGATTAAGTTGTACTCATTCCAAGTTTAATGATAGGGATAGTAGATGAAGATAAAGAAATATTAACTAAGAAAACAATAAATAACAATAACAATTAAGTAATTAAAACTAAGTGAATGCTACAATGATGAAGTAATCTCGATCTTTATTGCCACTCATGCTCGTGTCCAACTACGTCACACTCAAATAAAGGTTCCGTACAATTACAATCATTACACTATGGGCATGCACTAGGGAAAGAGTTGAGATGAACTAAAAATGAACAAGAGGACTCTACTTCTACACTTACTTACTGACTCCCTTTTCTTGTGCACCCAAATGTGTATTTCTAGGCTTGCACAGGAATCACGATATCATGTAACTGATATCGTTATTCAGGTCGCGATATCGTGGATCCAATATCGCAGATCCAATATCGGAGCCTAACAAATCATGGTTCATTAGAAGCTTATAATTGAATTACACCATGCTCTGTATGATAAATCCCATTAGTTAAAATTGGTAGGACCCCAATCATATGGCTTTATTATTATGCAATAGGATGACGCTTCATTGTGTATATGTAAACTTTAGACTATATATTTTCAATAACAATCATGGAGGATCACATGGAAAATTTTTAAAATTTCAAATTTTACATTGCATCTGATTTACTATTTATTTATGGAATATATGAAATTTTAAATACATTTACTTTGATGACCATAAGTAAAGATGATGATATTAAAGACATCAATAATGTATGAATTAGGCTAAAGAATGTTTTCCTTTGATCCTAAACTTAATACAATGGCAAAAAAATACTTCATTGTTGGCATTATTTTATCTTTAATATCCATGTAATATTAATTACCATTATAGGAAATGAAATGAAATGATGCTTTTTTACATTTTAAGACCCATAGGATCTATTGGACAAATATTATATTTTCATGAAAAATAAAGATAGACTGTACAAGTTGAGAAAGAACCAATAAGGCATCAAAAACAAATTAGACATATTTTTTACTATAACATTATGATGCAGTCTTAAATGGATTGTCATGGCACAAGAAAGAAACACATATAGCTCATCTTCAAGGGCTCTTGACCAACATAACCTATAAATGTATTCTTCTTAAGGGAGTTGAATCCATCTTCCACTTTCAATTCTAAGATGATGAAAACTTAACCGAAGTTTTCTGGTAGCATTTTAATACTTGATTGGAATAATAATTGAGAGATGGTGAGCTTCTACATCTAGTTTATTAGATATAATGTGATATAAATAAAATTATCTCTTGCCTTGTACATTAGCCTGCATATGTGTTAAAACCTTCTCCTTGACTAGTTGGCGAATATGCTTAGTGTTTGTTACACATTCTTGCAAGAGATATTCCATTTTTCTCAACCAATGCATCATCTAAAAATACTAACCATGGTCACAAGTCCTTAAGAACTACTTTAGAGACTTTTTCTTACCTTAATATATGCAATTTATGAGTGTATCTAATGAAATGACACAAGGCTTCTACTTCTAAAGGTAATAAATCACATTCAAGTAATAGCATTGAGCAATATGTTTGCATCTTCACCCTTAACTCATTAAGAAGTAAAGCTTTTTGCACTCTTTCAATATCTTTATAAAGTTTAGTATTGGGTTTAGGTCCCTAAACAATGCATTCATGCAATAGAGTAGGATAAATGATAGTCTATAAAATTTATCTTCTAACCTCCCAAGCCTAGAGTCCTAAATTGTTACACTTATTTTTGAAATCATACAGAGCCTTGAAACCTCCTACTTTTTTTTAATATGCTTCCCCCACATATAATTGGTCATATAAATGAGGCCCAAATATTTAAAATGATCTAGTATTTACATATTGATACCTTTAAAATGACAGTTATAAAAGCTATTTCTTGTGCCCCAAATATTCAATTTGGTTTTATCTACATTCACTTGAAGACTAGATAAATGATAATAATTTTCTAAAATTTGCAACATATTTTGCATACCTTTTGAAATAGTGGAGATTAATGAAGAATCATCTACATATACAAGAAGATTCATTGCTTGGGATCCAATTTTGACAACATGACTATCTTGTCCATTGCGTAATGATTTTTGCATTTCATCAAGAAAGATACGAAAGAAATTTGGAGAAAGTGGAAAACATTGCTTAATTCTAATTTTACCCCAAAATTAAAATTTTTCTCTAAATTTTTGTTTGTAATTTTAATAATCACTTTCTCATACAATCTTTTGCTACAATCAAATCTGAAGGGAGGCCAATTTTAGGCAAGTGCAACCCTAATTTTGTTTAAATCATTGAATCATATGCTTTTGCAAAATTAATGAAATAAATAAAAAAAAATTTTAGGCATTTTTGCAAACTTCATGCAACACCTAAGATTAAAAATAAGTGATTAATAGTGGAGTGATTTTGTCTAAAACCTACTTGATACCTTACCTTGACCTAGCTACCTTTAGCTGAAGAATTGATTCTCTTTTCTAGTAGAGTGTCCAACTACTGTAGCAAAAATATTATTCAAAACAATCATTCAATAATTGTTCAAATTATTTTTATCCTGATTTTTATAATTTTTGCTTCATTGTTGCATTTAATTGGTGTCAAATTTCTCTATAAATAGCACATCTTGTCCATGTTAATAATTTTGTATATAAACCATATAAGTTTGTAGCTTTGCCAAATACTAGCTTTTTAATATCCTCTACAACTTAAGAGTAAATTGAAGAGGTGTTTGCTATAAGACAATAGTAGAATTATCATCTTATCTTATAAATTATTTATTGTAAAATGAGAAAATCTATTGAAAAGAAAAATTAAATGATGAAGAGGCGTTACAATAAAAACATTCTTAAAACTGTCTAGGTTCCTTTTTAATGGTGTAAGCAAACTTGATAAATTGCATTCTTTAAGTTTTAATTAAGCATTTGTATGTCTTAACTAAACTTTGTTAATGACTTTTATTTTTATTCTCAATATTTTGTCTAGCTTGCATGCAATCCTCATTAAGCCAAGTCTTATAAGCACCTTGTTATTGTAATTACAGAACTTGCTTAGTTGTCATAAGAAAAATGTATTCAAGCTCATTATGCTATTTTTCAAAAGTACATTTATTATTTTTTGCATTCATTTATTTTAACTTGACTTCTAGGGTGAGTCTACACTAAAATTTATTTTGTGTTCTTATTTTTTATTATTTGAGAAATAATTTGAATTTGCAATAAAAAATCTACATGATGATGGCAAGACTCCACTAAATCTTCTCCAAGTTTGAACTTCTTAATAAAATCAATATCTTCATAAGAACATAAAAGTAAATCAATGCAAGAGTTACCTTGAGGTCCTATAAAGGTAAGTGATGAAGATTAAGGAAATCTGGCAAGGCCATTTCAAATTAGAAGATTAGAAACTTTTGTTTATTTTAATAGTTGTTGATCCATCTTATTAATAGTGCCATGTGCAAAATATCATGTCTAATTATGATCTTCAACAATATGTAAACTACCAACGTTATGCTACTACTAAAAGATATTTATTTGTTATGAACCTATGCTTGCATGAAAATCTCCACAAATAAATATTGAGCCTTTTGTTAAAGATTCTATTATATCATTGCCTAAGAAGTAATAAGGATGATTACGAGATAACTCTATAGAATCATACAATGTAGCATTTCTAGGGGCAAAATAACAAATGGTAAGGAAAGCACAACCATATTGACATAAGAATTTTTGTCAAATATATTGTTTATGATCATTAATTTTTTCTAAAAACATCCAATTTTCAAGAGGCTTCCTTACTAAAAATGCAATGCCACTAGAAGATCTACCTCTTTTCCCTACTCTTGCATTTATTGCAACAAATTTAATAAATCTAGGGAGCACAAAATCTATAGAATCAACAATTTTCTAAGTTTTTACAAAATCAAAAATATCAAAGCTATCAAAGAAGCTAATACTATTTTTAAAAAAACTACTTTATTTGCAATTCCACCATCTATATTAAGAAATCCACACATTAAAGTACATGTGCATTTTTAAAATAATTTTTGAAATACTACTTATTTGTTATTACTACCATGTTGTGAACATTTAGGTATGCTACAAAACCTTGTTCATGAGTTACCTTAACCTTTTTCCATTGTTCAACAATTTCTACAAGTGCCTTTCGAGTAAGATCCTCGTTTACACAAATGCTTTTCCCATTCTCACTTTGCTTCAAGTGACTTCAATATTTCCAAACATGAACTCTGTTTTCTATATCATGAAACTTAATAATTACATATAAAGGCTTTTGATATCATTGAATTATATTATATGAATTGTTCAATAAACCTTTATCATTTCAACTCTCTTCTCAAATTTAAAAAATTAAAATTATTGTAAGATTATATATAAAATGTAGAAAAAGTGTCAAGTTATAAAATGTTGATAACTAATATTAATTAGTTATTATAATGCATTACAGGGTAGATAGTTCTTCAACTTTTAAATTGAAGAAAATCCTCCTAACTTTTGATTTTTTAATAATAAAAAGTCTTATACCTTATATAACCTCTTTTAAAACTATAAACTTAATCTAAAACTAATTTATAAAGGTACAACTTTATATAAAAATTATGGATGTTATCAAAATGCAAAACTACTAGAAATGAAATCTCTACAACCTCCATGTAATACATTTAAGTGTAATTCTGATTGACTTGGCTTTTTTTTACTTGAAGACTTGCTTGCAAAGTTAAGAATAAGGGTGTGAATCCATCCATCCATACAAGGCAGCATCTTATAGTCCATCTATGTTGTGAAAGTAAACACTTTTCATGTATTTCTTGTAATGTGACAAAGAGTATATATAGGTGTTTAGATTTTGACACTTCTAAAGTTATGGTATCTAAAATGTTGAATAATTACTTTAGTTGATGCATAAATTTTGGTTATGGGCAATACCCTTCAAAAACTTATTTTAAGAGAAAAAAGCCTAGGGTATCTCCCATATAGATATAGAAACTTGAAAATAATATTATCAAGTAAAGCATAATATGGTGGTCAAACTTAAACTAGAGATTAATTCTATACAAAAATAATCACTAAGGTTATTTTTATGATGATAATAAAAAATGATAAAATATTTAAGATGGTGTAACCAATGTAATGCCATAAAATTTTCTTCAGTGAAACACAAAATAACATATTGAATTTAATGTTAAAATGTAAAAAAATTACAAGTTGAAATAATTAACCTAGAAATCAAGAGATTCTAAAATATAACATAAAAAGATTCTAAGGTAAAAAGTAAACTGAATTTTAGCATATTTTGAACTATGATAAAATTGATCTCAAAAATGGACAATGAATAAAACATGTCAAGGATACAATGTAAATGATAGTGAATCAAAGTAAATTTTAAAATAAAATAGAGAACAAGATTCATAAACTAAGTAGTGTGATGAAGGAATATAAAATTCCAAAGCAACAAAATTTAAATAAAGATTAGTTCTTACTTAGACAAATCACATCAATCTCTTACTATCAATTTAGAGTAATAACTAGAATCACAAGTCTCATGTACAACAAATGATTAAATCTAATGTCAAAATAAAAGCCAAAAGCCATGTAGCTCTAGATTACATTGTGGATTTCATCTATCAATTGAGTGATCACTTGTACTAGATTGCCAGCCCATACCTCTAGTAGGTACACCTCTTGTAATAAGTTAGTGTGTTTGGTCTTCCTCGCATATGAGAGCTATGATAACAACCCTACTTTGGAAAAGTATCATTCGACACCATCCTTGAGTCTTGAAATAGTGGAATAGCCCAGAGTAGACTCAAAATGAACTACGCCTTAGCAATCACTAAATATTGCATACACAACATAACACATAACACTTAATCAATCAGATGGTGAGAGGTGCATTGAATACACCATATAGAATTAACTATGCAACATGATCGACAAGCGGGTATTGTGATCATCTATAATACCAAATAAGGAATAACACGTAAGTGGTCAATCAACCCTTGTAGACATCATCAATAGTAAGTTGATGATGTATCTATAAGAAAATGCCTCATCCTTAGACCCCTCATAATTTGGTACAAGGTTCAGCGAGGAATTGCACTTGGACTATCTAATTAGACTACCTACATATCTATGACCATTGTAGAATCAATTTCCATGTAGTTCTACTAGATGGTTAAGATAGCATGGGATCACAAAGGATCTCCATGCTCCTTTGACCTCCATTCTAGAGAGAAACAACCTTTGTTCCACCAACAAGTCATGCTTTCCTACACTCTCCAACATTGAAAGAAGTAACATCCTTGGAATATGCACTATTTCAAATGTGGAGAGCCACAAATGGATATCAAGGATCCTTGAACAACTATAAGCCAATTCAACTATTGTAGAAGATAAAGGTCCAATGACTAATTGTAAAGCCAGAGTGTTGAAATCATTCTATCATACAACACAAGCTTAGAGAATTTCATGCATATTGGATTTAGGAAGAAGAGATTTGCCTTTTTTCATACAAACTGTACCAACCTTTTCTACCCAAAGCAAATTTAACTTACTTTACATGCGAGCTAGTCCTCTATCTCTTGTTGTAAAATGAAAGACTAGAGTTGATCTAATTGCTTCCAAGGGAAGACTACTCGTACCTTGGGGGAATGACTCCTCATGCCTAGTAATAGCCTCTCACTAGTATGTGTAAGGATCTTGGGATCTAGCCTCACATTGGAAATCACCAACTCCATAATCAAAAGATGAGACATGTCGATTCTTCACCTCTTAAAAATGGTTTGTCTCAAATTCAATTGCGTACCTCCTCCAAACTTTCATCTTTTTTATTCACCATGCCTTCCTCCACTATGGCTTCCATATCTATTGGTTACCTCTAGTCGATCATTCATGAACATTCACAATGATAAATCAATGTGGTTTTTGGTATAAAAATTTGAAATGAAAGTTTGCTTATTGTAAAGTGTTTTCCATTTCTCCCATGTGTGCTTCTCTAAGGACATTCTATGTCAATTTACAATGAATTCTATCTTTTAGTTTGGAGTGCATCTCATGGTGCGCATGTTGATGATGAAGCGAATTCATCATTCTTTAATTGCTTTAATATTTGAAGGTTTCCTAGACCTCAGTGTGGAAGGATCTATGACCCTAGGATTAAAATTTTTAAGCATGAACAAATAAAAAAATGATATTTGAGTAAGTAAGATGGAAATTGTAGTTTATAGGTAACTAGATTCACTCAAGAAAGGACCTTGAAAAGTCCATCATAATGCTTGAGGACTTTTTGGTTTACTACCTTATGTGACCTCATTTGCCCCACATAATCCATTTTCAATATTGCCCACTCTCCAACAAGAAACTTGAATGGCCTTTTTTTGTTATTTGCTTGTGTTTTCATGTGCTACACTAACTTTTCCAAGTACACTTGAGCAACTTCAATGGGATTCATCCAAGGCTTGATTAAAGTCATTTACCAAGGGATTCATCCTCCAATGAAAGGTTTCCACCAGTTAAGAGACTGATGGTTGGCTACCCAAGGCCAACTGTGCTAGAGAGAATCTTGTGGTTGATGATTTTTGAATGTTATAGCTAAACTAAGCCACGAGAAGCAAAGATACCTATCAAATTGAATGAAGTATCACAGATATTCTTCAAGGACTCTATTAACCCATTTTATCTACCTATCTATTTGAGGATGGTATCCTAAAGACATTCACAACTTCATCCCCAATATCTAAAATAACATTTGCTATAAATCTTCTGTGAATTGAGAGTCACGATTAGAGATTATGATTAATGATAGACTAAAGTAGTGAATGATATTGTCTAAGAATAGGGATGTTGCATCCTTAACTATGTAAGGGGTAGGGTATGGGATGAAGACAACATACTTCAAGAACTTATCCTCAACTAAAAGAATGTTGAAATATCCTTTTACTATGGGAAGTCTCGTGATCAAATCCATGAAGATTTTTATCCATGGTAATTCTAGAATCTCCAATAGATGAAAAAATTCACTAGGTTTTTCATTTAAGCTCTTATCTTGTTGATAGAAGAGGTATCTTTACACCAAATTTGTAACATCCATACCTAGATTTAACCAGTAGAATTATCTCTTCACCAACACCACTATGTGTTTTTCACCTGGATGACCTACCCAGAGGGTGCTATGGCATTCATCAATAATCTTGGAATGCAATGCACCCCAGTCTTGAACATAGATTAGAGTTCTTTCGAACATGAGTAGACCATCACATTCATTGTAGTTCAAATTAGCTTCCTCATGGGCTAGCTTCAGCAATTCCTATGCTAGTTGATCATGCTGTAAGCCAACACCATCAAGTAATTAGATTGCTCCACAACTTCAATTGCATTTACCTATGGATGCTTGCTTAGTGCATCCACAACCATGTTCCCCCTTTTGGGCTAATAGACAAATTGAAGGTTGAAGTTTTGTAACATGTCCAACCATCAAGCTTACTTTGGTTGTAGCTTGGACTCATTTAAGAGGTAGCTTATGGCAGTGTTATTAGTCTTAACCATCATAAGGCCACTAGGGAGGTAGTGTCACCATGTGCAAAGGCAATGCATCAATGTTTCCTTTTCATGAATAGGCCATAACTATTTAGTTTGGTTTAACTTCTTGGAAAGAAATGCCATGGGATGGTGATACTGCAAAAGCACCTTACCAATTGCCTCATCTAAAGAATTTGTGTGAACTTTGAATGGTTTTGATGAGTTGTTAGGATCCTCCTAATCTTATCGAATGCTTCTTGGCATCAAGAACTCCAATTCCAAGAAACATACTTCTTCTGGAGGTTGGTGAAAGTAGTAGTTACGCTAGAGAATCCCTATAGAAACATTTAATAGTAACTTGCCAAATCTAGAAATTGTTGCAATTGATGTACATCTTTTAGAGTAGGATAGGTACCAATGGCCTTGACCTTATTTTGATTTAGATTGACCTTGCCACGACTAATGATGTGGCCTAGAAACATCAACTTTGTCTTGGTGAACTTACATTTTACCACTTGAGGAATGATTTGTGATCTCCCAACTTGAAGAACACCAAATCTAGATGTTCAAGGTGTTCATTCATTGAACGATAATAGAATAAAATTTCATCTAGGTATATGATCATAAACCTATGTGGGAATTAGCAGAACACCTCATCCATGAAGGTGAAAAATGAGGCTAGGGCATTGCATAAGAAAATGACAACTTTCCACTCATATGATTCATAATGAGTGACACATCATGTCTTTTCTTCATCGCCCTTAGCAATTTGCACATGGTAGTAGCCTTGGTAGAGATTAAGTTGAGAGAAAACCTAATCAAATAGGTCTAAGACCAATGACACTGGATAGTTATTCTTGATGATGTACTTATTTAGCAATTTGTAGTTTCAACACAGCTTCAACAACTCATCCTCCTTCTTGGCAAATACCACTAGAGCCTTGTAAGGATATTTAGAGGATCACATATAACCTTTATGCAAGAGAGCTTTCCAATTGCTTCTTGAGTTTAGCCAACTCATGTGTGGACATTTTATAAGGTCATTACCTAGGAGGAGCAGTTCTAGGGAATAACTCAATTTTATGATTGACCACTCATTAATTAGGTAACTTTCTTGGTAGCTTTGTTGGCATCAAATCCTTATACCTGTCCAACACACCATCTACTCTTGTGTTTCTTCATTCAAGAACCTTGATAAATCATAAATTGGTTACATTGACTGGGCCTCGTTGACTGGGCCCTATTGATGCATGATTTGATGGGTTGACATGGCCTCGTTGACGTAGTGTCTATTTTACCCATAAATACATTCTCACTTGCCATATCTTTGTCATAGTTGATGAGACGCGATTTGCACAGGCCTCGATATCGCGTACGCGATATCGCAGCCGATGCGATATCGCATCCCACGCGATATCGCGTCTTCCCCACCATATCGCGTGTGCGATATCGTAGTCAGCCGCAATTTCTATACATAAGAGGCGACTCTCCCTCATTTGCATCCCAGTTTTAGAGTAGCGAAGCTCTGGCAGTTTGATCCCTCCAGAGTTAGATTTTTTTCCCGTGTCTGCCCGCAGTGTGGTGAATGTAATTGTGCGGTGTCTTTATTCGAGTGTGCCGTACTTGGACACTCACATGACCGGCAATAAGGATCGAGATTACTTCATCATTGCAGCATTCACTTAGTTTTTTTTTTTGTTATTTATTTAATGTTATTTATTACTTTTATAGTGCGGTGTGAGTACGACTTGATTACGAGCATCTACGGATGTGTACGGCTAATCAAGGAATCGGTTAATCATCGCGATTAGTCTCTCACCCTTAAACTCCTAGAAGCAGAACAAGTACGACTTGGTTACGAGCATTTAAGTGTGACTACTTGGTAGCCCAGTGGCGTATCCAGGAGCTATGCTTGGTAGTCCCAGTGGTAGTACAGTTGATTAAGGAATTGATTGCTCGTCGGACTTAGGCTAGATTAGATTTTCTTACCCTTTTTCTCTTAGCTTAGATTAGTTAACATTATTTTCCACTGCCCTCAGGAGTGGCATAGAATTAGGAACATATCATACACCTCATCTAGACTAAACCATACGTGACATATGCAATACTAGTCTAGGTGGGAAGATAGTGAACTGCGACCTAAGGCTAACTATCTAGGTGCACAACTAGTCCATCTACGGAGTTCGACCGGATCACACGTGCGATGCTCGTTTCGTATAGTTGAGTGTCGGGGTACCTCGCCACTCATCATAGGCGCCGTTGCCGGGGATGGTGCTAGTTATCTAGATTAGTTATATCATACAAGGTCGCTGTAAAGAACTTAACGATATATCTTTCAGAAAATAATAATTATAAAAAGTCACGCATAAATTCACACACAACAATGACTCTCCTACAAGATAATAATAACGCCACACTTAGTGAAGAAGTTCATTGGAGAACCAATGAGTTATATAACAATGAAGATTGGAATATACAACCTGAAGTGGGAGTTTCTTATCAACATGAACAACAAAAACGTCATCATAATACATGAAAGCCTAACTTACATGATGACGATGAACCCCCACTGGCCACTACAAGCCTAACGCAAATACAAGAGGCCGTTCAAATCTCACGTAGGCATCATAAAGAGAGTCGTCTACCCAGGCTCGATTTAAACAACTTTCCCAAATTTTCAGGAGGCTATGACTTAGATCCGCATCAACATTTACTAGCCTTCTACGATGCTTGCACATGGAACAACATTGATAACAATTGGAAAAAACTTAAGCTCTTTCCCATGACACTCGTTGACGAAGCAAAAGTATGGTATAGATCGTTAAAACCAAATTCGATACAATGCTGGTCAACAATGGTAGAGGTCTTTAACGAAAAATATCAAACCTACGCAAGAGTGTTAACCTTGAGGAAAAAAATCCAAGGATGGAAACAAGAAAAACATGAACCCTTGTACATGGCCTTAGAAAGATATTATTCACTGTTAAAAAACTATCTAGGCCATGGGTTTTCTGAGAAAAGGCTAATGTACCATATCATTGATGGGCTACATAATGAAACCAGAGAGACCTTAGCAACATATGCTCGAGGTCAACTATAGAAACTATGAACCCATCAAATCCAAGAGCTTATTCAGCAGGTAGCAAAAGAAGAAGGAGAAATAGCTACATGGGAGAGTGTTGAAAAACATCAATGGGACCAAAAGATTAACTCAACAAAGGTCCATGACCATAACAAGGAGAGATCAACAAATCTCAAGGTGGAAACATCACCTTTGCCAATACAACAATTGTTAGAAGAAGCTGAGGCAAAGATCAATAAGATGTTGGAATGGATGAATCAAAAGTGTGGAGAATATATCAACATCATTGGAGATAGAGTTTTGACAACCCAAGAAGCAGGATAAAATCATAGACATTCAGAGAAAAATAACAAAGGGAATAAGTGCTCAATTGCCAATCATACATATGAGTGCAACATATGCCTGTACGATCACCCCAATGGCCAATGCCCAATACTGTTACATCTACATGAGCATTGGGGAAACATGTTACATCCAGAGTTTGTACAGAGATACTATGTTCGATCACAGTGACAACAATCCCAGTCGTGGGGGAATCCACCATTAGACTGGAGGCACCCTTCATATTTTCCGAATCCAAATGCTTATCACGTTCAACACCCTGTTTCTTCAACCGGGCCACCATACTCTATCTCACCACAATACTATTCTCCACAATACCATCAACCCATGCCTCCAACACAACCACCACCTTGTGCATCTTATCCTCCTCCTAACTTTCAGCATTCTCATCCTTTCCCTCCTTCCACAATGCCACCAACTATTCCTAAGGTGTTTGTACCAACACAACCCACGAACAACACTTGTGCCACTGCTACTAACAGTAGTGAAGAGCCTCCTCAACATCAAAAGCATCCTTTCTTTAAACACGGCCGTAGGAAGGGACAACATAACTTTGAGGTCACTGCATCTTCCAACTCAGCACAAGTCCCACAATGTGGTGCATCCTTACCTTCGAACCTACTGCCTCATGTAACTTCATCAGGGCCACCAACTTACACTCCAACAACCATACGACCCAATGAACGCAATCATGGGAGGCATCAGCTCAATCCTTGCATACCATCTAACGGTCCTAAACATCATAGTGGGTCGACTTGTTACCTAGGAACTACATCGCATGAAGTGCCCCACTGTGTTTATTATAAAGTGTGTGAAATCCAAGGGGATAAGTATGGACCAGCTTCAATATTTCCAATATGCAAGGATCCT